>JBBPDA010000013.1:9341269-9352171 GCA_037974385.1 Arnoldichthys spilopterus | reverse complement strand
GTCTGAATACTTAGGACCATGTGATATTTCAGTTTTTCTTTTTTAATAAATCTGCAACAATTTCAAAAATTATTTTTGTCTGGCAATATGGGGTGCTGTGTGTACATTAATGAGGGGAAAAATGTATTTAAATGATTTTAGTAAATGGCTGCAATATGACAAAAAGTGAAAAATTGAAGGGGGTCTGAATACTTTCCGTACACACTGTATTTGTAGGTGGCAAAAGTATTTGAAACTCAAGGATTAGCAGATAATCATAAATTGAAATGAGTCAGGTATTTATAATCAAAGGGACATGAGTGTGTACCCGGTTTTATTTTATTATTTTTAGAGTTCTATTAGAATTCTATTAGGGATCTGATCTTCAAAAAAATGTCTGTGAAAATCATGGCTCAAAGACACAAAAGAGATTTCTTACTGGGCTGAAGAAGATTACAAATCTTTTCAAAAGAGATTGGTATTCTCCATTCTACAGTTAGACAGAATTTCAAAACCACGGTTACCCTTACCAGGAGTGCTTGATCAACAAAGATCACCCAAGAGCATAGTGTTTAATAGGCTGCAGGGTGACAAAGGAACCCAGGTTAACTTCTGAGCAACTAAAGGTCACTCTAACATTCACTAATGGTTATGCTCATGAGTCTACCACAAGAAAGAAAATTACCATAAGAACAATAGCATGCATGGCATGGATCTGATGTACAAAAAGAACAAACCTGCCCATGTACAGTTTGCTAAAGATCACGTTTACGAGTCAGAAGGCTTTTGGACACAATCCTAAGGACACAAATCTACCTGACACTGCAGTGTACCCATCTACTGTTGACTACTTTCAGCAGGATAAATCACCAGGCCACAAAGCTTGATTCATCTAAAATGACTTCCACAGTCACCAGATCTCAATCCAATAGACCAGCCACGGGATGTGATGGAATGTGAGTTTCGCATCATGGATGTGCAGCAGACAAATCTGCAGTAACTGTATGATGCTATGTCATTATGGCCCAAAATTCCTGAGGAATGTTTCCAGCACCTAGTTAAATCTATACAACAAATAATTACAGCAGTTCTGTAGAAAAAGGGGACTAGCATGGTGTAATAAAGCAGCTTAAAAGATTCACAGTAATCTTTTGGAAAAGCATGGCCAAAGATGGCCATACAGAAAGCCAGGGAGAACTTCAAAGAATGTTTTAGATAGAACATAAAACTTACAGCTTACATGTAGATAGTGAATGTACCAGTTGTTTACTGTCTTTGACCACTGTAATTATGCATATGAAGACAATATTTGGCTAGTGTTATTTGCTCGATTTCGGTCAAGAACTGTAATTTTGCTGCATCACTATTTATCAGGAAAGAGCAGATCACACAATCTACTGAAACAGCAAAACAAAGAGCTTAAGAAAAGTTAAAGTAAGTAACAATACTTATTTTATTGCATCCAATCAGCTGTCTGCTCTCCAGTAATCCCTGTCTGACTTGGCTGATCTCCTGCTTTATTTGATCAATGAGAATTGGCAGTTTTAATTGATTTCTGTGGGAAAGACGGGCATCTTATCCTACTAAAAGCCTCAACACTTTCTTCTGTCTCTTCATGATTTGTTGCTGTTGCTAGCAGGTTGGCTTAGCTTTAGAGTTGTCAACAACATGGAGTAATGACCTTACACTATTTCACAGAATACCATACTGATAAAAGCCCTTCAACCCCCCTTACATTTAAACAAAGCATTTTCTTGGCGTATGGAGTAGTGGAGGATGATTAGTTACTACAGCAGAGAAAGTGACTTAAAAATAGTCACAAATCATTGTATATGAATGAGACTGTAATTCATACAGCACTTTGTCCAAGACCCCAAATGAGCAAACTGAAGGCAATAGTGGCAGAAAAACTCCTCCCTTCTTTTATGAATGGTCCTGAGTATCATTCCCACATACACTGGCTGATAAAGTTACTGTTTTCTATTCTTTTGTCATGACCTCATTCACTTTCCTTTCTTTAGAAATGTAAATATTAAAGGATGAGTTAATCAAATTAATTGTACGTAGCTGAAGGAATAAAGGGAACAAGAAAAGGTTCACCATTATCCTTGCAATAAATTTTTTATCTACGCTTAAGAAGCCCATTTTAAGAACATTTCATTTGCTCTGGTAATTGCATTACATTTTCACAGGTTTATAGCTCTGGTGGCATAAACTGTTGATTAAAAAGAATTAATCCAGCTCTCCAAATTCTGGCATAATCATGAATTATTTCTATTATTTCACAATTCTCTAGATATGTTCTCTCACCTTAAATAAAGGGATTTTATTATTCATTGAACTATGGGAGCGTTACTATTAAGCTTTTTTTCCACTGCCTCAATCACATTAAAATGAAATAAGTGAAGGATTTGTGTTATGTTATTTATAAAGTATTATCTGCTAAGCATTTAATACGCATGCCTGTCACCTTTGACAGTGTCACATTAGCATATGGCAGCTTGGTGTTAAAGCTGAGAAGATATTAGCTGTGAGAAAAAGGAAAAAAGCTGTGTTAAGAGTGGTGGAATTACAAGGAATTTGTTCACAATTTGTTTTTCAAGGCATTCCTAAAAGTTTTAATTACATCTGAAGAAATAAAAATTCAGACAAACTGCCTTTAGCGCAAATTGCTCAAGACAGCAAATAGTTTTGAGGTTTAAGACACCAAGGGCAGCAATTTCTTTTATCAGAATTCAATTCCATCATGTCTGTGTTGTGTCCTGCTTCCTAAACAAGCAACAGTAATTATCATTTTTCTAGAAATAAACTTTTCCACTGTCTCTGATCCATTATAGTCAGATGAAAATTAGATAAATGCTTTAAAAAAACTTTCACAGTAAAGTGAACTGATTAATGTGGGATGACAAAGGGTAGAGATAAAAAGAGAGGAATATGTGCAGATTCTCTTGTAAGATAGTAATTTTCTCATGTTTTGTGGAGACATTAGACAATTGTTTGCTATTTTTCTAATTAACGCAGGTGTACTTAGGAAAGACATAGAAACTTCATTGTTGTATTGTGTATAAGTGATAAAATCTCATACAATGGTACTTTTTACCACAGATAAGGAGACTCAGTCAAGTATGTAGATAAGATGAAGTTAATTTAGCACATGTGCACAGTACAAGAGAGGCAAGTTCACACAAGACCTAACGTGTATGCATCTTTGCACCTATGACTAATCAGGTTCTGACTGAACTTTAGGTACATACTACATACTGATGCGTTCAAATTGGAAACATTCCTTACATTGGTTGTACAAGTTCTGAGAGTATAGCAACTTATATTCCTTTTTCACTAAATGCCATCGGCTTTAAATATTTCACCCTATTCAGTTCTTCAGGTCCTTGCTGTCTGAGACACGGCTCAGTTTGCTTCACAGTACAACTTAGAAACCTTTAACACACGTTGAATGCAAGGTGTGCAAAACACAAACAATAAGCATTTTTTTTAAATACACTGAAATGCATTACTGTTAAAAGTTTATTTTACTAAATTGTTCCCAGTAAGCAATGTATCAACTGCTAATTTGTGTGAGTGTTTCATTAAATAGTTGTGTAGAGAACTAGCCTCACTGTTGTTCATCCAGCTATCTATTTTAAGTGCAAAGAATTGTATAAAGATTTTTTCTTTATACATCTATACAATTTAACTGTGCTGAAATTTTGAAATCCCCTTTAATTCATGCCCAGGAAGCTGTCCCTCAGAGTTTCAAACCTTGCTTTATCTCTCAGTGGCTGGGTTTACACGACACAACAGTCACAATAAAAAAGGCCCAAAGCAATTGACTTGTTTTTAAAGAGTTGGTAAAAGTGATCGTTTAAACCTTTTCAGAAACTCATCACAAGAAAAATTGCAGATCCATTTGCATTATAGTTAGCTATGCTCTTTCCACACATGCCTTCTTTCTTTTAGTTTTGTAGTACTCAAGGTCAGTCGTGGTGTTGAGACCGGTCTCAAAAACTTTTTTTTGAAGGTCTCAGTACCAAAAAGAATTCATAAGTAAAGAAATGGGAATGAGAAAATACACAGCAGTGTACACATTCTGTAAAATAGAGATAACGGACATCAGAGTTTTATCGACATATCCAAAGAAAGCATGAAGAATGTAAAGCCTACGAGATGCTAGCTAATGTTATCCATTTGCCTTTAAATTATGAATGATTGGCATTTTCTTTTCTATTTTCTGAATCTGAAAACTATATAAGCAAGTAGACAGAAAAGAGAAGTGTTAAATAAACATGGTTAGGTTGATTTCAGCTGCTTAATTTTGAGTGCTTATAGTTTGCCGGTTTCTCTTAAGTCATGTGGTGTGACGCATTCATACGATCTTAGTCTCAAGACTTGTTCTGGTCACAATACGCTCTGAGCTTGGTCATTACATGGTCTCGGTTTAGGTGGTCTTGACTACAACTTGGTACAAAATGGTGGCTTCTGAGCTCTGCAGAGTTTGGCTGCTACCAAACAGCTAAAATACTTCCTTTCCTGTCTACTTCCTTTAATTCTGACTGATATGGTATTCAAATGGATCCACTGCATCGGGCAAGGTCAAAGCAAGACATGTCAAACAAAGCCCAAGGAAGACGAGTGCCTGATGTGGGCATGTCACACAGATGTTCCGATTAAATGCATCAGCACATATAAACACTGCATCGAATCAGATCACATCCCATGTAAACAGTTGACCCCATGTCATCAGGCACATATATTTTAATCAGAAATACAAAAAAAGTGCATGTTAACTCACAGTGTTTCTTTGCCTTAAGATCTCAGTACATCAGAATCAGTATCAGAAGTGCTTCACATTCTTCCTTCAACTTACCTCAAAGGGCAGGCTCAGTGCTGGACTATACCAGTAACTGTACAGTGGGCAACTCTGTTTCCTTCTTACTTTAAAGAAAACTGTGTGTATATGTACATATGTTCTAGTTATGCATGGTTTTTCATCTCAAAAACCATTTTAACCAGTTCTTCTATGGCAATATAATTTCATCTCTCTGTGTTTTTCCTGGTCACATTAGCATAGTTGTTCAGAGGTCACCCAGGGCTCTACGACGCTTATCTTAATGACTTGTCTAAGTGAGTGGTGATCATTTTCCTTTAATTATTGTTGATTACTGTCATTAAATCCTAGCCTCCTATCTGACGCATACTCTTGGTGGCAAGGATTAATGACATTGTCGTGGTGCCTGTTTCTTAAAGCTAATTGGCTACCACTTTTGAGCGGTACTAAAAGAGGGAGGAAAAAAGGCCTAATCAGACAAAGTGTCCTAATTTCAAATGTATATTTTATTAGCTATGAAGCCCTCGGCAACAAAGATGAGATGAAGCCTTTCACTTTGAATCAGTGTCCATTGCCCCTTTTTAATCAAATTATCTAGCTTTTGCATATTCTAACATGTTTAAAAGCCCTGGTTTGAGCTTATGGAGTCTTCAAGAGTATATGATCATACAGAGTGTTGCAGAGAGAGCTTCTAGCCAAAGACGCGTTAGTGGTGACAATAGAGGGGAAGCTAGCATAATTATGTTTGGTTATCATTTGGTTCCTGTTGGATAATATATAGAACATTTCAGACATTCTTTTCTCAAGTGTCTAGTCCAGCTATTAGACCAATGGTAATAATACAGTGTGGTATGTGAGTCTAATTAGGAATAAAATTAAAAAAGTAAAAGTATAAATACATTTTACAAATACATACACGGGCCTTTATGAACGTCAAGCATTGTGAAGAAAGGATGCTTTATGGACTTTGTTGGGATGCTTGTGTTAGATCGACAATAACCAGTACAACTACAGCACTACAAAAAAATACTCAAATGTTACGTGTACTAAAAAATTGGTTTGAAAAGTTGGTTTGAAGTCAATATTTGTAAATGTAAATATTCAAAAAGCATTTCACATTTCAATGATCAACATTTTTGCATTGCCATTTCACAGTGTTTTGATGTATTGTTACACACATCCATCAAGTAGCTTTTTTATGCAGGAGCGCTAGATTAAAGCTATTTTGGACTGGGAAGAGCCTGCCACTGTTGGTTGTATGAAGGGACTGGGTGAGTCCTAACTAGTGGGTTGGACTGGAGGTTGTTAAATTGGGAAGACATGTGTAAAAAAAATGGTCCTTAGAAATTTGAGTCTAGGAAAGTTACTTTAAAACTTTAAAAAATAGAAAATGTGTAGGAAAATTGCTGTTTGTCTGTCCAAAATGTATCTGTCTATTAGTGTAACTGTGTATCTATCTGTGCATATGTTTATAAAGTGAAAGTGACTATTTGTCATAGTAAACTCTTCACACAAAAAAAGTACACTACAATGAAATGTGACCTCTGCATTTAATCCATCAACACGTGGAGCGGTGAGCAGCTAAAAGCAGACCCTGGGTAGCACTGTAGCACAATAACATGCTCAATGTGTTGGGACTTGATCCTGCAACCCTCTGATCACAAGAGCAGGTCCCTAACCACCAGGCTACCACTGCCCACCAAATAATCCCATCTCTCAAAGCCCATCAGCAGCTTTACCACTGCACCATTTAACCTACTATATATTGTATATACACAGTATTAAAATTTTACATACAGTATATAGATATGAATCTGATGTCTGATTCATAGGACTATGAATGTTTTGTGCTGTAAATGCATCACAGCTCAAGATCTCTTAACGAAGTCAAGCCAGTCTAAAGTTAATTTTGCATACAAATATATGACTGTACCTTTGAGGTTGATATTGGCTGTAGTACTGTATTATATGAAGTTTTAGCTCTGCACATTCTAAAAAAGTGTAGGGAAATAAGTCTGTGGATGGTATTTTCAGATGGAATAAATCTTTTCTTCAGAAGTATTTTTCTTAAGCTGTCATACTGTATATGTGGAGCTTGTGGCTTGAACCAACAGATTTCTGCTACTGATGTAAACTTTTTTTTTCTATTTTGGTCTTAGCCCACTGGCTTACTCCAGCAGAATTTCCCCTCTGTCTCACTAATTCTGTTTTTTGCTTGACTCTGCACGCAAAACAGCTAAGGTCTCCAAGTTGCTTAACTCTGACTTTGTTTGTGTGTGTGTATATAGGTGTGTATATACAGTATATATCTGTGCGAAAGGGGGTGCTTTCTGCAGAGCAAAAATAAACAAAAGTGGAACTTTTTATTATGTATGTTACACATGGAATAGTTAAAAAGATACAAATATACCAAATTATACAGAACTCTGCATGAACTATAGGTAGTAAGAACACGCTTAAAGACAGTTTGATCTCTTATCTTTGATGGTTCTGCTGTATAACTTTTACTTCAATAGCAACCATATAAACCTGACACCACAATTATGTCTGAATGGTTTTGCAAAAGTCTGGATAGGTGACCAAAATTAATACACTTAATTACACACAAAACACATTTCAAGATGGCGCCGGTAAGGATGGCTGCCGTCACTCGGTGTCCTCCTCAACTTCTTTTGTTTTTGGCGTTATTTTCTATTATAATAGTTCTTAATTTCTACTTTGATTATTTAAGTAATATTTGTGTGCAATCTCTGAGGAGGCTCCGAGTCCAAGAATTTCATTGCTGGTACTGATGTTTCATTGTTACCTGTATATGACAATAAACTTGAACTTGAACACTTGCATTTGCAGTGTTATGCAGACTGTTCTTATAGACAAATAGACAAAAACATGAACAGACCAAGAGCAGAGGACATCAGCTTAAATATTTGAATTCAAGAACTGTGTAGTTAATGTGAAAGAACAAAAGCATTTTTGAGATACAGCAGAAATTGTCTTACTGTTCTAATTCAATTGAGAAACTTTTAAAAAGTTTGTATCATTCTCTCAAAGCAACAAAAACAAGAGGAAAATACTACCAGCATACACTGCTAGAAACTACCCAGCTTTTGAGTCAAACAAAATACTGGGGCTGCATACCATTAAATCCAGACCAAGTTTTCACTGGTGGGTTAGTCACAGAAAAAAAAAACTCCAGAAGCTGGTTGCAAAAAAAATTAACTAACCCATGAGACCATGTCATGTAAGAAATCAGCCAACGTGTGGGACCCAAAGAAATTGACATGCAAACTGTGTGTGCAAAGATTCACCCATTATTTGTTGGCCTCAAACACAAGTAAATTAATAAATTAATCAGTTTAACCCCCCCCCCCAAACACATTTAGAAATATTGCCACTTTTGCGATTAGCATTGTTGCCATGCTGGTTGCTGCCATGTTAATCACTGAGCACTGGTGCTCCACAAGGTTGTGTGCTGAGCCCCTTGCTGTTCACTTTGCTGACTCACGACTGTGCAGCAATGCACAGCTCAAACCACATCATCAAGTTCACCAATGACACAACTGTGGTAGGTCTCATTAGCAAGAACGATGAATCAGCATACCGGGAGGAGGTGAAGTGGACTGGTGCAGAGCCAAGAACCTGTGTCTCTGAATGTTTACAAAACAAAGGAGATGGTTGTTGACTTCAGGAAAACCACAAATGACCACTCTGCGCTACACATTGACAGGTCATGCATTGAGGTTGTCAAAAGCACCAAATTCCTTGGTGGAGAACCTCACCTGGTCCCTGAACACCAGCTGCACAGCCAAGAAAGCCCAGCAGCATCTTTATTTTCTAAGGAGACTGAGGAAAGCCCATCTTTCACCACTGATACTCACCATCTTCTACAGAGGGACCATTAAAAGAAACCTGTGTAGCTGCATCACTGTCTGATTTGGAAATTGCACAGTCATGGAACGCAAGGCCCTGCAGCGGATAGTGAGGTCAGCTGAAAAGAGTCTCTCTCCCCTCCATCATGGACAATTACACCACATGCTGCATCCGCAAAGCCACTAGCATAACACACCCCTCACACAATCTGTTCTTCCTCCTGCCATGTGGAAGAAGGTACTGAAGCATTTGGGCCTTTACTACCTGAATGTGCAATAGTTTTATCCCTCAGGCAAAAAGACTCTTAAACACTTTATCAACACACACACTCACTTAACTAGTTCTTAACTTTATATTTATTAACTAATATTTAACTTTATGCCGCTACACTCTTCCTGCCCCCTGTGTCATTGTTTACAATCACATTATTGCATTTTTTTGCACATCCTGCTATTTTGCACCTGGTAGACCAGTGCACTTTGTCGTTGTTTGTACATGTCTGTCTTTGCAATGTCCTGCAATGTTTGCACATCTTTGCACACAATGCACTTTATGTTGTCAGTTTTGTAGTCTTTGTGGTCCTGGAGGAACATTGTTTCCTTTCACTGTGTACTGTGTGAACTTTACCACTACTTTGCTACATTTCATTGATTTTAGGCTACCTTAACAGACAGCTAATTGGTTGTACCCTGTGGAGTATTTTTGGCTCTTTAAACAGGGCAGGAGTGGGGAGCATGGAAGCAGGGTACAGGTTGAACACTAGCAGTTTTTTTAAGTACATCATTAAATTAATATAATACACATGCAATAACATGTTGATGAATGCTCTTGAACTTTTTCAACTACTTAAAAAAATCTTTAGCCAGGGTTGCATTACAAAATACCAAACATATACGTAATAGTACAAAATGGTGGATGATGATCCAGTGATTGCAGCACTTCTATAGTGGTGTAATATTACATTGACAATTGCCATGCCCTCACCTGCCCTGAGCTCAGTTCCTGAAGATCACTAAAGTGAGTGTTTTCATTGTTCTCGTCAATCTACCATGTTGATCTTTGAAATGCAACATTTTTGGAATGCTGTTTGCTGGCCTCTGTTTAAGGAAAGTGGAGATGTATTTTCAAGTGGCCTTTTAAGTAAATATGTAATGCAAAAATCTCTCCCTCTCTCTCTCCCTCTCTCTGTGTAGCTGAAGGCTATCTCCTGGCCCACATTCAAGCAGGACGAGTTCAGAACACTTCTCATCAGCCAGCTCAGCTGGTCCGCCCGCCTCCTCCACTTACGCCAACTATCTTTAGAGTCAGTGCAAACTCAGCACTCTTTCTGCGAGTACCTTTTAAAACATCAAACGCAAGCCTGCGGGGTCCCTTTCAACTCTGTGAAAACAAAAAGTGTGAAAGGGAGGAGGAGGAGGAGGAGAAAGAGAAAAGTCAGAAATGCAGAGAACAGAGCTTGGTTTTTGGTTAAGTGTGCCAACCAGAAAGGCCTTGAAATATGTATTATTCCTCTTTCATACATACATACAAATTTACATACTGTGATATAGATTTAAGTCATTATTTGTCATCAATGTTTTTAGGAATTGAACAAGGAGGGAAAAACCTTTTTGACCATTAAACCAATATTTAATATCAAATCTAGATTACATATAGTAACCATTCTTGCTTACTTTTGCTTGCCTGTAGAAATATTAAGCATTTTGCCTACATTAAGGCATTGTTTAGACAGCTCATAGCATTTCTAATTGAACAACTGGAAAACTTCTTCAGTCTGGACAGTTTAGTCACATGAAATCTGATGTTTTACAATCAGATACAAGTCACATTTGCTGCTGGTTTCAAAACTGCTTCACATCAGATCTCTGGACATGCATCTCACTTTGACCAGTCAGTTTTGATTTCATGTGACTTTGTCTTATTCTAGGATGGTGTTTCCTCTGCATCAGAATGTGCAAGAAAGATGATACTGCACATCACATTGAACATGATGAGTTAAAGCTTTCACAGATGTTTAGCTATTTCAACTTTTACTCTGCATGCTGTAATTTGAAATCACTGAAAATTAAAAATAGACTTTATTAGCGGGCGGCACGGTGGTGCAGTGGTTAGCACTATCGCCTCACAGTGAGAAGGTCCTGAGTTCGATCGCCGGGTTGGCCACAGGTGCCTTTCTGTGCGGAGTTTGCAAGCTCTCCCCGTGTTCGTGTGGGTTTCCTCCGGGTGCT
>JBBPDA010000013.1:9317140-9331902 GCA_037974385.1 Arnoldichthys spilopterus | reverse complement strand
TATATTTGTGCCAGACTTTGTGAGAGAACTGCTATGCAATAAACAAACAGAAAACAAAAATAGTATCTTATACTGTACAGTATAATACCAAGGTACAGTTGTACTATTCAATATTTACATGCTTTTAACAGTTTAATTACTATATTAAAAATAAGGTGTTTCTAGAAAAATATATTTTTTGCTGAAGATCATGTCATGGCATATTCACTTTTCTAACTGACTAATAAAATCAAATGGGAACTGGAAGCTCCCTGTCCAACCAAATGAACACAATGAAGCAAACTGTGGCCTCTGTGGGTATTTAGTTGGAAAACTTTGAATGATATGCATGATGTGATATGAATCAACTACATGCATTCCGCCTGTTGCAAATCTTTTCTACAAGTGTAACGTACCTCCCACACAAAAGGGGATTACAAGGATTATGAAAACAGCTATTAATTCTGAAATATCTGGAAACATTGTGAAGCATGAGGTATTGGTCTTAATATGAAAATAAATGGGGTTTATGTAGACCGAACACTAGTCTTATGTTTGATATTTCCCCTGTATTGATACATCCAGTTCATAATTGTAATTGTAAATGTTATTGTAAGACATTAGCAACACATAATACAGGTTGGCAATCGCATATGCAAAATAGGTGCTACTCCTGCAGCTACATCATGGAATTCCTAAGGTCACGGAACTCAGATCAGCTTTTGACAATTTAAATAATCATGGGTTATTCATCATATTGCATTGGCTAAATATTTTAGCTTGTTTTATTTAACCAATAATCATTTTTTTAGAGGTTATAGAGTGGTAATTTCATGTACTGCTTCTGGTCCTGAGCAGGCAGCCAGTGAACCAATTATTGGGCTTTGCTTAGTAAAATATATTGCTGGTTTTAACGTTAATATTATTATTGTACATGAATAACAACCACTTATTTCTAGACCTTTCTTTTAGTAGAGGATACAAAGACTGACAGGCTATAACAAAACATTTACTATGTTCTTTCGTACCAGTGTTCTGTTCTCGCTAGCAAGGCAGTGGTTGTATTTGGATGTTGTACACATCCATTTGAGATATGGATACAGTACACAGAAAAACACATACATTTCTCTAATGTTGGGGTAATTTATACAATGAAGAAAATTATTTTCCTGCCAACTGGAGCCATCCTGAAGCTTCTGTGAAACAGGACATGCTTTTTCAACTGTAACTTTAGCTAATGTTTAGTAAAAAAGCAGAACATGCTCAGGGAAAACATGGTTATTTTGTGCAAAGAGTTTACTGACCATTATGTTTTTACGTTATATTAAGTAAATTAAATCTAAACCTCTGATAATTGTCAATTATGAAAACATCTGTTCAATGTATAAAATTATTCATAATTTAACTCCTCCTTTGCTGCATGAAAAAAAGTCACAAATATGATAAATACAGAAACCCTGCACATTCTCTCCCTGTTAGTCTTGTTCTCTCCATTTCTTAGCAGTGCATACATTGTAATACAAACTTCTTTGCTTGCTCAAGGAATGAAATGAGCAACAGATGCACAGGACAGTGCCACTTGTTAACTGATCATGGGATTTATTGATCTTAAACAGAAAACACATTTCATCATATATACTTGGGCTGCCATTTTATTTATGTATATATCCACCCATTATGCATTAAAAAACAAAGCTAGTAGAAACTTTTTGGGAGAAGGAAAATCAGAGTGCTCCATAAATATTTGCACCCTTCTAAAGATTCTTTTTACACAAACACCTTGAGTGTTTATTGGCACAATTTTTGTCTCATCAAACCATACAACACTGTTCCAGTCAAAGGGGTTTTGTCGACTCCAAGTTTGTGATTAACTGACAGAAAAGGTTTCTTTCTGTAACAGCTTCCACATACACTTTTGACATGGACATGGCATCGGATTTTACTTTTTCTTGTAATTCATCAACAGTGATTCTTTTTTCTTTGCCTATCATGCTCATCACTGTATGTGGGGAAAAACCTAGGTACTCAAGTAAGAAAGTAACAGTTCTCGTTGATTTCCACTTTTCTGCCATAACAGAAATGGGTATTTTTGGAGGAGTAGCTTTTTTTAAATAACAATTTCTGGATGAAGATCAATCACTTTTTTAAAATTTTGATTTGTGTATTCTCTTTCCATGATGCTGGATGACTAAGGAAAGTGGACCTCTTTGTATCCCAGTTAATTAGTAAGTAATTGATTACAGCTTGGAAGTTCCCACACACTCAAATCAAATTTGTGTAATTTAAACATGAAGCATGCTTCCGCTACATTACGTCAACAATAATTCACAGGGATTCCAGTAATTGCGGCACGTTTTAGTGAATGTCAAATTATGTCAATTACAGGTTTTTCTCTTGTTTCCAGGGTGAAATAAAGCTACTTCACCAAAAAAGTTTTTTCCAACCCTTATTACTAATCTTTACATGGGGTGGCATTTAATTGTAGAGATGACTGCCTGAACATGACTGCCTAAGCACTAAACCGCATCTGCAACCACATTTAGAATGATCTATTATTCAAAAAACTTGAGAATACTTGTGTGTGAATGGTTGGTCAGTCAAGAATGTCATGCATTCAGATATAAGTGTATATTTAGCTAAGGGTCATTAGGCAGACAGCTAGACAAGTTTGTAGAAAATTTCTCAGAAATACAGAATGTGAATAGGCATAGTTTCCCATGCAGTTTGGTGGAAAAAATAGGACATTTTAATCATAACTGTATGCCAGCTAAAAAATAAAATGGACCAATCATGACAAGATGAATTTGCCCATGGAATGTGAATGGAAAGATGCTGAGGCTGTGGGGTGGTGGGATGGTTATGTCAAAAATTCAGCCAGACAAAGAAAGGCTTCTAAGTAATAGGAGTTGAAGTAACTTTTCCATAACTCATGGCATTTGCTGAATCATTAGGAGCATTTTGGATGTACAGATTTAGAGCAATGTGATGCTTCAGATTTAAGCCTTCCTTCAGCATGTAGGCTGCACTCTTGAGGTCTGATCAGGGATTGATCTTGAACAAAGGTGGAAAAAATTATTTGTATTGCGTTTTTTGGTCACACAAAAACATCTATACAGCAGACAGTACAGCCTATTTGTCATCAGATATGGCAGTAGACTGACCAATCAATATGTTTTTTTATTTCCTCAAAATTGCTATAATAATTTCACTCATGTTGTACTTATATTGAACAACTACAAGTGATGCAGGTAAGGTTGCAAGCACAGACCCAGCATTATTGAAGAAGTTTTGAATTCATATTGTTTGGGGTTTTTTGGGGGGGGGTTTGGGGGGGGGTTGTTAGTGGGATTGCAGACAACAAATTTAACATAAAATGGTTTTGTATCCAGTTAATATTTCATGTTGGCTTTTTAAACAGCTGCAGATGAACCTGAGCAGAAAAAAATTAATTACAGGCCAAGATAAATTATTATATATAATACTATTTATTTCCCCAATGTTAGCCATTTTCAGTTTACACTTACAGTCTGAATTTCCCTTATTGTACAGCACTGAGACAAAAAAAAATACAGCAAATGAACAGCAACAAATCTTATGAACACAGTGCAGTAAAATGCACCTGTAATAGAGAACAGACTTAAAAAGGCCAGTCCAGAGCTGATGGCTGCTCAGAATTGTTTCTGTACCAGTATGAAAATGACAACACTATTCAAGCTGGTGATGGCAGTGATTTTTAAAAACATTTAGTTTTTGTACACCAGTGTCCAGAAATGTGACAAAATTTTGCACTGACCTTATGAGGAGGTAGTAAACATTGAGTAAACGTAATGTTCCTTTTTGATATGTACTACTGGGACGTAGTATACAGAAGCCGCTATAATTTACAAACTGCTAAGCCTGTGTCTGGCGACTAAAAAAAGAAAGCAATGAAAAAATTTTTTACGTTATATCCATTTGGGGCAATAATAATGTTTTATTCATTTATTTATTTTTACTTGTTTTTTACAAAAACAGGCAAACAGTTGATAGTTTTCTCATAAAACTTCTTAGGGAAATCCACAAAACTTAAAATGCATGTTAGTGCAACACCTGTAACTAGCATGCCTTTGTGGATTTCTGATGAGGAAGCTAAGTGAAAAGATCTAAAAATTAAAGACAGTGAAACCCAGTGGGTTTTTTTATTTTACCAAAACTAACCTAAACCAAGTGGTAGAGATGGGACAATCAGATTGAGTCAAGCTCAGTGCATGCTTTAATAAGATAAGAGACTCTACCAAATGAAAGTGAAGTTACAGTTGATATATTTTCAAATGCACCAAATGCACCCGACCAAATAATTGACCAGAACACTAAAGGCTTAAGATGCTCAGATAACAGCCCTTGGTGATGGCAAAAACTTATATTTACAGCTGCAGTCTGTAAATGTAATTTATTTGTACTGATTTACTTCATACAAACTTTAGCATGGACAAAACGGAACTTTTAAACATATAAGCTGATATGATAGCCTACATCATTGCCACATTTATTGTCCCGAGAAGAGACAAAATAGACAAAATGCATCTGTAAAGCTTTGCTGGATGAATGCGCTCAGTGCTGCAGGCAGATGAAATGCCATTTATGGTTGGGTGTACACTTCATTACACTCTCAGACCACTAAGCCAGATTTTAAGCATCAAACAAAACTCTCTGCTTTCAGGAAAAATACTGTAATTGGGATTTCTGAAAAAATTTACTTGCTCCTTATTAATCATCTATGTAAATTAATTGAGAGGTTAAAGGTAAGCATTGGCTAAACTTTTGTTGTGCAGAAGGGGCTAACAGAGTCTTAAAGTTTTAACTGCTAAGAACGTCCAACCAATTACGTCCACTCTCAACAAAGATCTGTTTTAGCAGTACAGGTCAGTGTAAGTTAAAATAGAAAAATGAGTGGTTACACTACTGCAAGAGAAGCAGTGGCAATGGCAACCAAAGTCCAAAGGTATGTAAAGATTAGAGTACAGGAGGAGATGTCCACGAGGGGAGGTACTCTCAATGCAAAGTGATGGGCATCTTTATAAACTGCAGGGGACTACAGCACTTGTGCTTGCTAAACAGGTGGAAGAACAAGAGCACCCACTGAAGAAAGATTTCATGTAATTTGTGTTGAACATAAGGGATAAATTTAATGATTGTAGTGATTATTACATCTCATCTCACTTGGCTTACCCACAACGCTGTGCTAGAAGTGGTGAGAGAAATAAGGTGTCCGCTGAAAGTGGACTTGTAGGGAATCTCAGTCTGATTATAATTGATTTTTACCTCTCGCAAAGTTCAATTATCAGAGTATACGATCGATTCTGGGATAATTGTACTCCTTTATTGCGCTGGCCTATCATGGACCAGTCCATCTAACTTGTCCCCTCCTGATTTGTCGGTCTGATAATTGGTGAACTAATTGGATTTAATTTCAAACTACAGCAGCTTTCGAAAGCATAGGATATGGTCCATACACAATTATGTGATCATGATTTCTTCAGCGAGTTTTAATGATGGTATGCAAATCTATAATAAATATACGATGAAAATACACCAATATACATGTGCCTAAATTTTACAGCATCACAGAGGTAAACCATATCCATTACAGGGGAAAAATGGGCTTATGCTATAAAGAAAAACAAACTTAAGGCAAAAGAATACAGCCAGAAATGATTATTTTGGGCAGCAATTTAATTCAGACTCAGATAATTTGCATCTGTAACATCATTTGTTTTTATCTGTAATAAAAAAATGTAACCAAAACATATTTTTTGCAGTGTGTACTCACTTTAAATCCACTCACATCTGACTGTATTTCCCAAGAGTCAGCAACTTAAAGGCTTAGTTCTTAGCTTCTAGAATATCTGCATTCTTAAAATGGTACATGATCTTAACGATATAGTTAATACCAGATACTGATGAACCACCCAAAGAGATAAAAAAAAAAAAGCAAATTCACATTGTTTGCATATTTACAAAACTAATACAATATCTATACAATATGAATGAACCAATATTATAAGAATATAAGTAATCAGCTGGCATATATTTATTGTGATATTGCTTTTTAAAAATGACCTTGTTCACCTCCAGGGACAAACCTTAAAAATGCAGAACAGTGATGTGAGCGATGCCTTTGAAGGAGTACCTTTGATTTATTGAACCATTCACATCAGTCATTTTTGATAATACAAACATTTTTAAAGGGTTTTCCTAAAAATATGTTCAAGTCAAAGATCACCTGGGTATCTTATATAAGACATTTTTGAAGCTGTATCTTACTATAAGCACAGAGCTTAAAGAAAAGGATAGCAAGCCTGCATTATGGATCTCATTTCCTTGAGAAAATAACCAAAACTTGACATTATTTCCTGCCTTATTTTTTACAGGGGGTTAAATCAGGGCATTGCAACCAGCCTTTTTGAGGCTGGTGCAGGAGATGAATCTTGGAAGTCATTTTCTGCCACATCACTCTGAAAACAAAAACCTTGTTGACGAGAAAAGATTTTCATCGGTTGGGGATGTTGTGGTCGAGTTTAACGGTGCTGCCCTGTTAAATAAAACATGGGACCGTTAACACATGCAACGCACAGCAAGATGCGTCCAACTGCATAAGCTTCTTCCAAGGTTGGATGGGCTTCGGTGTTCTTGTTGTCTCCAAGGGGGCTGTTTTTACACCTCTCCTCCATGGTAGGGGGACCAGAAGCTATTCTCAAACGTAAGAAAATGGGCATTTTAAAAGAATATCATTAAGCAAAACTTGCATCTAATGGTTATGGTTTCGGTGTTTGACAGCAGAAAGACTTCTGAATAAGCACTGCCTTCTACCTTTTATGCCAGTCTTTACATTTTGCTTTAGATGGTTCAGGTTAACGCTTGAATGGCCTCTGTTGACCTGCAACAGGGTTTTGATCAGCAGCACCACCGCCATACAATCAATCACTATTTTAATGAGGATTAGCAGAGTTCAGTTTATCAATTACTGATCACTGGAAGAGTCAGTTGGTCAATTTTAATTTTAAGTTCTAAAACATCTTTCTCCAGATGGAACCACAGAACTATTTAATGGTGGTTACATGGCAATTGCCAGCAGAGAATGTGTGTGTTATGGCTGTGATGTTTAAATTTTTTGTTTAGATTTTTTTATTCTAATCTAAAGGCCAGTACTACGCCTACTCCTTTATTTTAAATTTAAGGACGACAACAACACTAGGCTAAAAAGGCAGGATTTTATGTTAGGCAGTTGGGTTTTTGTTAACCAGCAGTACTGTGGATGCCTATGTAATTTTGATATAAACAGGGATCAATCATTAAAAGGATTATCATCAAAGGAAAGCGTGACCAGTCACAACCAACATCTAGCACATTCAGTTCCTGAAAACATTCATGCACAGAGGTGTTCTATATTTTTGTGGGTGAAAACAGCTAGAGACAGAAGGCTGATCTTTCCCTTCACTGAAATCACTAAAACGAACATGGGGTTGCCATCAAGGATGAATATCTAGTTGCAAAATAAATTTTAAAAACTCAAACTACCAAAAAAAGGCTCCAAAAACCAATTAATATAAAACTATAAAAATATCTTAACTCTTGGAACAAAACAAAATTTATGAATGGTGCAGCTAAAATTCTGGACATTTTTTCTGCTTTGTTAGCAGATACATAAGTGCACAGCTGTGCATGCTACAATAGCAGCTTTACTTTCTTGCTGCATTATCTACCCACCAACAGTCAGGGAGTGCTCTCCTACAGCACAGCATACAATAAAATAAATTGAAATCATATGCATTATTGATAGGGACATACTTTTGGAATAGTGAAAAGAAAAAAAAATGGCATGCTGGTGTATTGACTCGTGATTTCTCAGGTCCTAAGTAAAATAAATAAATAAATAAAACCCTAGCAAACATGGGTTGGGGGTGGGTGTTAGGGAAGACTGAAGGGGGTTTGGTTTGAGGAAAAGTGGGCATGCAATTTTTATGGTGAAGCATTATTTTGCTGCAGACAGCTAGATGACTGAATTCATGGAGGGGAGTTTGCTGAAGGCATGGGGCCATTAAAAAAGGTGTAGTTGTATAGTCTCTCTAGTGATCTCCAATGTGATTCTCTGGGATCCATTTAAACCAAAAATAAAGTGCATTCCTGCAGCTGAGATGCCACTAGAGAAACCTGCTTTGCAAGATTTTCTAAAGCTATATTCTCCAAAACATTTTGACATTTAATATGATAATGCACAACTGCATTTTGAGGAGCTGCATTTGTAACAAAATATATTTTATTTAGTATTGACTTTAATTAAGCCATTACCTGGGAACTGTTCTTGTTTTTCCAAAAAACAGTAAAATTAGAATAAATTCAAGGACCAGTAATACTGTAAATAGTGACCTGTGCCTACCTGTGCCATAACCACTGTTTAAAGGCAAACTCAAATTAGAGTGAAGGAAAGAAAGGAAGAGAGGGACTCATGGGCGAGCCAAAGAGCCTTTTACCACTTTACCTGTAAAAGTCTGGTGTGGCCTAGGCATCATGCCAACCACACTTGCTGACAAGGACTCCACCGTGCCATGTGGGACAACCATGCTTTTAAGGGCAGGTGAAGCATGTCTCTTTTTAGAGCTAGATCAATCAAATTACAGCTAAATCAATTAACAAAGATTCAGTTTAGAAGTGAATATACAAATATAAAACTGTGATGAAGTCTGGAAAGAAGTTATAAGTGGGTTAGCATTGGGGCTGTAATATATGGAAGTGCCAAGATTACTAGTCTAGGAAATGATTCTAGCTGGTGTAAATCTGTCTTTGCTCAAGCCCCACTGTGGTGGTGAAGAGGTGCTTCCATTCACCCTCTGACACTCCTGTAAATCAGGAGGGGGGGTGTGTCTTTTTTTTAACGGGTGAAAGGTATTGGAAGAATGAACACAAAGTGCTTGAGAAGAGTCTCTCTCCCGTGTTCAGTGATGTTTTGTAGAGGTCCTTTATACTGTATGAATATCTAGATTCATACTGCAATCTCTTTAAAGTTGTTTCTTGTTTAAATTTGCTGTGTAGGACTATAATGAAGAATGGTGAATGGCTATGAATTCTTCATTACTTCATTTCACATTCACTAGGTATATTCCAAAAGATAAAACTACATAAATTTTTGCACACACTAAACTTTTTTAATAATCTAACATCTGTTTAATGTAACATCTGCATATTCTAAATTGATCGATTGATTGAAGTTTAGTCAGTACTTTTGGCAAAAGACAATGTGTTGGACAACTAGGAATGTACTCTTAAAAGATAATCAGTTTACTGACTTCTCCTACCTTTTGTAACGCCATAGCAAAGAAAATTATCTCTCTCATCTCATGAACTTACCATTTATTTGTCTGCACTGTCAATGGCATTGGGTCAAAAACTGGTCCTGAAGTAAACCTGCGTCTTACACATTTTACTGCTTTCCCTGCTCACAACAAACCTGATCTAACTATTCACTTAACTACCCCACTGGTTTTGAAGAGGGTGTGCAAAAACAAAAATGTAAACCTGTAAGTTCTATAGACCACAGATGGAGATATTTTTGGGCAGCTCTGTCTCAGCTAAAGTGCTTTAAATGGCCGATACAACATAAAGCTTATAAAAAATAACCCATGTAAAAAAAGCCCATTTGTTTATGCCTAGTTATCTCTTTAGTATATACATGTATGCCAAATCTTCATGTTGTCTTTGTACATGAGAGATGTGTTTTTCAATCCTAGTCCTGGGGACAGACTGCCCTGCAGTTTCCGCTCTTCCTTGCCCCAGTGCACTTGATTCAGCTCATGAGGTAATTATCAAGCTCTTCATGAGCTAAATGAAGTGTGTTGAGGGCAGTGTGTGCCTGAAATTGTGTATTGCAGTGGGCCCACAGAACTGGGATTTAAAAAAAACACTGCACTAGAGCATTGGTTCTTAAACTGATCTTCAGGGACTCCTAGACATTCCACATTTTTGCTGTATCTGTGTTGCGAGTGAGGTAGGAGCAAAAATCTTGACCGTCTGGGGCTCCCTGAGGAACAGTTAAAGAGCCACTGTTTCAAAAGAGTCTGGAGTTGTACTGCAACGGTTAGATGATTTCACAATGATGGGAAAGGATAAAAGACCATATACACTTCTGTTACTCTTATTTTTTTTCTTGTGAATTAGGCGTTTTCTTTTTCTCTCCTGCTGTGCACATAAACTGCTTAAAAAACTTTAAGGATAATATAGGCTGAAAGTATGACTTAGTTGCAGACTGATTTTCTATTTGTGCTTGTTGATTTGTCACAGACTATTTCCATATTAAGACCTGTAATGGAAAATTTACAGAACATTTCTGTTGTTGTTTTGGGTGGCAGTCAGATATATAATCTTGAGTGTAGCTGAATTGCTTGAGTGTATGAAATTGATTGTGGTTTTTGATACTGTGTAAAACAATAGGAAAAGGCTCGAAGGGTGAACGTATAGATCTAAAACGTAGTAGATGCTCTGACATGGAGCCATAATGATCAGATACAAAGCTCATCATATGGAATAAAACGTTATCTCAAGGGTACAGGGGAGGGAGTTTCTGAAAAGCCTGTGCAGAAGAGAGGGATTTTTTGAGGCCAAGGGCAGCAACATCAGTTCTCATTCCATAACTAATAGTAGATCTTTACATACATTTTTATATTGTTAATTTTTTAAATTGTCAGTTCCACAGTGTTTTTAACATGGGCTAGCACAGCAAGAACATGGAAGAAGGGACCAATTTTTCCTGTTCCAGCACAAAATACAATGCTCCAGGAATGTAATCAGGAGATTTAGCTATTTGGTGTTATAAATGAGCAGCATTCCACATCATGCAGTTTCCCTTTTTTTTCATTTTACAGGTGTAAAAACCAGGCTGTGCCATGTCCCGCTAATTGATGTCCACAAGTAATTTCTTTACCAGGCTGAAGAACAAGCCTCTGGGCCCCAAAAGTAATGCATCTTAACTACTCAGCAAGAATGGGCGCTTTTGGCTTAATACACCTATAAATAACACTGGTGCAAATGATTTAGTAAAGAGGTGGGAAGTGAAGGCACTTTTATTTTCTTTTGTAAAATGCACACTGAAACTCAAGAATAGTATTAAAGGGAGGAGAAAGAACCTGGAATGGTATATTGAAAGTGAGCATAGGAAAAGGCTTCTTATTTTCAGTAGGGCATTAACTGTACGCTAATACACCTTCCAAGAGGCGCAATTCACACAGGGGAGGACTATTCCAGAAAGAAAGGGCAGTATCAGCAAGTAGCAGAAAGGCAGAGATCAGACTGTGCCGTGCTGGCCAGCTTCACTTTACATACAAATTGCTGTCAAAATAAAATTGCCTGTTTTGAATGAGGAAATATAGGAAGAATCAAAATAAATGGCTTTGGTCATCCAGTGGGGCAAAGAAGGAGACAGAAGCATGAAATAAAATGTGCAGTGTCTCTGCATCTCGTGGGATTGCATTGTCTCTTCGTAAATAAAATCTTAAAGGCAAAAAAATATTTATTCAGCAGAAGACAAATATTTGCTTTGTATGATTTTTGAACACTGTGTGGTGATGGAAAAAGAAAACCAGCCTTACATTATCTTCAAAGCATCTTGGTTTTTGCTCCAAAAAAAGCATGGAAATGATCCTGGTACTCAAGACAGTCCTCTTACTGCAGACTAGATGACTTCTTTTTTTCTCAGCCTGACATGGTCAAGAGGTGTGAAAAACGATCTTGCGTCAAACAAATTCTTAAGTTTCAGCAGCTAAACTGATTACAACACATTTTTGAGAAATTTTATTTTACACTTGTTTCTTTAAGTGGAGGTTAATGACATTTCATAGATTCAGATTCATTTATTGCTTGACCTTTTTAGAGGTCAAGCAAGAAAAGCAGTGAATTTGTCTTGGTTGAAGATCATTAGAATGTACTGACATAAAAGGCCGCACATGCATCTGAACGAGGCACAGCAAGAACCATCATGATTGGATTTATGAAGGCTTCTGGTTCATCGCTACTGTAGGAGGAATGGCAGCTAGTTACTGTGGTACTGGTGAGCTGCAGTGCAATTTTGCACCCAAAAACATAAAGTCAACCAAAAGGGCTTCTTTGGAGCCATACCCACAGAAGGTCTTTGGTTGCATTAAGAACCTTTCAGTCAATGGCTTTTCCAGCGAAATGTGTGAATGTTAAAAACCTTTGTAAACTCTAAAGAACCTCAACAACCAAGACAAACAAGATGGCCAATCAGCTGTGTCCCAGCAACTGCAACGTAAACATCAAAAGGATTCAAAATATCAACACCTTCTTAGTTTTAGTTCTACATTAAAAAAGTAACATTTTCAAGTGTTACATGAATTTTGTTACATCCCAACCCTGTTTATTTACTAGCACAACCAAATGCCATCTTTCTAAAACACAGCCTCATGGCTGTCTATTTGCATGATGGAATACATAAAAAAGACACACCTTATGATAAGTGAGGCCTCCTTCATCCGAACAAATATTGATTAAAATTAATCGCTAAAAGCATCCAGTTACCAGCATGCAGGTGAAAGGGATGAATAAAGAAAAATAAAGAAGAACATTTATCAAGGGCATTAGGAGGCAAGCTCCTGATTTTAAGCCGCAGCCTGGGCATTTTGATAAATTGGCACATGGGCTCATTTGGCCCGAGCACGAGAGAGCGACGCAAGCATATTTTAAACCATTAAGGGCTAAAGTTAGCCCTCCGCCTATTGGCCATCAATCATCAGCCTTCAAGCCCCATGGCTGACGCTAACGCTCTGCCTCATAAAGGCGGTGTATAGGAGCCTAGAACAAATGTTTCATTTTCAATTTGATGATCAGCTTTGCTGCTTCAGAAGCTTTAGCAATAGGGAGAGAGCTAGAATGAGAACATTCATTTTGTCAAGGAGGGTTTCCAAATGCATGTTTCTATGAATGTATGAAGAGGAAGATTACACTGGTTATTGAGTTGGGTCCTAGATACCAAAAACCGACAGGCTTTAAGTGTTTATGCAAAAATGAAATTTGCATTATATTCCTCTTACCCTACATTTAGGTGAGCCAAGCCATATTTAGTGTCCAAAGTTCATGTCTTCCGTTTTGTGCTGGAGTGAAGAGACTTATTTTGCTAACAGGTAAAGAAGCTTCTTATCACCAGGTTATCATCACACAAACTGCAAAAAGCACAAAGAAGGTCACACTTTGCTTAAACCTCCCCAATTTATGTAAACTCAAGTAGATTTATGTGGGTGCAAACACTGGCAATGGCATACCATCATCTATAAATATGGACGAAACTGTAAGTTCAGGCTTCTAGATGGCAACTATGACTGCTATGCAAAAGTATTACATACTGCATTTTTATTACTTTTTTTTCAAGCAGATTTAAAATTGTTGCCACAAAAAGGAATAAAATCTGTATAAAAAAAATCAGCTTTGATTGAATTAAATTATTTCCTCAGTCATATTCACTTAGTTCTGGTTTCAAGCATGCAGTTTTGGGTGGTACTACTAAATCATCTTCACCATCAAAAAGGGCATTTACTCTTTTTTCTAGACTTAAGAAAAAAACCTAGTTTCTGTGCTTGGCACTCAAGAAGAGTGAAAGGACTGAAGAGGGTCATCACTGGTAAGTCAGTTTTAAATATCTATTTTAGCTAAAAATGTCCACATGGCAATTCTTATTCAAAATCAAACTGTTTAATTGTTTAACTTACACTAACATTATCTTAGCATAAAGAAAGTGGAAACATCAGGAGCTGCCCTAATCATAGTCAGGCTAGTAATGTCAGTAACGTTAAATGAGTGGTCTCAGGACAGTGTGGTAAAGTTTGCTTATAGATTAGGTTGGATATTCAGTTAATCGCTTCAGTCACTGGGTTTCATAAGGGATGGTCAACAACTACACTGAAAGAACAAATGTATTTAATCACTTAGTGATAATTCCACTATACTTTCAGCAGCTGCTTGTAGTAGTAAATATTATAGACGAAAAGTGAAAGGAAAACACAAGGCCATTAGAACATAGGCAATTCTATTTCAAAAGCTCAATAAATGTAAATATTAGTAAACATTTAGTTGATTTTCAGAGAATATTTCAAAGCTGTACTGATAATACATTCATTAAGAGTCAAGGAAGTGAATTTTAAGGTTTAAGTGACTTAAGTTGATGAATGATTTTCAAAAGTCACTGAAAGTGATTATTTGTCATTGTGAACACACTAAAGCACCACAATGAAATGTGGCCTTTGCATTTAATCCATCACATGGGCACACGTGGAGCAGCAGGCACCCATCAACAGCGCCCGGGGAGCAGTGTTGCTCAAGGATACCTCCGTTGTGCCTGGGCTGGGACCTAAAACTTTGACCTTGCACAGTCTGTCCCAACCACTAGGCCACCACTGCCCACAGTGAATGTTTTTTAAAAATCTGCCATCCACAACTGATTAAATATACAATATCCTCTCTTTTAAACCAGATCTCAAACAATAAGCATGCCCAAAGAGTTTAATTGGTTCTCCATTTTGCACCTTTTTCACCCCAGTTTGAGTTTACAATCTTGTAAGTTTTAACCACTATTACTAATCACGCTTTTGCTAGAAAGACAAAAGCCTTAACAAGACTACTACAAACCTTAAAGAAATTTAACTGTATGGACGTAATGCACAATAACACCTCCACTGTGTTTACAATCCTAATTAAACTGGTATCTCTCGAAAATAAGTCATCACTATATTAAAATAATATATATA
>JBBPDA010000013.1:9306461-9317040 GCA_037974385.1 Arnoldichthys spilopterus | reverse complement strand
GTGTAGCTTTACCAAATCGCTGAGTTTAACCAGAGTAGAAATGTAAATGTACAGCATGTTGGACAGAAGTATGGAACTGTCTTAGCTAAGTATTCTTTATTCGGTTTCATATTCCTTGTAAAGCATATTGGAGAACAAAGAGGAGCTTAATATTAGGGTGTAACCTAATCACATTTCAGTCTCATGTCCGAGAGACTCCGGAGGATCAACCTTAATTATTTTCATTACTTTTGTAGCCAATCACGGTGGTGCTTGAAATGGTCCTAAAGGCCCATCATTTCCCCTGCACACCTTTGGAGATTTAATTCAGTCCGGTTAATACCAGGAGTCTTTCTTCAGAAGTGGTCCATGGGGTCTCCTTTCAAAGTGCGTTCCTGCCTCAGGGCCACGTTTAGATAATAAAAATGACAGCAATTTGAGCAAACGTATGGTGAAGCAAACACTCCGTTCAATTGCCCGAGGCTCTTGCCGAAAAGTAATATCTTGATCTTGGGAGGGCTTATGAGAATAGGCAGCTAGTGTGTTAGGTGGCAAAGGGCTGAGAGCATGAGGCAGAGAGACAGAAAGAGTCATCTTTATGCTGCCCCCACTATCTGCTACTGACCTTGGTTATGTTACTACATCTGTTGTTTTTATATATAGACAACTATGGAGGCCAAAACTAGATAAAAAATTTCAAGAAAGAAAAATAGTTACAGCAGGTTTTTAAAAGGCCCTTATCAAACATTTTCCTAATCCAATCATGACATGTGTGTTTTTGTACCAAAACTAGTCACAATGAAATGTAGTAGTATATATTCCCCAACCCCTAGATCACGGTTTTCGGTTGTATTTGTTACAGTAAGCTTGATATATGTAGAAGACCTATGTTCTGATTGGCAGCCCAGTTGTGTGTCTATTAAAAAGCTGTACAGGTTAAAACACTGCTTATAACTTTAATGTAAACCTGTAAACTCTATATGCTAAGGAATAAACATATTTTGAAACTCAATAGGATCATTAAAATCATTTTATTCTTCACACACTCCCTCACAAAAGTGAGACGTTCAGAAACTGGTTTTCTATAACAGAAGTTTATTGAGATCCCCTTGGGCAAGTTCCATAACTTCTTTCTCTTTACCATGTCATGTTTTTACCACCACTGGAACTGCCTGCATCCAAAATTTACAGTGAGTATAAGGAAGGTTTTGCTTTTTCAGTGAATCTGGAACACAGCATAAAGGCTCGGGTCACTGCTTATGTCAGGACTGCTCTTTTGAAAGCAGGATTTCTGTTTGATCTTGTTGGTCAGAACTTATGTAAGTCTATATGAGGAGGCTGAAGGCATGTAGAAGAAATTGTGAAGAGACCCCAAATACAACTGTGGGCACAGCACACCTGATAAAGAGATTTGGTTTGTGCAAATGTTTTTTAGTAACATGTTTTGCTTCCATCCATTTGTTTTGGATGGGGGTGGGGGGTGGGAAGGGGGTGGGGTCTCTTCAGAGTATACAATATAAGCTTGACCACTAATAAAGCAGCCAGAAATCATAAGGATGAAATTAGCATAAACTATTAGACATTTTAACCTCCAAGTGCTATTTACTTCAGCTGGATTAAATTGCTTTTGTGAGCAGAAAATTGCAGCTGTTTGAAGTCGAATGTCAAAAGAGGTTGGCATTTAGTGTTGTCGACTTGGGCATGAAACAGAAGAGTGTCACATTTATAATGAATGAAAAAAGTAAGAGCAAGTGACTATTTGGTAAATCCTGGATTTATTTCAAATAATTAAAATGTACCATTTTAACTCAAGACGCCAAAAATCCAAATAAAAAAATAAATAAAACAATTCCCTGTAGCTACAAAATGGCCTAATATGTACTTTATTTTTTTTACATTTTGTTAAGGAATAATACATTTCCTGAAGAGCTGTATGACTATTAAACTGCACAGCTGTACACTAATATGTTTTAAATAAATAATCAGAGCAGGACATTCCGAGTGTGAGATAATTGAGAATAAAGGACACATCACAAAGTAAATTGACTGATACCCTGTAAGGCCTGACTGTCACTAGAGTTAGATGTTAATGCTTATTGATTGGCTAAGATGGAACTGTCATAAGACTCAATTGCCTTTCGCCATCGACACACCCTCCTTTGATATTGAAAGTGGGTAAATCTGATGTGTGTACAACCTGAGGGTAGATAAGGAATTTTGCTGAAATGAAACTTGGTGACCCTACTCTTCCATGCCCTACAAACTTAATAGAGGTATTCAGAGCGAAAGGTCAAACATTAACTGACAGGGTTGTACACAGAAATGTTTAAAATTAGTGGCTTAATTCAGAG
This sequence comes from Arnoldichthys spilopterus, assembly GCA_037974385.1. Lineage (NCBI taxonomy): Eukaryota > Metazoa > Chordata > Actinopteri > Characiformes > Lepidarchidae > Arnoldichthys > Arnoldichthys spilopterus. Next base: position 9,314,710 of record JBBPDA010000013.1, on the reverse strand, counting down.
GAAGTAAAATAACATGCCACACCAACTTTGAACAGCAGTGTGGTTGCTTTATTTACTCCCTTTTCTTTTATACTTTGCGTACAGGGGAATATACTTGTCTAATTAAAAATGTTTAAAACAATGAAAAATAATATACTCAACTACATACATAAACATGTCAAAAAGCAAAAATAAAAAATAAGAAATGCTGACAAATGTAAATGAATAAATAAATAGAAACAGAAAAAAATGCTTACATAAAATCATTAAAAAGACAAATAGCTGGGGATTGGAAAAAGTGTTTTTTAAAATACTGAATGTTATTAGTTGCATCGCCCCCTTTGGAAAGAATTTCTGGAATTTGACATGCTTCCAAAGAATATGGAAACGCTACATGTGAGACTGATCAGTTATTTGACAAATGAGTTGTTGTGAGCTAAGAGTATGCACCTTCTAGTGGTCAACTTTTTTGAAAAAAACTTGTGAAGTAATTGCACAAAAGCACATTGTACCAACCCTACTTCAGGGGGTGCTAACACAAAGAGACACACTCACCAAGAGAGGAAAACCTCTTTTTCCAGATCAGCTATGTAAGGTTACAGTCACAAAGTTTTTCATGTGGAAGTCCAAGGGTATTGATGTTGGCGAGTGTCGACGTGTCTTCAAGGAGAGGTCAGAATTACCGTAAAGTAATTTTAAAAGTTTTATTTAACAGAGAGGGAGAGAGAGAGAGAGAGAGAGAGAGAGAGGATTTTAAATGAATGAATGAATGAATGAAATAAACACTTTACTAGTACTAGACTGTGTTGTGCTGCAGCAACTGTCACAATAGGTGCTGAAATAAATTATTTAGTTTAGCTTTTATTTTTTGCTCCATTCTTTTATTTCTGTATTTTTTCTCCTAGCCAACGTTACCAGAGATAGGAATTACTAAATTGATCTGTTGGTCAAAGGTGCAAAGTGGACTAGGCAGGTCATTAGTATGGGTGGGCTTTCTGCTGGCTAAGTCTTAGCTGGGAAGATGATTTCAGGAGAAACATCACAAAGAAATGAAAGTGGGATTTTGTGCTATTAAGCCACAATGCTGAGCCCTCCTCTTTAAGAGCTAACTCACTCAGTTAAGCACAGAATGAGAAGATACAATGTGGGAGTCAAAGAGATTATGCCCTTGAAAGTCTGTATAAGGTAATACAGAAATACAAAAACACAGGATTCAATTTAATGACATATTTCAAAATAGAACTCACAATATTAGAGGAATCTCAGCTCAATAAAATTATTTCATTTTTTAATGTCATTTCACTCCTACCTGCAAACTCACCTTACCAAGGTGGAATTCCTCCCTAAAGTACACTGGAAAACGAATGTGCTGGAATTACTTCCTGTTTCCTAATAGCTGTACCCTGTCCTCTCCTTTCAGTCTGTTACCCTCTCACATTTCCTCTTAGTAACTCTGTATTTTTTGTGTTAGACAAATATGCTGCTGTAAAATGGTAAAATGCAGTGGTTCCCATGTGACAGAAAAGGCTCATATATAATCTGTGACCTTTACTGAAAGATGTGAAGGCACTCAGGTACACAGCACCCTGAAACATAAGGATGGACAGATGTGGGATGTGCATGTCTGCGGATGACGTTGCAGATACAATGTTTAAATTTTTTTAATGCAGAAGTTGGGACAACATCTACCTGAATTAGAAAAGTATAAGTTGCATAAAACATATTTATGTTTCAAAATTAAGTAAAATGAGACAAATAAGCATTTAAGTGTCTCAAACATTGTGGTCTTAAAGAACACAATAAATTAATAAATAAATTCTACCTATTATATATAATCACAGGTGATCAGAGTAGGCGAGTGAAAGTGTCTGTCATTGTGAACACATCCAAACACACAAAGTGCACCACAAAGAAATGAGACCTCTGCATTTAACCCATCCACACATGGAGCAGCAGCTGATATAACTGCACTATACATAGCAGAGAGAGGTTCTGCCTGGCCAAGTGTGCAAGTGTACTTAATTTTACAAAGCCAAGCAAGACTTTATAGCTGTAACTTAATTAAATGTTGAATTGATCTGGATAAGAGGATTTGTTAAATGTAAACATGCACAGTATGTGAAAGTTCAAAAGTCTTTATACTACATTTTATAGACTTAAACAGTGAAATCCGAGTTTCCATACACATTCTAAAAAGTAAAGGTGCCAATATGTTATCTAAAGCCACAGAATAAAAGAACCACTTACTTTCAACGGTCATTTCTTTTAATAACAATTTTAGAGATTGAGATGTGTGAAGAACCTTTTTAAAATCATTAAGAACCTTAAAAAAATATTTACAAGTAAAGAACCACTGAGGAACCTTTATTATTAAAAGGTGGCTATGGCATTGAGCTGCAACCGTACAGAACTCTCTCTCTGGTCCAAATCAGGACTCCATTCGGAATGCCAGTGGCCAGGCTCGGTCTGTCTGTCTCAGAAAAGGTTGCGAACTCCTCCTCAAGTCTCAGCTTCATCAATGTGTCAAGCACTTCATCTTCTACTGTGTACTGAAAACAGTCACTAGGTTTATATTCTTCTGCTGTGCGGCATCTGCGGCCTGCAGGTATTCTCCAAAGTGGGGTGGTGACTTCCAGACAGAAGCGAAATTCGAAGTTAATGGTGTTAGGGAACGCCTTGAAGCTGCTGTGGCTGTGAGTGAGATGGTCCACTTTTAAGCACATCAGTCAGGAACTTGATTACAGCCTCATGACATTTGTTTAGGACGGTCATTGCACCCACCTCAGCACATAATCGGTCATGTACGAACTATTAGTACCTGATAACTGACTGAATGTCGCCCAGATACTTATGTTCCACTTAGTTTTATTGTAGCCCTCGTCATCCGAATTTTTGTAGTAGTTGCTGTCTGTAGTTGTTATAAGCACTTGGCGTATGTATTTATTTTAGTAGAAGTTGCTGTCTGTTGTTATTATAAGCACTTGGCGTATGTATTTATTTTAGTAGTAGTTGCTGTCTGTTATCGTAGCACTTGTCTTCATTATTTATTGTAGCTTTTACGGCCTGCATTTTACAATTAAGAGAAATGTGTTGCATTCACTTCGGTGTTGCCCCGTGCAGCTCTAATGCTTGATAGTTTCCTCTGTCTTGGAAGTCGTTTGGATAAAAGTGTCAGCCCAATGAATAATGTAATGTGAATGTAATGTAATGTCATTGCTTGCTGCGTGTCTACAAACTTCAGCAGCTCCACATAACTGCTACTGAACCATCCAAAAACCAGACTTCCTTTTCACATTAATCCTGCCACTAAAGGTTAAGAACTTAGTTTCAGGATCAGGTTTAAGCTGCACACATGATGACCCCTTTTGTCATGGGTGTTTATTACAAGGCTGCGGATATTCTCTTTTTATATGTTGCCTGTTAGGTCTTCATGAATGTGTGGCCTTTCTTTTAGTGCAAGTTACATCAAAAAGTGGAAAGATGAGAACCCGGAGCCTTTTTTCAGTCATATGTGGTAAATATGGCTTGTGTTCTTGAAGAACCTCTCTAGTTTCCCTCATTCAGCACATAGAGCTTCTTGAACTTTTCTGTTTACTGAATGTACTAGGTTTTGTATATTAGAAATGCATATAGCCTTAATAATGCCATTGTTTATTTGTATGATCAAAGAAAAATATATATTTCATATAGCTCCCTAGGTTGAGCACAGACAAATATTTAAGATGGCATGATTTTCTTTCCATTCTGTATTAACATGACCTTGCTTTATGAAATATTTTTCATTGTTATTATTTGCATCTACGTAGTACAAAGTGTTTACAGAGGGGCAGTGGTCATCTGAAGATTCGGGAGTTGTCCCTGTGACCTGAAGGTTGCCGGTTCAAATCCTGGACTGGTACAAGTACCACTGAGTTGACTGTGAGCAGGGTACCATCCCCAAGCACTTCTACTTAATTGTAGAAACTGCTTTTTGTTGTAGTGCACTGTGTGCAGTGCTGTGGCGTATTTACATTATCACTCACTTTCTTTCACATTTTTCCAATACAGTACTCTTAACTCTGATCTAAGGATTTCATTAACCTGCCAAATGTGTAATCAAACATTGAGCAAGTCATTCAAAAGTTTCATATCCACAGGACCTCTGTAAATTCACTGCGAAAAAGAAATCACTGAAATGTGTCCAGTGCCAGGCATAAGGAGGTGGTTTTTCTGTTATTATGTGCATCCCATGCCCTCATCACCTTCGATTACACACTACCATGGCTACTGTGGTAGATGTGATTGAAATCACTTGCCAAAATGGATAAGATCTCACAGTCGCAAGAGAACACCCAGCTTTAATCACATAAATTCACTTGGTGGAAATACAGACCATTCGCAACTGCATTTTGCTGGCTTTTTACAAAACTCCCCTCTATCTTGTGCAGAAATGCAATTAAAACCTACATTTTGCTTTTATACATCTTAATCTTAATTTTGTCGGCTTAAGTGTTATATTAAACTATTTAAAAACACCCGTAAACAGGAATACAAAAGGTTCTCAGATTCTCACATGATAAGTCTAAAAACTCATTTACATCAATACATGAAATGTGAGAAGCTACTGGCTTGAGAAGACTATGTTCTAACTATAGATCTTCCTTTCATTAGTATGTGGTGACCAAGGCCTCTGATTTATACTCTTGGAAAAACATCCCTAGCTTCTTGCATTCAGCACAACAGAGCTTCTTGAGAACTTTTTTTACTATTTAATGAACATGCACATTTTTGTATACTGAAAGTGGCTTCAGCTCTAATTGTCATTCTGTGTTTGCATGATAAATATCTTTTTTTTAAAATAAATGAACTAAACTTATTTACTGCTTAGTTGTGGTGGATGAAAGGATTCCACATTTTGCTCTTCATATTCTCCCGTTGTCTTTCACATTACCTTTAAATATTTGTCTGTCTTTTTCTATCTGCCTCATTTATATTTTGTAAAACAAAAAGTTCACACAAGGTTCCTTGGGTATGGCAAGCTGTTTGATGTTTTTGTATTCTCTCATGCTGCTCCTCTTTTGTTAATCTCATCTCTGTTTTAAGGCAGTTTTGTTCTTGAACTTTACAGTACATTGTGTCACATTGAGAATGGTGCTCGGTATTCTTAGCACGGTGGCTAAAGTAAGCTGCAAGAGTGGTCACACAGGGACCATATGTAGATGATTAAAAAATTGTATTCAGTACGAAACCTTGCTTCAAAATCTCATTGTATTTCTTCCAAGTCACATTTATCTCTCTTTGCTTCCTCACTCTAAGAAACCTAATTATGGATGACACCGATAACTGCTCTGCCTCTCTGGCCTGGTTCTGCTGTGTACAAAAACATTTTCTTTACATGTTACTTTACTCATTTCTGTTGTGTGGTCAGCAAGTGTATACAAACACCTTGGGCCACTGTGATGCATCAATTGGAAGTTGGCTATTCCAATTCATCGATTTTGGAACATTAGATGTGATTATAATAATTAAATTACTCTGCACTCTTTGAAATGTGAAAACTGGTGTTTGGTAAAATATTGCTCTGTTTTTACCAAAATGTGGCACCACTTCTCAATAAATGAGTCAAGGGTGTAAAATTATTTCTATTATTTTGTAAAACATTTTGTGTAGTCATTGTATTTTTTTTTTATCATATCAATTTGTTTTTATTTATTTTACCCAATATAACCAAATTATAATCGTAATAGTGGGGAAATTGAGATTTCAGAAAGATTTCCTTAAGAATCTTAATCAAATTTAATAGTGAGGGAACAAATTTACACAAGAGTCAGCACCTTTTGTGTGTGTTTTGTGTGAAATATTGTCAAGACATGCAGTTGCTTTATCTTGTTTGTTTTTTTTTACCTCAGCATACACCCGTGTCTTCTTTGTGATGTCCTGTTGTGGAGACTAACAGTGCTGCAGTGCCTGCTTAACATTTAGCTCTGGATGGCCCATCTCTCAGCAGTTCACCTCCTGCTCTGTCCTGCTGAAAGCTGCTGATCTTATGAGCTTTTGAACAGACTTGTTCTCCTTGACTGCTTCCTCTGCCAAAAGAACCACACAAATTTAGGTTGTGGAATAAACATTTCCAAAACTTTACTATGACATTAATTATGTTGTTTTATAAAATTTGCTGTATACAATATTTGATACAAAACACAGATTATAAGTGGGCAAAAAACTAAATCAGTAAGCAAAATATTGGTTAACTTATGGAATTTTAAATTTTATTTTGGATTTTATATCAAATTTATTTTATAAATTTACTTCACCCTTCACTTAAAGGTTTTACACAGCAGTGGTTATCAATCCAGTCCTCCAAGGCCCCCCACACAGACCACATTTTCACCTAATTGTGTGGACTGCAAGGTTTTAGCAAAAATGTGGACTTGGGATTCCAAAGGACTGATCCTGAGAACCACTGCTATATGGTGCCAAACACTGGTTCTGTGGCTTAAAACAATATAAGACAATTAAAGATTCAAATCACTGTTTGATTTGTTATGGCTGTATATACCCTGAATAGCCACTGCATTAGCCACCTTGTATCTGCACTCATTGTAAATCAGCTCCACATACCATGTAGGTGCACTTTTTAGTTTACAATTAAAGACCATCTGTTTCACTGCATTTGTTAGCCCCCTTTACCCTGTTTATCAATTGGCAGGAACCCCCATAGGACTACTGCTGAGCAACACAGCAGTGACCCGAACACAGTAGCAGCAGGTTAACCTGTATGTGCCACCCTGAGCGCATTTCACATAGCAGGTATGTCTGCAATCAGTTAATTACCTTTGTCTTTAATAAAGATCCCTCTTATTTAAGATTGTATCATTGCATATTCATATTTGCCATAGAAGTCAGAATACAGAAAGGCTGAAACAGCCTTGAAAGCTATAGTGTAGATCTTCTTGAACTGCTTAATCTGAAAACATGATACAGGCCACAGCACATTACGCTGGAGATGTTCCACAAAGAAGGATTTCATACGCTGGCGCCTTCTTCCTTTCTATCTCTGAAAATCACACACTAACTCAAATCCGAGCTGTAAATCTGGCCTGGATGGGGCTATAACTCTGGAAGGTTCTCTTAGGACAGGATTGTAGTCGGAAAATACGGCTGTGTGGATGCGAGGGTTGGCTGTTGTAAATCAGCGAAGTCAAAGAGAAAGTGTTAACTCAAAGTTTTAGCTGCAGAGCTGTCACACAACTATCATTGTCTGCGTGCATGAAAGTGTATTCATTAACAAGAGCGACGAGGTGATCTCCATGCAGGACTTGATTTAATTTTATTTATTTTTTTACTATAGCTATAGCGCTTGGTAGCATATGATCAAATGAGGCGTGACACGGAATGCAGGCGCTTGGTGTAATGGACTTTGCAGTCTTTGTCTCCTTGGCACCGCTGCTGGACGCGGTTTCTTTTGTATCTTCACACACATGGGGGCTGAGGAGAGTGTGTGTACCCTCATGTATAATGCATTGTGTGAGGGCTGCTGTTTATTGGGTTATGCATGGATCTCCCTGAACGGCTTCACTGGCTGCTAACCAGGCCCTGTGATTTGAAAAGAAAATGACTTGCTCTGCTTTCTGTTTAATTTCTTCGGAGACTTCGCATTAGTGAGATGCTCAAAAATAAACTGGGGAGGAAGAAAAAAAAAGAAGAAAACCCAAAAAAAGGGGGGAAAAAAACCTGCCATCTTCCCAAACAGAACAAAGTAAAAAGTATGCTAGGCTCGTTTGCTGCTGTTTGCTGGTTGCATGATTGCACATGGCAGAGAACGCTTTGTTTTCTTTTCATTTTCCTTAAACACGTATAGCGCCAGTCTGCTCGACAGATATTTGTGGCTGTAGGAACATTTCAGAAGGCTGCTTTCTTTGTTTCAGCAGGTTCTGAAGTTTGGCCAACACAGTATAACTAAAAGACCTTCTCATTCACTATGTACACAGTGAGAGGTCTCCTTTCAGGCTCCTTCAAAATTCAGCCGTAAGAGTTAGTTCAGCTTTCGGTGCTGTGATCTTGGAGCTGCTTTTGAATCCGTTTGAGCCTGTTTGTCTCTTCCCCAACCTCCATTAACACCTGGCAAAGGAGACATGCTTTTAGACTGTCCAGCGCAGCCCCAGACTGCATACAGCCAGAAAACAACCCACACTGGCCTGGCTACATCAAACATGAAACAAACACACACACACACACACACACACACACACACACACACACACACACACACACACACACACACACACACA
>JBBPDA010000013.1:9279503-9289640 GCA_037974385.1 Arnoldichthys spilopterus | reverse complement strand
TGTGTGTGTTTTAAACGTCAGTGGCAAGCCATATGTTTCTGAAAGATGAACAAAAATGTCCTTGTGAATACAGCCTCTCTGTACGACTCTGTTCTTTTGCATTAAAAGACGCTGGGAGGCATTTGCTCCTAAAGTAAGTGGTAATTTATGCTAGATTCTTACAGCATCCTGTCCCTCCATTGTCATGCTCCTGGGGCAACTTGGCAGACCATCTGATCTCCTGCATTAGTTTCACTCTTCTCCACTCCACACCCACTATCCTCTCTTCTTGCTTCTGATCAGTGCCCCTATGCAACCGAAGCTTTGTCATGCTGGTGAGACTTCACGTCCCAAAGTGGAAGCACTTTACAAGTGTTGCGACGGCTACGACAGAACTGTTGTTGAGAATCAGATCACAACCCAAAGCTAACATTAACATGGCAAATGCACAGTCCTCCTTGTCATCATTCCGGTGTCGAGGTGCTTGCATAGCATGGGGCCTCTAGCTATCGTCAAATGAAGCGAGGCACTTGAAAAGGTGCCGTCTGCTCTTTCTAGACAAGAATGCAGAGTTCAATCCTTCTCCTTCTCAGAGAAATCCAAAGCCTTAATCCTTTCACCAGCGAGGTGCATTTCACTAAAGCATATGAGAAAGGGATGTTGGCTTCTTTACTCTTTCTGTCCTTGCTGTGCCCTTCAAAGAAAACTGGCACCTGAGACAGGGCTTCACTTGAAAAGGTTTCGTGTGGGCTTGCTCCTTTGACACTTTGTTTCTTTGCTTACTTTTTATTTCTGTTCTTCTGTAGCCTTTATTTGTTCAAATGGAGACCCTTAAAGTGAAGGTTTTCTTTTTAATGACACTGGACACTGCTTATCGTGCACAGTGGGCAGATCTGTGAAAAATCTGTGTTCTTGCAACACCTTGTATACAGGACTTGTTGATGACCAATTACAGAGTATGCTTGTTTGAAATGAGCTAAATGTAGTTCATAAACAATGTAAAGTTCAGACCCTAGTATACAGTCCATATATGGTACTAAATCTTCACAAACAGCCCATTATGTCATTAAAACCAGTGCATTTCTTTGCATTCATCTGTTCAGCCTACAGCAGTTTATCCCTGCTTATTCATGCTGAAGTTATAAATAATGTTTCAGCCGGGATTGTTTTGTTTTTTGTTTGTTTTTGAACTTTGAATGTTTTTTTGTGGAACAATAAACGGCAGCCAATCAGAACAGAGCTCATGTGAATTGAAGTGACTTATTTGTCATTGTGAACACACTCAAGCACCACATCAAAATAAGACCTCTGCATTTAACCCATCACATGTGCAGCAGCAGGCAGCTATCAACAGCACCCAGGGATTACCCATGCAGTGTAGCAGGACGGTACCTTACTCAAGGGTACCTCAGTAGTGCCCTGGTCAGGACTTGAACCTGTGACCTTCAGTTTACAAGGGCAATGTCCTAACCACTAGGCCACAACTGCCCACACATGAAAAATGATTCTGTAAGAATTAATTGATTCGTTGTGTTTTTGGTACCTAGCTTTATAAGTGAACTTCTGGAAAATATGTAGGGTGTGGGCCAATAAGACACCAATTACTTTTTTTTAATTCACAGTTTAACTAACTTTGAAACTGAAATGTAAGGCAGTTACTCACTCAGTAAAACAATCCAAAATAATCAGTGGACATGTGTAGCTAATCCATGTTTGTGCTAGAGTATTTGCTCCTGTAAGTATTTGTACCTTGTAATTGACATCCAGGAAAATGGCTCTTAAAGTTTAGATTTTTTTAACACAATGGCCATAATAACTAGCATAGCATGAGTGAAGTGTAATATTTTCTGTTGTTAAATTACAGTGTGAGATTGCTTGACCTTTCTTTTATATTTATTGATGTTAAACTGAAAGCAATTTGTGGTCCTAGTCCATAATACAGAGATGATGACCATTAAAAACAGGTCATTCAGTGTTTTATGAGCCAAATGCCAGAAGGCAGAAAAAACAGGCAATGCAGCCCTGCACTGAGGATAAATCTACTACTGACACTTTGTGTTTTTTTTCTATTTTGCTCCCCCTCTCTTTCTGCTTACCCCCTATTTCTTGCTTTTGTTCCTCTTTCTCCCCATACATATCTGTTTTTGCCCAAAAGTCTCTGTAGCTATGCTGCTGTGAATGTATGTCTCTGTTTCCTTGGTTACAAAATACCCTCTCCATTTTGTAGGCATTATCTGTTGCGTTATTACAAGCACACAGACAAGTGTGGGTTTGTTAATGCCATGTGCTTCACCAATCATGCTCTGTAGGCGAGAGAGTAGTAATCCTTGGAGAAATATCTAGGCAGACAAACAGGTCCAAATGGCAGAGGCAGTTTGTGTTACACGGAGATCAATGATGCTGTTTTTCCAATGATGGTTAAGGATAGGATTTGGGAAGGTGAACTGGTTCTAAATCATCTGCAAAAGCCACTTTTACCCAGAGCTCGTAGCAAGGCATTTAAGTACGTTTTGTCCATTTAGGATTGGAAGAGCGGTTTCAAAGTGGGCTTAAAGTCTTTATTCACATTGACTGCACACAAAGGGAAGTGCTGACAGCTTTCAAAATCATTAAATCCTATTCAGCACATCCACAGCTCTTGACCGAAAGGAATAATTGTAATTTGGAAAACTTACTTTCTTTCTTTCTTTCTTTCTTTCTTTCTTTCTTTCTTTCTTTCTTTCTTTCTTTCTTTCTTTCTTTCCTTTCCTTTCCTTCTTTCTTTTTTTCCTTCCTTCCTTTTTAAAGAGTAGTTAAGAAAACACACATGTCTACCTTTCTGTGCTAGTTCTCAGTAGTGAGATATATACCATATTTTCCCTCCTTTCCCTCCTCATTTTTTAATCTTTTGTCTGTATCACTTCTTAAATGTGTCACAGTCTCACACGTTAGTGTTAAAAACTGGGGAGTGTGACTGTGTAAAAGAAGAGAACACTTTTTTTAAAAACAATCACAGGGTGCTTGTATCTAAGTCAAGATGCATGTATGAATTTTACCTATGTGACCTAGTCACTCATTATAGCACATCTTAGTCAATGTTTAGTATCAATTCTGTTTACACAGTCATCTTAGATAGAAACTGCTATTACTACTACTGCTACGACCATTATGATGATTATTATTAGTGGTAGTAGTAGTTGTGGTATTAGTGATTGGTGTCCTTGGGTTTGTGAAAGGCGCTATATAAACGTGACTGATTATTATTAACCCCACTGCATTCCACAACAGGCTGGGGTCGAATTCACAAGGCACTACATCAATACAAATTCTTGAGCATGACTCATAAATACATTTGACCATACACCTCTGTAGCATGATGTCGCTCTGCCAAATACATAAAATATAAATATAGTTTAATAAACATTTCAATGTTCATTAAACCAGGTAAACATATATTTAATAGTAGGTTAATATGGGTCTCTTATTGTGATAGCACTGGCATTTCTGAATGTGACTATTTCTGCGGTCTAATTCTGTTCATTTCATAATTCAGACATGCTCTATCTGTGTCATAAATGTATCCACAAAGAAAGATTTAACTAAGTACAGGTCTAAATGAAAAGACTGGCTAAGATATGTAGCTAAAATACAGCTGTGTAGTGTTGCATTGTTTATTCTGCATCTGGTTTCTGTTTGAATGGTTCGTCGAGCACACTATTTCTATTATTCTGAATAACATAGGCATGAGCCTAAGCTGATTTTACACAGGTTGTTAAATAACCACTTACAATGTCTGATGGGTAAATTAAATGGACCTATCTGGTGTAATAATTTTGTAAATTGTAGTTGTAAACATGTGACATGCTGTATGGAGCTGTGCTATATGCATCTTTTGAAAGGTGCTTTGAGACCCCCGTTGTAGACTTCTTCAGACAGACATGATATATTTCTGATTGAAAAATTGAAAAATGAAAAACAATGACTCAACAAGTGTATTAAAATATAAAACTAGATCACTGATCTCAGTCTGTTCTGGGGGTCCCTGTCTTTCAAGTAAAGCACTGTCAATGACTGAAATTGGGCACAGACAAATACCCCTGCTTAAAAGACATTTGTGCTGAAATTGCAGGTAAATTTTTAGTTTTTGTGATTTAGATTTTTTTGGTATTTGTTTGAGAGCACTGCAGAATGACAACTTCTGGCACAAAATAATAAAGCTCATGCTGAAATCATTGTGCATCCTTTGAATGAATGCTTAGGTTATAAATAGCTTTTAAAGAAGAGAATAGACATTAAACTGACATTTAAGTTTTGAACATTGTTGTTTATCTGATTATGCAGTAAAGTTTTCCCGTTTGTTCTCAGGGGAACAGATTTTAACTGAACACTGCCATGTATTTGAAACATGTTACAGAAAAATGAGTTTTTTTAAACCTACACATTTGGACTTACAGGGTAGTGTACAGAATGGTCTCAGTGGACCCCTTCCATGGCATCTTTGAAAATGACCTGCCCAACATTGCCAAATGCTTCAGTGCTAAGTGCTGTACTCTAGCCTGCAACCTTATGACTGCCAGACTGGCTAGTGATGGGAAAGAAAGGCACCTTGCCATTCATCCCTCTCACTGAGGATGTGGCCAGTGTCCTTGGAGATCACTGACTACAGACAGATGGGGCTAGACTCAAAATATCAGTTAAACAATTCTCAGCAACATTTTAGCACTTTAGAAGAGGGCATCTGATTGCACTGGGATGTAGTTCTGTTTCACATATTAGAGTCAATATAGGACAGGCAGCACTGCATTTAAACAAACAAAGAAAGTAACACAGTTAACGTTGTGAATGATGTATGCTCAGAAGCTGAAGGACACGAGGAAGAAAATCTCTGCCGCCTTTATGATATTTTCAGTGCTCTATTACCAGAACAGTTATCGATCACAGCATGATAACTAAGTAATGGTGGACTGGTAATGCTTTATACCTCATGTTTCTTAGCCATATAAAGCTGTTGATAGATTTTTTTGAGGTAAAGATGGAAGTGGAAGGAGGAACTTGCCCCCAGGACAATGTACTTAGATGGCTTTAGCAAGACTGAGTCATTGCCTGATTTGGGGAGTATGAAATGATTAATGTAAGAATCTGTGCTCTGTGATTGATCACCACATTGCTGAGTGCAGATGAAAAGGTGACCAGAGCCAAGTATGTTCAGAAAGATACTCTATGCTGGAAGCCAGTAAGTGATCCGGAGTACTTATACAGTTTTGCTGCTGTCACACACACTAGAAAATTACACAGAAATGTATTTTTCTTTTTCTTTACTTGTGGCGACACAATGTCCACAATAGGCATTAGGGTTTATATCTTAATATTACAAAATGTGGTTGCAAGAAATTAAAGACTAGTGATGACATGCATTTTTGATTGAAAAATTAAAGAATTAAAGATTTTTCATTTGGTAATTTTGTTAATCTGTGTGTTTTTACATATGTTTTAAATATAACCCAATTCATTAAAAATAAGCCATTAGTGAGGCTTGAGAAAAGCACAAAAAATAATATAACTTAGCTCCTCAGATATTCATAATTAAAAAGTATTTGGAGTAGAACTACAGGATTTTGTAAGGTCCTGTGAATATAATAGAACTTGTTGTGTTGTTGACTGATTGATTGATTGGAAAAATGCATGACCTAAACTGGGGGACATATATATATATATATTCCCCCTGTGATCTGAAGGTTGCTGGTTCAAATCCCAAAGTTCCATTGAGGTACCCATGAGCAAGGTACACCCTCAAGCACTGCTACCTGAATACTGCCCACGTCAGCTGCCCACTGCTCCTACATGGATGGGTTAAATGCGCTGTGCTGTGCTGTGAGGTGTTGACAATGTTGAAAAATCAGTCAGACCAAATTTGTCATCTTACTATCTTTTAACTATGTAATGGGGGAAAAACAAACATGTGATGCCATATACATGAAAATATATAGGTCTTTTTATATAGAAACTAGATAACAAAGGTCTTTGTCCCCAAAAAATGAGCTTGATTGCAAAAACGTTTGTTTTATAAAGGTATACTTTATAAATCAGCTGGGAGAAACACCCTGCTACCTGAACTCTACATTCCATTTAGTGAGATTCAATTGAAATATGTGCTTGGCAATATTGCTCTATCAAATTGACAAGAGGTAGAATATTAAATGTGCTAATCCTTTAGCCATGGCTTCATATAATTTGTCACATTTGATGTCTCTCTTATTGACTACACGACTATTTCAGCTCCCACGGAAATGGATGCAAATGGGTTATAGTTATTAGGAGACAGGGCAAGGCAAAGAAAAAGGAATAGCATTCATGGCTCTTGCCTTACTTTATCACAACACCTCCAGAACAGTAAAAATATATTTGGTAAAGTGAAGCTAAATCACTATGGAGAAATTAAAAGAGTTTCTTTTAGTTACATGTTCGATTTTATGGAGGACAGTGTGTACAGGTTGTATGCCAATTGAACTCTCCCCAGGTATGTCCTGTACGCCAGATCATGCAGCTCACAATTGGATAATAAATTAGAAGTGCAAGATTTACCTGGCAATAAGAACACTAGGTTCAGGAAAAAATGAGCACAATCTGTGTAGGTAGCTGCTTCTGTTTATATCCCACAAAGGGATACCATATCAAAACCAAGCCGCTTTTTTCTTTTTTTATTCACGCTACTGAGATTGGATGCAGAAGCACATATGTTGAATCTGATTAGGCTGACTAATTAAGATTAAACAGGGCTGTGCTAGAAAACATTATTGATGTGACTGCCACTTCTGTTGTGAGATTATATCTTCTGAGTGACTGAGCTGTGTCCAAATCAGCAAGATACTGGCTTGGTTTTGAAAGTGAAAAGTTCTGGTGATTGCATTACAGTTGGGGCCGAGTGGGAGGGCAGCTTCGATTGTTTCATTCCTTGATTTCCACCTCTGTAGTCCTCATCTTTTATAAAATCACTCCTTCTATTATCTCTGACCTGAGAAAAGGAAACATGTCAGATGTGAAATATGAATAGAAGATGTGTCAAAAATCACATTCTGTGTGAAAGGTATATATTCTAGCAAAGACTTGGCATTCTAATCAAGAGCTGTTTTCCCAAAAGATCTCATGCACATCAAAAGGAGAAGGCAGAAAAAGAATGTGGCCACTAAAGTGTGAACTCTAGAACAGACGTTTGGGCACCTCCAGAAAATGTATGCATTGTTTAAGTGACACCTACACTTTAAATTTTTTTATACACAATTGCAGATATTTGCTGAATTAAACAAATTGGGGGAAATATGTTCCCTGTGCAGATGTTGTTGCAAATTTTATATTTTAGGATTTAACTTTTTTGTCCAATATGTTAAATAGATACACAAATAGATTAAAAATAACAAAAGTTGCAGGAAAAGTAAACAGAAAATTTGACTGGTGTTCAAATTTACGCATACAACTATATGCAACAACAGACCCATATCAGTCTAAACCCTGTCTCAGTCTCATGGTTGCATCTGGTTTGAAGTACTTGGTGCATAGTGTTCCATCCCCCAGTGTTACATGAAGCACACATAGTTCTATAAATAATTACTGCTGTAAGGCATATAATTATGGTAACAATATGGGCATTATTAACTATGGACATTCTTGAAAGACTGGGCGTCTTAATGGCAGGTAGAAATCTGTTTCTCAATATAAAATTAAACTTTTTCTCAGCAATCTTAAATGTTATGGGATCTACATATGATACATTAAATTTGCTTGTTTCAAACGTGCATTATTTTCACATAACATAGAGAATAAGAGGAAAAATAAGAGTTAAAAATGTATAGAATAGTTCCAGATAAAGCAAGTGAATTGGTTGAGTGTCGTGGTTGGGTATAAATGCAGCATTAATTTTTGTGGTAGATCTGTTAATTATTTTAAAAGTATTTCTTAAATCTCGAAAAGGATTTTTCATCTCCTATCCCAAGATTACAGGTCTTTTACCATTTACAGTACATAATATTGTGGAAAGATTTAGGGAATCCAGAGAAATCTCAGTCCATGTAGGGCAAGGGTGGAATCCACTGATGAATGTGTGAGCCCTCAGAAGGCACTGCATAAGAAACTGTCATGCTATTCAAAAACTGTTGTCAATTAACACAGTCTGCGGCTGTATCAACGAAGGCAACCTAACCTGTGCTGTGGACAGAAAAGTACATATTTCTGCTTGTTTTCTGGAAAAAAGACGTTGAGTTTTCTGTGCCAAAGATGTAGTGGAGAATTCCTGTTGTTTAGTAAAAGCTGTGACTGGCATTTGTAGAATGCATTAAGGTTAAGGTGAAAAAATGGTTTTAATTGAGCAACTGAGTCATAAAAAACTGGTCATATAAATGCAAAAAACTGCTTTGTGAAAGCGGAGAGTACAGCTGTAGGTTTACAGATTTGGGATGCACCAGTCATGAAATTTTATGACTGATACCACTTCCAATTTCCATTTTTATTTTTGTGGAGGAAAAACTCCCGCAAATAATATTTTCCTCAGAAATGAGGAATGTCAAATGTCAAATGGAGTCTGCCCAAAATGTATGCACATATTATACATTACACCAAAACAAAATCACCACAAAACAACCATCACACACAGATCTCATCTGAGGGCAAGGCACATTAGGTCCCAAACGAATCACAATACAGATGTAAGCTGATATCAATGTATCACACACATGTCCATTTCTTAAGTTGGTGACATTCTCCTGCTGATGAAACTCAGATGTTGTTTGCTGTCCATACTGTGTGCCTTTATGAGAGTCGCCCCTCTTGGTCCCAAGGCTTCTCCCTCACTGTGCATGTATGGAACTTCTGGAGACCAAAGCTCTGCATCAGAGAATTTGCGCTTTGTGTGTGACCTGGGGTGGGTGCCATGCTTATGCTCAACCCCATGAGAGGCTTCCCTCATTTTCAGCCAAAACACACAGTTCTTTGGAAAATTCATCCATCAATTTATTGTAATAGAAAAAGAGCATCTTTTTAAATTAAACCTCTTCATCTGGTTATTTTTAGATTTTTTTCACATTGTGTGGGCTAAATGAATGTAAAAAACACACTAACACATTTCCTGAACTTTTAATTAGTCATAGTCACAATACAACTGCCAGTTTAGTGCAATGAGTCATCTATAATTACACTATGACAAAATGGTACAGGTGTAGCAGCAGCATTCAAACTCAAAGGAGCACTTCAGTGGCTCAAGTTCTTTATGGATAATTGAAATTACAATTTTAATCCTGCTAGGTTGAATGCAGGGCTTAGTTAAACCTTGAGACCACAATAGTCCTTAAACTATTAGACCTCTTGACCACGACATTGCTGTTCAGCAGGTGCAGAGCAGGTAGGGAACCCACCTCACTACACTATATTGAGGCTGGAGAGAAATGTACTGTTTCCCTGCCCTGTGAAGCAAAATTCTACTGAAGGAGAATTCCATTGATTTTTTGTTCATTCAGAGTGGCCTGCTGTGAAATGCTGTCTTCTAGAGAAATTTACAGAGCCAGATTTGTCCACAGTAGTGGCAATAAAAACATCAAGCAATTAATCAGTTATTTGTTATTTGTACAAGTGATCATGTTTCAGATGTAATTATATACCACATGAATATTTAATATTTAAACTGTCAAAATAAGTGTTAAATGTGTTTTAAAGATGTATAAAACCTGTATAAAAAAGGGCATTCAGGACATTGTTAAGCAAAATAGGCTCCAAATATATGTATTTCCAGATGTGCCACTATTTCATCATTATCAGCATAAACAATCATAGAAGACACATGCATGCATATACTGGTGGTTAAAAAATAAATACTCTATATTTTGCTTGAAGATTTTGTGACTGCGTAGAAGTCTGAGTTTCTCTACGATGCAACACTGCATCAAACACTTTGTTGCCATTTCAAAGGATTATTATGAACTCATTTTGAAAAATCAGTGGAATTTGCCTTTATTTTTTACCATTGAACAGTATTGTCCTTGTAATCTTTTAGAATAAATGAAGTAGGGATGCACAGTCTAGCCCAAAGAGTCATGGCTAGGATGGTGATTCCCAGATTGCAGTTTTTAAGTTGAGGTGATGAAAGAGAAAGAATAGGAAATAGTTGGGAATAGTTTTAAGGAAATTAAATTTATT
>JBBPDA010000013.1:9268091-9279403 GCA_037974385.1 Arnoldichthys spilopterus | reverse complement strand
CAGCTCATTCCACCATTGAGGAACAATGATGGTGAAGAGTCTGGTGAGGTGCTTGATTCCACGAGGGGATGGAATCTTCAGTCGGTGTTCACTCGCTGATCTGAGTGACCTGGTATTAATTCATATTAACATTTTTTAATCTTTGAGAGGATATGCATTATTTGCTAGGCCTTTTGTATTATTTGCAATGTACCACTGCAATGCAGTCAACTGGACTACTCAAACTAGAATGCTTGATATTTTGCCAACAACAGCCCTTACAATATGTGACTTTTCAGTCTCTGTATACTTCAGTAAATCTATTCAACTGTTGGTGCTAATCCTCCAGGACTTCAGGCTAAGATTAAGAGTTTTATTTGGGATATTAGTCATGTAGAAATGCACCAAAACAGCGAGCCTTGCATTTGTATCTCGCCGCATGCTCGAGTGACATGCCGTGTTCTCACGTGTTCACGTGGGCTTCCAGCCTGGCAAATCCCAGATCAGACAGTGATCCTGATAGCAGCTTACACGCATGCGTTACACATTGGAATGTCTGAAACCCACCGCAAAACTTTATCACTGACAGGCAGCTAGTGGGATGTCAGGCTCATATCATTCAGCATTATCTACCCAGCAGCTCCTGAAGGCCTCCTGCAGCTCCTAGAGAGACAGAGAGAGAGAGAGAGAGAGAGAGAGAGAGAGAGAGAGAGGTAAAAACAAAACAACACAAAAAACACCATGGGTCTTTCCATTTTTTTAAGCTATTCATGTATACAGCATTGACAGGTCCATGGGGAAGTCATCTTTCTTTCATCCCCCCCCACCCCACCCTACCCCACCCCCACTTTTTTTACTTCTCCGCCAGGGAGGACTGGAGCGAATCTGTTTGAATGTGTTTTAGAGTCGCAGGTAAGGCGGTGAAATTACCTGCTTGGGCTGCACTGCGTGAGCAGGAATTCCCAACGGTGGTAGGCGCGAGGCGGCCATGTCAATTGTTTGTTTGCATAGAGCGTAGCTCCAGGCAGTACGAGTGCACCTGGGGAAGAGGGAGCTACTCATCACTACCCATGAACGACTGCCATGAGGGCTGCCAACCTACTGTAGCAGAGGAGAGGTTTAAGAAGAGGAGAGTGATGTCAATGGAAATACTGTGCCACTTCCTAGCAGCTAAATACAAGATAAAAGAGAGTTTAAGTTAATGACGTGAAGCTGTTTGCAGGACACTCAAGAGAAAGAGGCTCTCCAGTGGTAATGAAGTTAAAGACACAGATGAAGAACTTGAATGTGCTGTATTATGTGTTAATTCTCCATGATTGATGCTAATTGGCTGGTATATCAGCAGGGAAAAGGTAATGTTATATTCAGAACACTTTTGAAAATGAAAATGGTTCTTTGCAGTTCAGAAAATGATATTTTACTGTGTGCTGTTCCAATTATGATACACTAACAGGTGCAAGGTTATGTTTGGGTCACTGATTATATACTCTATCACACCTCTTATTGTCTTTATTGCAGTTATAATCAGAGATGACACCACCTCATATCAGCATGAAGTGATGGACTGGATAAAAAAGGAATGAATTTGATCCCCATGCCTTAAGAAATCTAGCCTACAGCACACACACACACAAACACACACACAAACACACAGACACACACACCCACACACACACACACACACACACACACACACACACACACACACACACACACACACACACAGAGATTAGTACTGCTGTCTTTATGGGTACATTCAATTAACGTCTGTAATACTGTATGTCAGTAACACTACACAGACACTGACACCTAAACTCAACCCTACCTTAACCTCAGTGAACAAAAAACAATATTTTTGCCCTTTCATTTTTCCTAAAAATGTTGAACTTGTGAAGAAAACAGAATGATTCCTTGTGAGGATCAGCAAAATGTCTGCAGATTTTTCTGTATTCCTATCATGAGGACAAGTGATCCTCACAAAGAGTTAAATACATGTAAACGCACACACCCACAAAATGTGTGCTGTAATTTGGATAATAGTATATTTTTGCCCTGGAGGTAGTCAAGTGTCTGAGTAGTTTCAAAGCCTAACAGTTTTAAAAGAAAAAGAACTGGATCAGCCTTGGTATCAGCTAATAAAATATTGTCAATCAGGTATTAAGATATTAGGAATTAAGGTTCTATATAGTATCAAAACAGGTGCTGCTTGTTTTTGTGGCAGAAGTATTTACAAATGAGTTTTTCTCTTTTTCCGTATTTTTCTGTTTCTTAGCCAAATATCAACTTTGACATGAGACAGTTTCCTACACTTATCATTAACCCTTGAAATAAGAATAATCAATATGGCTTAACATGTTTATGTATAAATATTCATAGATATATTTGTGATTTTCCTGACAAACATGATAAGTGTGCCAACATTTAGGTTTTCTAAAGTTTGAGTAAGTCTAAAACCTTCAGAAACTGAGTGCAATGATTTTGATCAAACATTTTACAACCTGCACTGCACTACAACCATTTAAGCTAGACTAATTATGTTTTTTTGCCCATGCTTTGTTCTTGTGCTCCTTGTAATTGATGTCACCATATGGTCTTGTTTTGCTTCTTGTCCTGCCTTACCCCTGCCCTCATATTATCCATCTTGTACGACTGCCCAGGTGTTTATAATAGACTGCTGTCTGTTATATACAGTTATGAGAAAAAAAAATAAGTACACTCCATGGAATTTGTTGATTTATTTTAACATATCTGAACAAGCATTTCACCCTCTTTAATTCAGTGCCTACAGAGAAAAGTGATTGTATGCCAATAAATGGCCCTTCAATTTTCATTTTCATTTTGTTGTTGGAGGATTTTTTTTTTAATTCTGGAAAGGGTCCCTGGGTGACAAAAATGTATGGGCTATTTCCTTCTGATGTTTATATTTCTTAGATTTCCTACATGGCTGCATGTGGTTTTTACTGGAGGATGCATCTATCAAAATGCTTCTGACTGTCTGAATATGTTAGGACATTGTTTCTACTCATCGGCAGGTTCTTTTAATCATGAAATGTTTTTTCGAAGATAGTGCCTTCAGTCCTTTTGTCTTCCTGCCCTTTCTTTAGAGACTTGGCAATTATCTAAAACAGATTTATAAAATATTCATTAGAGGAAGCTGTCTGAATGCTGAATATTAAAAGCTTTCTTCCTTTTTTTTCTTCTTTTTTTTGGCCGTTTCTAATTGTCAAAGAAAACTGGACAGAAATTTCAAATGCAGGTTCTTTTCTTTAGTATGTAAATACAATTTTACACATCAATGAACGGTCTGCTCCATTGATTAGCACAGCAAAGTACTCTTTAAAGGAAACTGCAGAACTCATGATTAAATTAAGTATAAACTGTGAAAGACATCAGGCAATGCTTCTTGGCAAATCTGAGCCAGAAAGGCTCCATCACAACTTTTATCTACCAGTTCACAAATTACAGACTGTTAGAAGCACAGGCTGATTAGAGGGCTTTGAGTCTTTTCCAGAATGCCACTGGTTCATTGTAGAAGCTCTTGACAGCTTTGTGTGTGTGTGTATGTGTATGTGTGTGCGTATGTGTGTGTGTGTGTGTGTGTGTGTGTGTGTGTCACTGGTGAGGGGGGCTGTCAAATTCTTGATTTAATCAAGGGCTCAATTTGCCGTCATTCTGTCCTGTTCCTTTCATTGCGATAGCCATTGGATGGATAATTAAGATTGAAGAAAAAAAAAAGCATTACACTCCACTGTGAAGCATGACTATGAAAGGGCTAGCTTGCAATTTAATATAAATCACAATTTATAAACAGAATTAATCAGTTCCAAGGGCAGAATCAGTGACCTATGCTGTTATTGTTTCTATTGTGGGCAGAATTCAATAACGGTTATTGTCATTTCTGCGCACCTGGATATATATGTGTATTGCAAGTAATGACTAAATGGAGGAGATGCACAAGCCCAGTCAAGGAGGACTGTTAAAATCACAGTCACTCTTACCTCATATAGCTTCATTGTTTGTGCTACCTACATGAATTATTCAAATAAAGAGCTTGATATTACAAGAGATATCACTAAAGATATTGCAAATTGTTGTTTTCCCCTGAAGGCTTTTGTTTATTGATCTAGGTTAGGATCTTGCTGCCTGAGAAAGGCTAAAGTGGGAAGAATAAGTGTAGAAAGACCTCTCTGACAAGGATGCTTGTTCAATATCTTGACAAATGCAAGGTCTGTACATCCAGTAAAACACATTGGGGGCAAAAGTCACATTAGGAAAGTTGAGATTTAGTTTAGACATGAACAGTGATTACTGGTCACTTGTTTATTGTCCCTTAGCTTGCGGCTTCATTTACATTTACATTTTTGATTGAGATTTTGATTTTTAATAATTGATTGAAGACCTAATTATTTTTTTGTTTTTTAAGTATAAATATGTATGATTTGTTAAGGGATTGTTTTGAGGCTCATGTAAATATTTCAGAAACCTGTTGCATGATTTCTGATTACAGAACAGCATTATTACAGTCATATCAAACCCTTATGACTCATTTCCTGTCTATTACACATCAGCTTAAAAAGACCAGGGTGCTTTTACATTGGAATATACATTTAATATATCATATAATTATGAATAAATTCAAAAAAAAGTTTTACAGGACATTTCTTGGAATCAAATCCCATTATATTGATATACATTAAAGTTAAGAATTTTTTTTCTCCTGTATAGTTATCCACTTCACATTGTGCTGCCCTTTCTCTTACCTACACCTTTTAAGGGGTTTAACTTTCAGAACTTTTACATTACAGGGAGTATCTTAAGCTTCATAAAGGTTCACATTCTCACATCACATCTATCTAAAGAACCATCTATTGAGAGCTTCCTTAGGAAACTGAAGGTGTTTCTTTCATGGCACTGTTCAAAGAACACCTTTTGGCACTATTTCCTAGAATATTTATCTTCATTACTCTCCTAAAAGGTAGAAAGCTGAAATGCTGTTCTTGTTTTTGTCCGTCACTATTTCTGGCATTCCTAGGAAAACCCCAGAGAGTCTGTTTTGAATCGATAGAACCACACTTCCCTGGGGAGAGCATTCACCCAGCCCCCAATCAGCTGGGGACTACAGCCCCACGACTTCCTGCTTCACTCCGCTAGCTATGAAAATATGACAACTCCCACGCTAGCATTGCAGGAGTCTTGCCGAGCTGTAATTGAGCCTGTGTTTCTTCTATGGAGTCTTTTACTGTAGTTGTAGTGAACAACCAAGTGTTCTAATGGGATATTTAATTTATGTTATGTACCATTGCCCTGGGTCAAGAAATGATACAGTTACATTGCTTTTGAGGCCTCTAAATTCTTCAGGTTCAAGATTCAAGGCTCATGATTTGAGCAGTTTATTTGTTGCATGCAGTTATACAAGTATAATGTGCAGTGAAATGTATCCCTGAATGCTCCTATGACCTGTGCAATGGCTTAAGTAGCTATATAATAAAATAAAAATATATAATAAAAAAGACAAATCTAATAATAATTATTATAAATATATATATTCTTCTCCAAAGAAACCAAACAAAAAACTTATTATTTTTAAAAATAAAGGTTCCTAAATGGTTCTTGGGGGAAAATGCTACACAACTAATTTACACAAGGTTACTTTTAATGAAACATTCATCAAAAGGTTTTGTGGGAAATCAAAACTGGTGCTTTTATGACATTGATCCAAAAAAAACTTTTGGCACCTTTATTTTAAGAATGTAGCATGTAGCCTAGCCGTTAACCCACTCACAGTGTGGTGTATCAGTGCATGAGTTTGCCATCACAGTCTGTTCTCTACAGGGAATAAGAATATGTATGGTGTAATCTAAGTGGTTTTTTTTTTGTGAAAAGCTTGGAAAAAATAGTATAACACCCCATGACAGTCATAAAATGTGCTGTACTCTGTATGGTTCTGGGAAAGAATACTATAATTGGTACAAAGGATCTACATTATGTTAAGATTCTTTAAACTTTAAAGGTTCTTACACTTCTAATTTTACACAAAGATCTCTTTTAAAAATCACCCAGCAAAAGGTAATGAACTAAAAGCAGCTGTTCTATGACACTGATCAAAGAATCCTCATGGCACTCTTTATTTTAGGAATGTAGGCTGTAGCCTGGTGAGTTGGCTTAGTTGTTAACCCACTCACACTGTGGTGTATCAGTGCATGAGTTTGCCATCACAGCCTGTTCTCTGTAGGTAATTGGTGTCTGTATGGTGCCGTGGCATTCTAGGAATAATCTGTTCCTTCACAATGAGCACCTGTGCAATTCACTGTAACAGCAAGGTGATTTGAATAGCAGGATGGTTTGGAACATGCTGAACTTTTTTCACTTCCGAAAAGTCTTTCCCCTTTATTTTTCCCCTCTTAGTGCCATTTATCATAGCACAGCTCCCGATAAACTACACAGAGCTCCTGATTACGATACATAGGTGACTCAACTGGCTGCAAAGGCGAGTAAAAAGGCAGGAAAAATCAATATGCATCCTCGAATCCCTTTTTTGCCACTTATAGATTTCTCCACAGCAGATTAATATGCTCTGCAGGCAGTCGCATGCATCCATGTTTTTGCAATATCTGATTAACCTCCTTCACCACATTCTGTTTCTCTCCTTTCTGAGCCTGCTCTGAAAAGGATGACACAATAATTGGATTGCAGGTTTCAACATACAGCTATTTTGCACGTGAGGCATATTGCACTAGTAAGGCTGTATTTCTTGTGTATTGTTGTTATTGATTATAGCTTAGCATTCAGAATACTCCGCGTTTTCACGCACCAGTTCTGCAATTTTCAGGAAACTGGTGCTTTTGAGGCTTGTGTGGAGAGTATTGATTTTGCTGCTTCAACACAACAAAGCAAAGCAGATCCACAAGTGCTCTGACAGATCACAAGTAAAGGAAATATGACTCGCCAGCTTTACTCATGAAGAGGGATTATGAGCTAAACAGTGAGATACACTTTTCAAAGCAACATCCTGAACAGTTTTCACAATGTTATCATGGTGTGAAAAAAGCCAATATCAATCGAAAGGCTGTAGGGCACTTATATTTCTATGGAGTTGTTATGGATAGGATACTGACACTTGTTGACTTCTCAGCATAGGCTCACCTTAAAAAGCCTCTGAAAGACTCAATTCCATCACAGCTAGGACTGAACGGTGATACAACAATGATTTTAAAAGGTATATAAAATTAAAAAAAAAAAAAGCAGTTAACAATAACAGATCCTACATTAACATTATAGCACTGGTTTTCATTGCATAATATTTTCTCATTTTTAATTGTTTTTTTTTCTCACAAAGGATCATTGTGAGCTGTTTTATTAATGAAGATTTTTTTTAATCCATATATAATTTATGTGTGTAGGTACATCAACCCAAAAGATGTAAGAATGTCCATGGCAGCAGACATTTGAACCTGGACATTCTTGTGTGACTGCTAGCCAGAGCTCAAGAGTTCTTGTGCTGACAGAAATCTACAGAGTCCAGTCACTGGAAAGCATAAACAGTGCATTGTCAATCTTAAAGAGTAGGCCATTGCTACAGGAGCAGGTAAATGCTGTATCCAGTCATATTTCTCTGGAATGTTGTCCTTGTAGAAATATTGATGGAACCTGTCAAGAAGACCTTGGAGGAAGTAATCGTGAATTTCATGAAATTAACATTCATGTCTGCTGGGGCCTTGTAGTGATGAGTTCAGTATGTTTAACTTGTCAAATATGCCTGCCAGGCACACAGGAATTGCATGTAAGGACTTTGACACTTGAATGCCACTTTATTTCTGAATAGAAAAGAAGAGACTCATGTTAAGACCCCAGTTCTTGACATCGAAACAAGGTGAGTCCTTTATTTAGTGGGCCTTTGATATAATTCATTGTTTCGGTTTATGTTTGAAGAACATCAAGCTCAGGCTCTGGTATCTTGGTAGCAATAGCCTCTCTGTGGAAAAAGCAATGAATAAAAGTGACGTGACACATACAACTTTTGTGTTCAGTCTCTTGTTTTTTTCCTTGCAAAGCTCCAGCACAGTCCGTGCATATGTCAATGCAGTTTTCTCAACTAAGCCCTTACTCTGCCATCCTGCTGTTAAGGTTGTTGAAAATGTCATCACCTGTATACCTTCCATGCAGCACACTCCTCATGGAGTTTCCCTTCATGACTGTAGTGAAAAAAACACTATTAAAAGTGCAACATTTGACACATCAGTAGATTCGTATTTGCAAAGAAAATTTACATTTCCTCACTCTCTGAGCTGATATTTCATATCACTGCCGATGTCATCAGTGCATTTGGAGATGGTGTCATTCAAGATGGAGATTTGCTTATGTGGGCTTGCTATCTTATCACCATGCATTGTGCATGCCATCACAATTGCTGCGGGGAGGATGAGCATTTCAACAGTTGCAATCAGGTGTCCCAATTCGTATGAAGCTGCTGGGGCTGTAGTGGGTAAAGTAGCTTGACCATGTGTTTTAGTCTTTTGGTGTTTTTTCTTTGAATATGATGCATTATACTTAAATTAGTTTCTGTCTGAATTTGTGATATATAGGTGTGATTGTAACTGATTACTCTTGCAACCTACATTTTTGTATATGTATATAATTCAGTGTAAACCCCTTCATATATAAAACTGTATAAAAAATAGGGGGGTATTATACAAAATAATCAGTGTACCTTTCTGTATCTTAATTTTCCCTCTGAATTTTTCCATGGGTAATTTCAGAGGGAAAAGTTGTCATTGTATAAAGGTGTAATTAAATTTGTACTCATTCCCTTGAGTGGGTTGATATGAATTCATTTTTATGGATGGGGAAATTGAGACTAAATGTTAATCGTTGGAATTCTCATTACAGGTTACCTAATGAAAAGCAACTGGGGACTTTCAGAAAATTAAGCGCATGTTTATTAAACAAACAAGAAACCCCCCCAACTTTATTTATGCCATGTTCAATCTTGTCCTTTTTCCCCGGATTTGTACAACATATGCTGGGAGTAATTATCAAAACCACAAACTTTTATTCTTTCTCATCATTGATGCAAAGCATTCATATCTGCAGCTTGGTGGCAAGATACCCCCTTGATAATAGGAGGAGAAATTTATTTAATTTGACTGCCGCACTGCAGTAGCTGAAATTAATTACGTCGCTGTTCAGTTAAATATACTTCACTGCCTCCATTGTGCGAACAACATTCAGCAGTAGGCTGAAACTCCATTTAGAAAAGTGTTTGCAGGGTGAGTTGCGTATCTTCTCTTGAGATCATGCTCAGCCCTGATGAATAGGTGATTCTTGTTTATTGGGATTACAAGAATTGAAGCATTTCTGGTCACTGGGTAGAATGCCAATGCACAGTCATTTTTCTCTACTGTGTATAATCATGTGATGCATATTGACTATGAGCATAAGAATAAAGCTTTCCTCATCAAATACACAGTGTGAAATTTAATTAGAAACTGTCCTTTGCGTTTGTGTTCCAAGGAATTGTGAAGAAACATTCCAATTATTACTGAGAACTTTTTTCAAACAATTGACCACATTGCTGAAAGTCACTCTTTCAATGTGGGGAAAGCAAATATGATTTACAGATGTGAATAAGCAATGTTAAAATAGAAAACTAAGTGCATCTGAAGCTGCCAAGAAGACAGAAATAAAAGAAATGGCAGTAGGCAATGTATAAAAGGATATCTTTACAAAGGCACCCGGCATGGTGATGCATTCCATCAACATTCCAGAAAACTTGAGAAGAAGGGACCGATTCCTTTGATTCAACAACGGCAGTTTATTTCAAGAGATTTCATACAGAACAATATAGAAAAACTTTCAGTATGTGTTGAGAGGATGTTGTGGTTGTTCATTTTTAAACAATTTTACTTACTTACTGAAATTCAGTGCCATTCTTAAAATGTCCCTGGTACAAGGGCAGACCCATATGCAAGTCTGCGCACTTGTTTACACTAAGGTTAATCTGGCCTTCTGCTCACAGCAATGCATTATGAAATGATCTATGGATAGCAATACTTATCTGCCGATGGGAGAGGCCTGTCTATCCCCTTATAAGATCTTAGGTCAATACTGTGGGAGGCCAATTGCTGTTCCTGGGCTTGCAATTTCTGGGGAATGTCCCAATCAACAAACGTGAAGGTCAAGAGAATATCAGTCCAATTACAACTCATGTTATATACAGGGTATTGAACTTCTCTCTGTGTCTGAAGTGTCACAAATTATTAAAAGGTCCCTCTCTTTTTCACGCCCTCTCATCCAAACCTTTATATGTCATAGTCCAGTGAAGAATGTCAAGCCCCCTGCTAGATGTGGTGGGCCTATTCCACTGTGCATGAGAGAAAAACCAGGACAGAGCTAATTAGCCAGTGTCATCAGCTGACATTCTAATCACATGGTTGGAGTAATTACCCCAGTTAAAGATTTCTCGCAGTATCACTGTGACGTGACGTGGATAGGACTCTGAAATGAGGCTCTTTAAATACATTTGGATGTCTCTTTACATGGATTCATTTTTCATGTTCAGGCCCAGGGGGCATTGTAATTTGAGGACACATCATTGAGATCCTAGTGGTAAAAGTAACTGGTTTTACTTTGAAGTTTAGCAATAGTTATGGCTTCACTTTATAGAACATAGCATGGCTTTTGTAAAATTAGCAGTTTCTGTACTGAGCAGCCTAAATGTAGGTGCATTTTACTTCTACGTATATATATTGTAGCACTGCAAAAATGGCCATTTGGTTTTAAACAATAGTAGAACTCTTTGATTCTATATAAAACCTCTATATAAAAGTTTTTTAGAATTATTGTCAGGAACCCCTGTGTCATGGCCCCGCCCCCACAGCTGAGTCGAGTTTGTGCTCAGCTGTGGGTTGTTATCTACGTATTTTAAAGTCATGTGAAAAACTTCCATCAGTTACTTTTGTTGAATGAAAATGAAAGTACATCCTTTATGCAACAACTTAAATTAATGGTTGGTGTAATGTAGAGGTTAATACCACTGTCCCCATATGGGACTTGGATTTTATTCTCGGCTCAGGCCAATAAAAGTATTTGGTCAATGACTACTAATAATGCTTCATTTACCTAATCCCATTAAGCTGAATTAATAAATCATGAAATACTTACTGTGTATTGAAATTTTAAACATTTGCAGGAAAAGTGGATAAAGATGATTATTAATTTTCACTTAGAAATCAACAAACTACAAGATCAGCTGAGTCTCTTTCAACATTCAAGAAGCAACTCAAGACCCAACTGTTCCGCACCCACCTCAGCACATAAACCTAGTGGTCACACAC
>JBBPDA010000013.1:9241761-9259783 GCA_037974385.1 Arnoldichthys spilopterus | reverse complement strand
TCTGTGTGTTGCCCTGCGATGGGTTGGCCTCCTGTCCTGGGTGTACCCTGCCTTAGGCCCGCAGTCAGCTGGGATTGTCTATAGCTTCCCCATGACCCGGAAACGGAAGAAGCGGTTGGAAATGGATGGATGGATGATACTACATCAAAACCAAGGAGCACTGGATTTTCCATTATATTATTTTTTTTAAAAACATCACATTAATTTCCTATAGTATGCATAAATTCATAAAGCAGTGTTTCTAAATATTCCACCTACCTCCCAACTCAAGTTTGTTTCTCCCTAGTTGCTTACATTGTTGATCTGCTGCTGGCCTGTTTTTCTCTGAGGAGCTTCTAAGCTGCCTGTGCCCTGCTTCACTGGGACTATTCACTGCTTGTGTCCCCAAATCCATCAAAAAGAGCTCAGCACCCCCACACACGTTCAGCCACTGGGTGACACCTGTGCTCCATAGTGGAACATATATCACCCTCAGCTTAAATGGCCCTACCGGCAATTACAGACAAAACAATCCGCTTTGTTTTGGGCCATTGTGCAAAAACATTAAAAAGCAATTTGCCAGTTGGGCTATCGAGCGGACCTGCGTTGTTGTGGCCAGGCATCAGTCCTCAGGTGGATTGTTAGTGTTGTCGAGAAGTTAAAGGGGAGGCACAGGAGGAGACGCAGGAACAGACGCAGGAACATGGAGAGTTATCAGTGGGTTTAGCACGCTCGATGCACATGAAAGGAAACTGTCCCTCTGAGACACAGTTGTGTCTACAATAGGCAGCTCCAGTGGTAAAGATTTATTGTGTCAAGTTATTATGAAGGTGATTGGAAGCATTCTGTTGTAATTAGGAGGTTTCAATGGTTACAACATACGGCTAAGACTAAACATTTGTAATGTGGAGTGTGCATTGGAGTGTGATATCTTGTAATTTTATGCTTATTCAATATTCCTTTGTCAACTAATTTAAATGATGTTATTTCTTTAGCTCATTACAGACAGATTAAAGGATATTGTGTGCAGTCTTATTTCATTTCCATTTAGATTTTAGATTACAAGATTGCATATTATATATTATGTAAAGGACAGAAGCTTTCTATCTATATATATGAGGGGTTTCATTCTAAAAATGCATAAAACTGTTTCAGGTGTGTTTACAGCTACATTAATGTTGTTAAGTTGAGCCAACTTTGTGATTGTAAGTTATGTCTTATGATTCCTATCTGTGATCATATTTGTGTGTGGTTAGATGCTGTTACATCTAGCTAACCAAACTATTCCTTTTATTTTCATGCCCTAGTTTAATCAAGTCCATCAACCAACCAACATTTTGAGCTAGACCAGATAATATGAAGAGGTTAGCCCTGACAATGTGACTGACTTTCACATACAGTTCAGCCACATCCTTAAAATTACCTTTCTTACATTATGTAAGTCCCCTGCTGCCAAAACAGCTCTGACCTATCAATGCACAGCAAAAACAACTAAAGCCATGGTGTGGTGTCTAGCACTAGATCTTTTAAGCCCTTTAATTTGCTAAATGGGTCTAGCCTTTGCTCCCCATGCACATCATTGATTCAATTTTGAATTCAATGATTGTCCTACCTTACATTCTGGTATGTACTAACCTCTGCATACTGGGAACACCCAGACATTTACTTCCTTACACCTTCCTTATTTTTCTGCTTATAACACATAGACTTGCAGAACTGACTGTATACTTGCTGCCTGATATATCACACCCCATTGACAGGTTATATTGTGAAGAGATAATTAATTCACTTAATTTGTCTATGGTTTTACTTTTATGGCTCATCAGCATAGCTAATGTAGCTCATACATTGATTTTAGTGGTTATGACATTATCTCAATTTCCTATTTAACAGTTTTAGCTAATTCAGGCAGTATATGGGGAAATAATAAGAACAATTGCTGCTGCTTAGTTGCAAACTATCCAGCAAGAAAGCTAAACTAGCTAAAACCTATACATGTGTTACTTTGATATTACTGTGAGGCCAGTTAGTATCTAGGCAAATCACTGAAGAAATTGTTCACACTCATTGCATCATCTCTTCTCCTTGTAAATTCTTTTATGCATCCTTTTCTGTCCTGCCCCCTGCCACTGCATAGCCTATGCATCCCCCATTCCAACCCACCCACACACACACACAAACAAGCCCTGCATTTTATTTTACCAGATAATAAATCACCACCAACAAACATATTAAATCAAATGAAATGGAGGCCGATGCGACTGATGCTTGACTGGGCTTCTGGGACATCCATCAGTCAAACAGTGAGGTTGTACGCACTGCATGTCTTAATGATGTATCAGAAATTAGTAAGTCATGGAACGAGACCCCAGGTTGGCAACTACATTTGCATACACAGGTAAATAAAATGTGCTGAGTGAGAGAGTCATTTGGTGGCTTGAGACTTGCTGTTTCATTCTACATCTGTTCAATGCCTCACTGGGGTTGGTGCCAGTGAGGCAAAACAATCACTTAGCAGCTCCCTTCATTCATCCACTGGGCAGAAAATGCTTGATAAACGATGAGTGGAGCCAATCACATGGTTATAAAAGATGGTTATACTTCAGGGATTGTTTTATAAGAAAATTGAGGAATAAGTCAGGTGTTTAAAATACTCCCTTAAAATCCTGTAGGGCATCAACATAAATGCTTTTAAAGGGCAAGAACTTAAAAAGCATCATACACATGAAGAACTTTGTTAAAAAAATGTAACACTCAACATTTAAGATATATTTTGATACACATTGTTGGGAGTAGTCTTTACTCAGCCAAAACATTTCCATGCTATAATATGAATAATTTTATTTTTATTCAGGAAAAAAATTATTTCTTTCAAAAACATGCTATTTCCAGAACTGTTACAAATAGCCTGTTTTTAATGAAAGTTTTGCCACAAAAATGTCAAATAACACAAAAATGTATTTACATATATTTCCCCATTCATCTCACAGCAGTTAATCCTTTCTATTCAAATTGAAGTTAAAAGAAGTGTTTCAGCTTGGCCAGCTTGTAGAACGAGGCACAATGCAAGGTCATTTACATATAGTCTGAAAGCACTGTACAGAAAATGCCTGTATAATTTTAAAGAGAAGCTGGAAAATAGTTATGATAAAATGAACTGTTTTTAGCACATAAACCCATGCAAACATTATAGACTTGGATGTAATGTGGGAAAATTTTAAATAAATGCGAGAAATATGTAGGATATGCAGCTTTATAGATGTCTATATAGAGAGGTTTTATCAGATCTTAGGTTTATAACCAGGCATTGTAATGCATTGCCAAAGTATTGATTTCTTCTTAATGAGTGCTGAAATACTATCAAGGTAACCCCGAATGCAGTTGATTTATTTGCTTGCGTATAACAATTCATTCTCCTTTGTCTAGGTCAACTGTTATTAAACCCTCAGCTGATTGTTCTGGATCTTGAAAGCAAGGTTAATTTCACATCAAATGCTTTGAGCGGCACCTTATTGATGCCTATGAGTGTCAATTTGGCATGGGAGCTAGTGTTTGTTTGGGACGAGTTAGCCTCTGATGGGCTAATCAATTAGCGTAGCTGCTGGTGTAAACACAAAGTTGCCTGTCACCCCGCTTTACCCCCTGCTCACCCCCTGCTGATTACGCCTAATTCTTTTCTCCATTTTCCTTGTCAAACTTAATCACATTAACTCTGTGTTACTCCCCTCCAGGCACGTAGCTAGCTGGAGAGAAATGAATAGCAATCCTTGTAGGCAGACTGTAGATGCACATAGGCAACAAAATGATGGCAACACTCAAGGGGGGAAAAGTGTTAAGGATGTCAAACTGTTAATCTCTAATTATAATTTCTTTTCTTTTTTTGTGTGCTGGTTCTTTTCTTCTATGTTGACCTTCACCTACATGTTAGGACTTAATGAGTGCAAAGATGTCAGAGAAGTAAAAGGAAAAGGAAAGAGGGAGAGAGAGAAAGAGAAAGAGAGGCCTGCCATTTTTTAAAACAATGGTGACATTAGGGAAGAATGGAAACCTATGCAGGGTAATTACCGATCTGTTTTCCATGGCTGCAGGTAATGTTGCTTGAGGGTAGCCCCAGGTGTGCCTGCCTCAGAGTGCTTCCAATTACTCACCGGTTTCCCTGAGCTCTGCATTTTCACAAAGGCAGACGTGGGCCAGAAATTATTATTATTTTTTTTTTTTTTGCACCCATACCCCTGATCCCAGGGATTTAAATTCAGATAGCTGAAATGATAGTGATTCTCTTTATTCTAGAGGCAATTAAACTGCAGGGCTTTTGACAGGGCTGTTGAGGACAAGTGGAAAACGACTGAAAAGAGTGTAGTGTACAGCGCTAAAAAGACCTCCAGCACTTTAACAGGCCTCACTGACAGGAGTGTGCCTTTGCTAATTGACCTGAGAATACAACAAATTATTAGCAATTCAGGCTAAAAAAATTTACACTCATTCCTTCACAGAATTTAATAACAGCAGGGGTGTTTTCTTTTTTCTGACTCATTTATTTATTTTTATTTTCATACTTTCATCACAAATGGTTTTGCAAAAAATCATACAGAAGCTTCAATAGACACACACAACATATATATTTATACAAACACACACATAATTTTGTAAAAACAAATCGTCATTTGTTCATTGTCATGAATTTATATTCAACTTTATTTGGACAACAATACAAAGAAACATTTACAAGGTTTTCACTGAACAACAATCAAAATGAATTAAAAATAGAACTTGATGCCGGAAACCCTCTAAAAAGGCACTGTGTAACATCACATTTTCTTTTAAATCGAAACCACATTTGTGAGAGTTTTGAGCTCTTTTGTAAAATGAAATGAAAACAAAAATCAGAAATGTGTTAATTCTTTTGAATTTCGTTATTTATCTAATAAAAGTACAAAGAAATAACTTTTAATGGTTTGGCTGATCAAGTTGAAAGTATTTTTGAATATAAACAAATTTTGTTAAATGTAAAATGTTATGCCTGTAACACTATCAGAAAAGGTGAAAAGATGAAAGACTCTGAGCAGTCCCCAACGCTGCTGACTTTAACTTTCACTATTCAAGATACAGCAGTCTAAAGCATTCCACAATACATAGGTGAACTGGTAACAGGTAGGGGTATAGTGATTGAAGTAAAAAAAAACCCTGAAACTTAATATTCTTTTCTGTTTGTTTTTGGAAAAATGGATGTAAAGTTCTCTGTGTCAAAGGCAAAATGAATAATCCACACTCCTCAGGCAGAACAATACAGGGCACGAACATGAAAAGAGGAACAGGTCACAGCAGGGTTGGAACAACAGGTACAACAGTTGACCGACAACAAACTGCAAAAAATATGGGGTTTAAATACTATACATAGATTACCTACACCTGGGACTGGGAACGTAAAACATCTGACGAGGGCGTGGCTAAGACTAACACGAGGACAAAACAAAACACAGACACGTGGAACCACACAAGGGCATATACGTTACAGCTTCTCACACTGTCAAATTTAAACTAATCAGTTTTAAAAAAACTTCCATGTCCAGTTTCTGTGTTCTAGTGTGATTTCCTTTTCTCAGTCACAGGTTTTTGTCAGCTACATAGTCCTTTCGAACACATAGAGTTGAGTTGTCTTCTCACAGTGGAAAGATAGACGGAAAGGTCTCTTGATTCTGTCAGATCTGAAGCAACAGTGGAACAGTGGATCTCTCAAAGATGAAAGCTATTATCTAGAAAGTACTATTTATCTGATAGTTGCAGTTCTGGTAGTCTACAGGGTCTTTCATGGTTGATAAGAGTCCCATTTTCTACATATACTTTAATTATATTTTGATCCCCTTATTTGGGAAGATCCTAGTTATTTACTTAAATTCCTGTCCCTTCCTTATGGAAGTGAATTATTTTCTATTTGATCTTCTCATAAAAATCTTCATGAAATCTTTTAGGACATACAGTAAGAAAGAAAGGTGGAGGGCAGTTGAAGTGTGCAGCAGGTCCTTCAAAGCTCTATAAGTTGCAAGGTAGAGCCTGACTTGTTAAACTTGTCAGCTCCAGCACATCTAACAGTGGCTGGATCTGAGTTAGATCTGGTGAATTTGGAGATCAGTTCAATCCATTGAATTTATTGTCGTGTTCCTTGAACAATTCCTAACCTGTGTCCAGGGTACATTATCATGATGAAAGTTACCACTGCCACTAGGGAATATCATTGCCATGAAGTGGTGTACCTGGTCTGCAATAACGTTTAGGTAGGTAGCCTTTATCAATCTTCCATTTGCACGAATGCCTGGCCCCATTTATTCCTAGCAAAACATTTTCTAGAGTATCATACTCCCTCTTCCGGCTTGTCTTCTTTCTACAGTTCACCCTAGTGCGATCACTTCCCCAGATTAACCTCACACAAATACCCAACTGTCTACATAATGTAAAAGAAAATCAAACAAGGGACTCATTTTAGGCAATTTTGACAGTACACTGGGGTTATCATGGACAGTCTAATGGGTAAGCAGCTTTTCAGTCCTCTACTCAGCAGAGTGTTTTATGATTAATAGTAAGCATAAGACATTTTGTGAACTTCTGCCACAGTAGCCCTTCTGTCATTTTGGACCAGATGAGACAGACTTCATTTGTCTTTGCAAATCAATGCACTTTGGATAACCAACACCCTTGTCCATTTATAGACCACTGTTAGTGGCTAATCATCACTGTTCCCCACAAGAGGTTCTCACCCACAATCCTTGCAGAAATACTCTGGTCCAGTCATTTGGCCATAACTATTTGGCCCTTGTCAAAGTTGCACAGGTCTTTACACATCCCACACATCTGCATCTAGCCCACTGACTACAAGAACTGACTGTATGTTTACCCTATTTTTATTACACATAAAATGTAATGCCATTTTTAAGTCAGCATGTCAAATGTTGCCTTTACTTTGCAGAGTGAAAGAAGGGAAAAAAGTTCAAGGGGGCAAAATCCACGACAAACCTAAAGCTATTTAAAATACCTTTTGCTTGGAACACATGACAGAAACATTTTATCCTCTTAACCAGGCAGTATATTTCCCCAGGGAGATGTAGCTTGAAGGGAGGGGCTTTTGAATTAAGAAGTTCATTTAAACACAAAAAAAAAACAATAATTGATGCCAAAACTGCATTAATGCAAACATAGTTCTGCAGAGGATGATTTCACTGCCTTTAAAGGCTTATAAGCAGCTTGCCACTAGCTGAGCGCATCCACACAAAGGGTGATAGAAAATTTAATCACCATTTGGCTTCTTTTCTTTGTTAGTGAAGGGTTATGTGTAGTTTAAGATGTTTACAAGTTCTATATGAGGGGGAAAAGGCAGTTCAAGGCCAAACAGTGTTTGAATTGATACACCATTATGTCTGTAGAACATGGACATCAGGGCATATGTAGCACTGATTATGTAGTATATGTACCAGTGAATACACATGAAATATGAAGAGCCTATTGGTCAGGGAATAGTCCTACCAGAAGATGACGGCAGCCATTACTCAGTCCTTTACTTCTGGCAGAAGCAGCCCTTAGAACTAAAATATTATGGTGTTTAGATTAAGATCATGATGCCTAGCAAGAGTTCTGGGACCGATTTGATCATCAGAGTGGGGATTCAGGTCATGTCTGCATTTTTATCTTTGCTTAGACCAAACCCACCTCTGGTGTTTGTTGCCAGAAAGCTCTTTTCTGTCTTATTTGGCATTTTAGATTTTTGTAAAAATTGTTTAATTTTTAATTGTTTAAAAACAAAATGTATTGCCGTGTAGACAGTTTTCCACATTTTATTGTGTATTCTTAGTGTTAATGCACAAGCATTTGGATGCAAGCATGTCAGAATATTTAAAAGAATTTTAGATTAGTTTTAAGAAAGTTTTAAGAGTTCCCTCTTGAATATTGATACATAACTGGGAGGTTATGCTTCATTCACATTTAAAGTGTAGAATCAAGACTAAAGATGCCAATAACACTGGATAGCCATATATTCTGGATTTAGTTCTAATGTTTTACTGTAGTCATAGTAGCCAACTACCTTTGACTTGTGAAGTCTTGTGAAGCACTAATTACTAATAATATTACTAATGTTCCCTTTGTAGGTCTCTTTGGTAGGTTAAGTGCATGGCTAACATCTTTGTTTACACTTTGGTGTCCCTTACTGTGATGTCATTTTGTACTTAATCTATACCAATTTTCTGATAAATGAGTCATAACATGAGTTGTTTTTTTTTAAATAAAAATAAACAACTCTGAGTTGTAATTGCCACTTCACTATTTCACCTGAGTCCTTCTACATGCAAAGCGAGTTCCAGAAACTTCTAGAAAACACATTAGAGTGTTTTTTCCCACTCACTTGCTCGCTTGCTTGCTCTCAGATGGATTTCATATAATTATAGGACTTGAGGCTCAGTTCCCCAGAAGGCTAAATGGAAAGCAAAGGGCAACATTACCCTTATCTTATTCTGCTGTGTCTGTGCTGTTCTTCTCCCCCAAGGCCATATTTATAACCCAACACATTTCACTTATCCTTTCCGCTGAATTATTTATCCCTACAAACCACATTAATGGGGGTATACATCTCAGCAGTACGGGGCGGGGGAGAAAAGTGCTTATTTATGTTGATTACGAAGGAAGCTGGGAGTCTCAAATGAAGATGAATATTTTGAAAGGGAGGATGAGATGAAGGGAGGAAGGGAGGGAGGGAGGAAGGGAGGCAGCAAGAGGGGCTATCCTCTTTTGCAGAGTATCTGTGTCCTAGGAGGGACCTGGAGAACAAGTTGAGACAGCATAGAATGCGAGAAGAGAAGAGAGAAGACTGATGTTGGCAAGAAAGTGGAGGGGTCACTGCTGCAGTAGATACCATTAGTTGTGTTTTGTGTGCATGCATTTAGAGAGAGGGGTTAAATGCTCCTAATGGCGTTGATGTCTCTCTGGATGCGATCTAGAGTGACAGAGAGTGGGTTTATTTTTAGTTAAGTAGCGGCATTATCTCCTTTTCTATTAAGAACAAGCTAGGAGCTAATTAGCATGGCATCTGTTTCCTTTAAGACACCTGCAAAGCCATACATCTGACGCTAAGAAAAGAATAATGAGACTCCTGCCCAATGAGAATATGTAAATATGTGGATTTTTGCAGTGCCTGCAGATTTCTTTTGCTTTATCTTTTCAACAATTGCTTACAACTGCCTTGCTGTCAGGTGCAGTTTTCATATTACAGTGCCCTGTTTATCAGCTAAAATCAGGTTAGATGATTTTGGATATTTAAGAAATCTATTTATAATTGAGATTTTTGCAATATATACTGTAATATTTCATGTTATTACAAAGACACCAAAAAAGATCTATGCCAAATCCATATAGTTTCAAAAAGACTTGGATGCACGGCGAGTTTATTCTGCAACTCTAAACAAACTGCATTCAGTTATATTAAACTTGGTATCTGCTAACATTCTGTAAATGAGAGACCCCAACAGCCACCCTGCCTTAGAAAAAAAGTAACTTAACAGGAGAAAACAATATCTCCTTTCTTGCGTGTTCAAATTATGTAGAAGAATCACAATCTAAATTTGGGAATACTTTTTTGGCACAGCAATGGTATAGAATATTTCCATTACACATTAGGCATAAAAGTCCAAGCTTAAGGGGGAAAAAGGCCTATTTATATTATCTGTCTGGAGAGATGATCTGTGACATGTGACAACATTGCCCCCAGTACTGAATGCCCTCTTAGAAGGAACATGTGTCTCAGGAAAGCACAAGTTTATTTTTATGCAAAAATCAGGAGCTACTTGTGTCTACTAGTGTAAAATATTATTATTAAGATTTTTATTATGATTATTTTTTTTTTTTTTTACTTTTAAAATCAGCTTTATGTATGTCCCACCATACCAGCTAATCTCCGTCACTATGTGTGATTTCCATTAACCTGCTTAATGTGCAATTTGCAATTGAAAACTAACAGTGAATAATGAAAACTCTCTGAATTTCAGAAAAAAAACCTCACAAAAATGTTTTTATGCTTGAGGTGTTTTTTTTTGTCTTTTTAAACAAAAATAAATTTAACATGAAATCTTTTATTTTTAAGTCAGATGACATTAGGTTACTCTGCACATATACCCAGTTGTTCAAGTGTTGAGCACGTCATTTAGATGTTTTGGGTCCAAAGGATCTCTGTAAAATCATTGTGAAAACATCCCTGGTATGTGTCTAGGTATTTGGGGTTGCCTTTCCAGGATTGTGTTCGTACTCTTGACACCTTAAATTACACACTACCACGCCTACTGTGGTGGATGTGATCAGAACTACTGTGCCAAAATGGATAGATCTTACTATTGTGAAAGGAGGAAACCCTGCTTTGATCACATAACATTACTCAGTAGAAACTTAGACCATTTGGAACTGTGTTTAGTGATTTTTTACAAAATTCGCTTCTATTTTTGCACAAAACTGCAATGGAAACACATATACTGTCTTTATTTAAAATTATTAGAGAGTCATTTAGCTCTCTTTCCATTGTCACTTTCTATTGGCTGTGTTTTGCAAGGAATATGCAGTTGGTTACCATTCTATTTCAGCTGAAGATACCTGCAAAATGCTCAGAAAAAGCATACAGCGATCAGTGTATTGCTTGGAGCAATGATAACATGTTGTCATATATACCACACTTAGCTAAAAGTACAGTGTACAATTTAGTAAGAGGTATCCAAATCAGTCACAGCTACTCTAGAGAAGCGGAATATCCATTTGGCTTCCAACAGTTTCAGGGGCTCCATTAAGCCCCGGCCGTCCACTCGTGCTTTGTGTTTAGCCAGGCACCTGACTGAGGCCTGCAGATAAGGCAGAGTCTGAGAGAGAGTCTGCAGGCATGACCACAGCCCTGGTCTTACCGCTTTAAACATGAGAGCCAGACCAGAGACACTTGGTGTGAAAACACGGACACACACTTCTACACACAGCAGCCTTGCACATCTCACTGCTGCAGAGGTGCAGTGTTTGGAATGCATTTTATGTGGTTCAGGAATATAATCCTGTCAAAGGCCTACGGGGAGAAGAAGGGGAGAGAGAGCAGGGGATAAGGGCAAGCGACGGAGGGAGTCATGGAATTAGACCCAGCTCCGGGGAGAGAAGAAGAGAAGAGAGATTTGAGAGAAAGTGAGAGAGACTGAGAGAGGTAAGATTTTGATGCTCCCTGTGTGCCAGAGAGAGAGAGAGAGAGAAAGAGAGAATCTGGTGGATTTTCATGATCTTCAAGTGAAGCAAAAGAGGAGAAAGTATGTAGAGCAGGCTATCACTGGGCTAGCTGTGTGTAAAGTGAACAATTGCATCAGGAGCCATGCTCTTTCTGTTTTATGTTGACTAGAAACACAGTCTGTCCTGCCTTAAAGCTTTTTTCCCACTGTTCTCTCACCTATTGTTTTAGATATAAGGGTGTCAGTGACTAGTTGCTGTGGAAACAGTACTGCTGAGTGTTTGCATTTTTAGCATAATTTTCTAGTTATGTGCAAGGGTTTGGTGCATACTACAGGCAAAATTAAGATTATGAATTAAACTAATTGCAAAAATTGTTGTGGTTTTCCTTTTCTAGTATCATAGATGCAGCACAAAAGCATCTATATATCAAATCTAGTGATGCAGGGCCATTTTGTCATCTTGTGATGGAAACGTCTGGAGCCAATTATGAGAGAATATTCTATGGTACAAGCAAACTCCATGTGAAATTTTAAATTAAATCCAGATCAAGGCAGAGCTCAAAGTACGCATAATGGTGCACTTAAGCAAGAGGGCAAAAATTCCACTTGCAAAACAAATGATGAATGGCACTGATGGCAATGATTAAAAGGGTAATTAAAAGGAAAGAGGATGCAACACAGTAGTAAACATGCCCCTCTTCCAACTTTTTAAAGTGTAACAAATTGTAAATGTGTTTATATTTACAAAATACGTTTAAATTTCTCTGGCCTTTTTGTGGGCAGTGGTGGCCTAGTGGTTAGGATCTTGCCTTGTAAACGGAAGGTCACAGGTTCAAGTCCCAGCCTGGGTACCACTGAGGTACCCTTAAGCAAGGTACCATCCTGCTACTCTGCTCCCCAGAATCTGTTTATAGCTGCCCTCTGCTCCATGTGTGCATGTGTGATGGTTTAAATGCAGAGGTCAAATTTCATGAAAAATTTCATTTTGTGAGCTGTGTGCTGTGTTGTGTGTTCACATTGATAAATAGTCACTTTCACTCTCCGGAAGTGGGGTTTGTAGTTAAAATGCCCATTTTAGTGATAAAATGTTGCTGATTACAGTGGCACTGAAAAAAGAGAAGCTATACTCTGTGTGCCCTCTTGAGAATGCCATTGTTGTGCACTTACCCTTTCTTTCTGTCATTTCTCTTCTTGTTTCCACCATCTCATAGACAAATGCTTACACTGATTCAATATGCTTAATTATCTGAAAAAGAGTGCTCACTAGCAGACTGACTACATCTGCAATTTTGTGCCAGAAATTAAACATTGTTTTAAGACATGTATCCTTGTTAAATCACACCTGGCCCCATTAGACTATTTCAAATTTAGTTTTGGATGCAATAGCATTAAGGGTATACAAAAATGGTTCTTTGCTCCAATGACAGCACGCCAAATAGTCTTTTGGCAACCTTATTATTAAGAGTGCGCTGGAAAAATTCTCAAATTCTTCAAATTCAAAGGTGCACAAATGTTCCAGTGCCTCAGGCATATCTCCAGATTTAACCGTGTTTTAGATTTAATGCTATTCAAGAATACTGACAGCATTTTCATGTTTCATTTCTGATGAAATCTCAAATCTTCAGACATGCTTCTTTTCCGAATTGTTGAATGGCGTAGTGCCGCCATCGATTTCTTTGTGCTTGTTTAACAGAAATTGGCTGGCGGGGCCTGCAGGCGAGGAGGGCTTGCCTTGCTAATGTAAATGGGCATAAATGGGGGGTTGATTTATGAGTGGAAGTCAGAATGGAGTGTAGGGATGGGGAAAGTGCTGATGGCACAAAGGGCAGGGGATCCACCTAATCCCTGTTCTTGCATCTCTCTCTCTCTTCCATGTTTCTTGCTCTTTCTCTTTTGCCTGTCGTCTTTTTGCTTTGTTTCTTGTTCTCTTACTCTCTCTCTCTCTCTCTCTCTCTCTCTCTCTCTCTCTCTCTTCTGTCTCTCTAGCTTGTATCACTTTTGACCTAATAGTCCACTTCTAAGATTCTACTGAGATCAGATTAAGACATGACAAAGTACTTTGCCTTACAAGGTAATACTGCCCCAATTAGTGTAGCAAATGCATGCCTACATCAACAAAATATGCCAACAGAATTAAACCTGAATAACAGAACAAGAAGAATAATATAATAATTTCAGAAAAATTAGATAGAGTCTTAGCTTCCACAACACATGTATGCAAAATTCCAAGCCATGTTAATCCTAAATATATGCTGAATGCTAGCTTCTTCAAGCAAACTCGGTTCCTTTTGATCATTCCCCAGTTCTAAGAAAGAGAAAATAACAATGATACGCATGCTAATTTATTCCAAAGAAAGGCTGTAGTGAATATTTACTATTAAGTGTATGCGACTGTGGGGAATAAAGGCCTGGGGATGGTGGTATCCCTCTACTGAGTCTGGAATTAGAATCTCCACAGCAGTAAAACAATTTATCAGCTAGCTAAAATAGTGTGCTTTTCGATAATGGAAACTGCCGTACAAAGGAATCTGTATTACCAAGGGGTAGCCTTATCTGGAGATGGTCAAGATGTGTCACGGTGGGAAGGAATGAGGGACCAGTGAGAGCGTCCGAGAGGTGGATGTGACTGTGGGGAGTCCATAATCTATGGGATCTGCAGGTCATTTACGAGAGCTGAGTTGTTTCATTAGTCTGTTTTGTAATGATACTTTCTGATTCCCATCTGGTTCCACATTGATTTATGATTGGACCTCCTGGGATGGTGCAGAAATACTTAAACCCACTGCTCAAATAAGATAAGCAGTGCTGCTTTTTGCATTGTTTGGTATACCATGCACATCAAACGCAGTGTCTCCGGGCTACATTTCCCTGACATTCCTCTCTAGCCGTTCGCTCTGTCTTCCTCTTTTTCTTCATTGAGGGAGCG
Organism: Arnoldichthys spilopterus; assembly: GCA_037974385.1. Taxonomy (NCBI): domain Eukaryota; kingdom Metazoa; phylum Chordata; class Actinopteri; order Characiformes; family Lepidarchidae; genus Arnoldichthys; species Arnoldichthys spilopterus. Next base: position 9,245,653 of record JBBPDA010000013.1, on the reverse strand, counting down.
TTTACAGTTTGCTGAAAAAGCCCTGATATTTCTGAAATAAACAAGGCTCTTGTAAACCAAGCAGTTGTCAGGTTTAATTTGCCTCCTCTGCACAGTGTGTCACCTTAAGGGGATTTCACCCTGCATCACAAGAAACACAAAACATTATGATAAAACACAGGAGTGCAGGAGCAATTTGCTGCTTTCCAAATAACACCCAACCCGTCTGCTGCTTTTCCTTCTCTCATATCATTAAACAATTTACATGCGCTCAGTAGCAAAAGCACAGTAAGCTGAAATAGAGCTGGTGTGGAGAGATTTATGACAAGTGAATTTCAACAGGAGTTGCCGTTTAGCACTCATCTACAGCCCTGTTCCACCATCCTGATACTTTACCTTAACCCTTAAAAGAAAAGACTGAAAACTGACCCCTGATCAGTCCCTTGTGACAGCTTGCAGACAGGGCAAAATGGTGAGTGATAAATCAGAGCCCTCATTTAGAGGAGTGAATATGGAAATCTGCTTTTTAGTATTCATTTAAATATGGCATCATAGTCCACCATCTAGCTTTCACAGCCAATTTTCAAATTTGATAGCTTCTCATAAATTCTCAGCTGCCTTTTAAAAACACCTCTGGAAATATTCAAAGCGAGAGTGTGACTGCTATTAATGCCCTTACCATCAGGTGAGAAATAGACATCAAAGTACAACTTATGAGCTTCATAAATAGCATTAACTGCATCTCTGTTCAGGTAGAGTCCTAAAGCTCAGTGTGTGTCCATGTATGCCTATGTGATTAAACTCAGTAGCCTACTGCACTGCAATAACCCTGGCCTTGACAGGGGCAGTGAGTGCCAGACAAACACTTTCGGTTGCAATGTGGCACAGCTGTTCATTATTCATTATAAACTCAACAGCCACTTTATTGAAAACACCTATTTTGTAGCTCCACCTTGCATTTGGAGACTGTGGGGTTTCTACTGCCATGCAGAATCAATTTAGCCATCCAGTCTGATCACAAAACTGCTCTTTGTTTGATATTTTAGGTGTTAGTGGACATCTCACACCCTTGCAGTGAAACAGACCCCAGCAGCGCTGTTGTACCAGTCACACTGCTACACACACACACACACACACACAATGCTATGGCACTACCACATCAATCGATCACCACCCATATAATTTCTGGTCTTCAGCAATCATGTGGTCAGAAACTGACCAATGAAGAATGAGGTACAAGGTGATTAGGGACTGTGATCGGCAGGTTGCAGGTTCAAAGTCGTCTCCCAAATGTCACTGAGGTATCCTTAAGCAAGGTACCGCCCCGCTACACTGCTCACCATGCAGAGTTAAAAGTTACTGCTCCACTTGTGAATGGGTTAAATGCAGAGGTCAGATTTCATTCTGGTGCAACGGTGGGGTGTGTTCACAATGACAAATTGTCACTTTCACTTTACCTCACTTCAGAACTTGGCTAATACATTGTGCATGAAAGCAGTTGGTTAGAATTTCCATTTACATATACAGTCTGTATTTAAACACTTAAACACTTTGAACTTCATCAAGTGACCAGTGAGTGATAGTTGTTTCTAATAAAAGTGTTCATAAGTGAGTATATGTACATAAAAAGTTTTTTCTCTTTCTCTTCTATGTTATCCTTTATACAGTTACAGTACAGTGCAAAGGTTAGAGACCCTTTTTACCCTATTTACTAATTACTTTTACCTTAAAAAAAGCATCTTCTTGTTAATTAAATTGTACATGATAGACACGTACAAGGCAGCTGAGGTGTACTTGGTTAGTTGTTTGTGTGAATCTTAGTGTCTATTTAATTATATTGTCAGTAGATATATTTTGTTGGAAGGGCATATCTGTAGCTTGTTGGTTTTGTGAAGTTGGAAGGATGGAAGTGTTAAAGCGACATTTGGGTGGATGTAAGTAAAAACACAAATATTTAGGTAGATTTAATGTTATAGTTAGTATTAAAGACTATAGTTTAGTTTCTTTTTTTCCTGAAAATGGATAACTCTGGCTTAATGAAACATTTGACTGAAACATAACCAAAGTGCTGACCATCATGCTATAGATGCATTTCTACAGACTCTGCTTCCTTTCTATTATTACTAGATTTGCTATGTTTGCTGTAAAGAACTTTGTTTTGCCCCCTTTAGCTGAAATAACTTCTTGTAGGCATTTTGTTTACACCACACATGTGTACTCTTACTGTGACTACACAACTTCATTTTAATTCCTTTGTCCAGTGCATTTAATTCCAAAGGCATGGTCTTTTGGCAAACTGATCTAATGCTATTTTTCAGGAGCAAAGGCTTTTTTTCTGTCATGTTTTTCATGCAGGTAACATTTTTCCAGTTTATTTCTTGCTTGCACTTTCACACTATTTCACACTCAAATTTACTTGCAATTCCCATTATAAAATTCTGGGGTTCTTAGAGACTTTTTGTGTCAAATGTTCTACTCTCAAACTGAATTTACTAGAGTAGTCAAAAAATTGGTAGTTGTTTGAAATCTATGCCACTTGTGGATGATTTTCCTAACAATGGAATGATTTCTTTTAAATAATTTTGAGGTCTTAGAGTTCTTATGATCTTGGGACCATGATGCAATACACCAATAGCACAGACATAAAACCCTAGATGTCTGATATGTCCGGTTTCAATAAGACAGGAGGTCTCTGCCATCTGCAGGAGGTTCTAATCAATGACACATACTCTTTATGGACCTTTATACCCTTTAAGGTGTGAGGATGTGTCAAATATGTTTTTGTTCAATTATGTGATGAAAATTACTTTGAAACAGCAAGTTCCATGGGATGTGCTTATTGTTTCACATGACTGTATTTCATATACTTGGTACATTCCTGGAGTGAATAATGAAGAATGTGGTACATGTTTGCTGACATATTGTGCATAAGAACAGTCTGTCACAACTTATACAGTTGCAGTTTGTAATTGAACACCTACAAGGTAGGTAGACTTGAAGTGAGCTGTCAGTGGTAGGTGTTTTTTTATAAAATGTATGTTGACTTATGGTAGATATAACTATTTTATTCTTAGTTTAAAAATTAGCCATGTTAAAGTGCTATGCTTACATGTTTACTTGACTTAAAGTGTGAAAGTTCATGCTTTTAATAGAAATTAAGTATCAACAGTGTGGAAAGACACTTGCAAAAAACATTCTGCTGTAAGCTCTTCAGCTTAAGTGCATCCTTAACCATTTCTGTTCATCTACTGTAACTTACCATTTCATTCAAGTGTTTATTTAATGTTATTTTTTCCTTTTCATTTTTGGCCATTATAAAGATTTTCGACTAAAGCAAAATGTTTTCTGTGTTGTTCTGGCCTTTGCCACAATCTTTGTCTTTTTATTTTCTATCAATTTCTCAATAAATCTTTTGACTGTTAACAAAATATTCACAGTAGTGTCAAAGAACATTGGATCAATTTATATTTGACCTTTTATATCATATTCAAATTTTTAAGCACTGAACAATTAAGTCAGTCAAATTATCTTTATCAGAATGAAGATACATATTGCCACTTTATTATTTAAAATAACACATTATTAAGTAATATCTTTTTTTCTTTTCTTTCAGCTTAGCTTTGGGGTTGCAGGATATTTCATCCCTGACTCCTTTAATTCACAGGATTAAACAAAAGTGTCTGTATTTTGTAGTGAATGATTTGACAGCAGTAGACTTACCCTCATACAGCGGTCCAGTTTGCCTGTCAGATTGAGAGAGCTCAGTGCTGCGAGAATGTGAAAAGAATTATGTGGCCTCATTATAATAATTTAGGCCATTCGACCTATCAGTGGGCATATAGCATGTTAGCTTAGCTGTCATTCAGGCCAGCTACCTACTGTGTACTTAATATATATATATATATATGTATAT
>JBBPDA010000013.1:9216622-9229744 GCA_037974385.1 Arnoldichthys spilopterus | reverse complement strand
GAGAGAGAGAGAGAGAGAGAGAGAGCGAGAGAGAGAGAGAGAGAGAGAGAGAGAGAGAGAGAGAGAGAGAGAGAGGATTGGGGGGAAGCGGATAAGCCAGAGGACAAGATGTCGATCAAAAAGCATGCTGCGAGCTTCTCAGTGTGTGTTCCTGTGTGTCTCTCAGTGTGTGTTTGTGGGGGTGTCTCAGTGTGTGTTTGCGGAAATGTCTCTGTGTGTGTCTGAGTGTGCATGTTCATGTATGTTCAGTCACTGTGTCTAAATCTAATCAGACACCCTGACATTAAATTATATGTCATAATTGATTTGAAAATACCCTGCTATGGCAAACATTTTCGCATCCTGCCTCCCTGTGGATTCACCATAACATTAGCTTCGTTATTAAAGGAGAAATGTTATCTAGGCTATTAAAATTCATACTTAAAGTTTCCAATCATATTTCCACACTTTCATTAAAACAACGTAGGTGTATCTGTGTATAGGGGATAGTCAGCCGAATGCAATTATGTCTGTTGGTTTGGGAAAAAGTTTAATTAGCTCTGTAGTCTTATTTCAGAAATTCTGCAATTTCAGTTCTTCCATCACCATATTTTGCTGAACTTCTTAAGTTAATTCTGTGTGAGAGTTTTTTAACCTTTAAGTAAACTAAAACATGATCACACATTTCATTAACCCCTTAAACTCATAATGCTGCCCTTTAGTGAAACTTTCATGCAGATTGGAAGATATGTGATGCATAATATGTTAGCGGCTTTTCACAGTGCAGTTCAAAACTGATCTTTGCAAGCAACACATTTAATCATGTCATGGAAAAAAACTGCAATATGTTTATTTTTAATATTTAAGCAATCAAACATTTCACCCTCTCTAACACAGTACCTACCTATACTTGAACTAAATCAGGACAGGCTTTTTTTTTATCATTTATTCAAACTAATAATCTAATAAAATATCAATGGAAATAATGATTTTCTTGCTTGTACCACCCTTTTCAAACCCCCACAACATTTTCTTGGTATTCAAATCAGTTTTTTGACAAGGCCATTTCATAACCTTAAGTTTCTTCTGTTTGTACCACACATCTTGTTGAAAAATCCACCTCTTCAACATTCAGACAGATGTCCTCACTTTTTTTAAGCACTCATATAATATGATGCAGAATTTATAACTGAAACAATGACTGGAAACTGCTAAACTGCTAAACACACTAAAAATGGTTATATTGAATCAGTAAACTAAAAAACAAAACCAGTATGTAACAAATCAGAATATTGTCCTGTAGTATTAATTGGCAGAGGAGCACAGTCTTACCTAAGCTTAGTCAACTACCCTAAAATGTTCGTTTGGCCCTGTGGACCAAACCTACCACTAATGAAAGGCTAGAGGTTTGCAGACTGTGTATGAATCTCAGAGTGTATATATGTTATTCACATATATATATATATATATATGTATATATATATATAATATATAGTTGTAATGTCTACGCCCCTTGTGTTTATGTGTCTGTGTTTTTGGTTGTTTGTGCCACGTGTATCTATCCTCATGTTTGCCCGAGCCCTGCTCCTCGTTCCCCATCTCCTCCCTGTGTTTAGCTGTCCCTCGTCAGTGTTTAATTTTTAGACCCCATGTTTTGTGAAGTCCCTGGTTGGTCAACTGTTGCCTCCCTTCTATGTCTCCCGGTCGATCTGCTTAGTGTTTTTGACTCAGTGTTTGTACTTAGTATTTGTTTTTTGCTTTATTAAATCATTTTGTTTTCATCGCTGCATTTGCTTCCCCTTTCAAAACCATGATCATTACAATAATATATAATATACTTGCAGTATTTTGTGTTTGTGTGTGTGTGTTTATTGGGTAGTGCAAATTGTGTTATTTTTGCTTTGGTGAGGTCTTAAAAAGCTACTGAAAACATTGAATTAGATTTAAAAAATTGAGCAGCCACCCTATTAACTCTGAGGGGCATAAATTGCTATATGAAGTAAATACAACTTTTCCTGCAACTGGCAAAACAACCTCAGTTGAACAATAAGACTGCAGTTTGTAAAACAAATATGCTAGCTAGCTTGAATAACATTTGCTAGACATAGTAGGCCTTAAAAAATTGTAATTAATTATTGTAATAAACTGTAATTAACCCTACAAAGCACAGTGTTGCCCTCAGGCAACAGAATGTTTACTATGTCCTATGTCCAATTTATATTACTTTAAATTATTGTAACCCATCCACAAGGTCAAAAATATCAAAGATTAGTCCAATAGGGTGTGGGAGTCACAATCAAGCATTTAATGGTGAGACTTCCTTTTCTGACACATGGTCACACGAGCATGTGGTGTAAAAAGACGGTAAGATCACAGTAATCTTAAAATCTTTAAATGTTTAAAAACACATAAACTGAAAACAAACCAAATGTGTGTGTAGAAAGGTGTGGTGAATGTTTCCTCAGGACAACATTGTGTACTAACGGAGTGTATGTGTGTGTGTGTGTGTGTGTTTGTGTAGGTGTGTGTGTGTGTGTGTGTTATTCTTCCCTTTTTGCTAAATGATTTGTTGACATTTTGCTTTTGTATTGCTCTTTTATTTTTGTGCTGCTCTGCCTTACATGGGCAACCATGCACCATCAGAGTCATGGCTTTTGAGGTTTAAGGTTCTAATTAGACACATGAGCTGTGTGACTTCACTTGAGACTTGACTCAGAGTCACTGCATAAAGTCACTTGTGAACATCATAGTTATTCTCACTTTCAGCAATAAGAGTTGTTTAATTACTGAATAATAAGCCTTTGGTTGTGAGGGAATAAAATTCTGTGTCAGTTGGTATGTGGTTCAGAAGTGTTCTGCTGTCTTTTGGTGTAGTGTTGTGACATGTGTTGCCGTGGGCTTTCTTCTTACAATTTCCTCTGCTTTGATCACTGTGCTTTCACCCCACCATACAGCAGCAAAACCGACCTTTCAATGTGATGTGCTGCTGGACTGCACCTAGAGATGTGAAAGAATGTTCACGGATCAGGAGGGACCACAGGCCAAATGTCATGGAGCAAGTAGCAAAGAGATTGGAACTTAAATGAAAGTATTATCTTATTTGCCAAAGCTATGGCCATTTATCCAGAGACAGAATATAAGCAGTTTACTAAGGAATCCCTACTGATTCCTGTAATTAAATCCAAGGCTAGGCTTCGTTCGTGTCCGTAAAAAGGTCCATGACATATTACCCAGCGCGATTGTTGTGTATGTTGTTTAAATATATAAAGAAGCTGAAGAAGTGCTGAATGCAGAGGTGAAAATTATAAAGGGAATTACAGGAAAACTTGAGTTATGGTCCCTTATGGGGAATTAACATTTATTATCAGTGACAGCTTGTCAGATAGCAAGTCTAAAGCTAAGATGATGAGCCAAGAGAATCTCTCCAGTTTATAAGAAAAAAGGGTTGATGAAAAGAAATGTAGCCATTATTAAGATCAGCTGTGAAGTAAAAAAAATGCAAAAAAACGTGTTTATGTTCCCTTGTTCCATATTTTTTTATGATTTAGACGTCAGTCACTGAAAAACAAAACATGGAGACATGAATGCACTGTAGTGCTTCCCTTTGTGGATGCTTTATTATTTACAGATGAATGCAACAGTAATAACAAAACTCAAGCTAACAAATATCAGGCCTTGGCTAATGAGTTTAAGTACACCTCATCAAACACACTTAAAGCTATTTAAAGGAATCACAATACTCTCCAGAAAGCCAGTCAGCTGCAATTACTGGAACTGATGGCAAATTAGGTGGTCTTATCACGTTATCAGACTGAGGAGCGAGTTAGCGAGCGAGAGAGAGAGAGAGAGAGAATAAGAGAAAGGTTTGTGCTCCACTGGTGCGACAACATCAACGGGCCATCTCCTGGGGCAAACCAGTGCTAACGTAACGACTCCTGTGTAGCTGAAGGAGCCAAGTCCTCAGTCTCCAGTGTAAGGCATTAAGCACCTTCCTCTCCTCAGTGAAGGAGGAATGGAAGAAGAGAGGTGGACACAGTTGGAAGGCACAGAGTGAACTTCAAATGAAGGCTTTAGTTTGTGGGTCTTATTGTGTTCTTAGAGCTGGGTGATATGGCCTATGAATATTATTGCTATGTTTGATATATACCCCGATATTTTGAAATCTCCTCTAAAGTGTTTCAGAAATGCTTGATTCGACCCTTACATGCATCTGAGCATACCAGCATGGTGATTCTAGTAGACAACACCATAAAAAATAATGTGACAATTTACAGTAAACATAGAACAATTTGTGATACATTGAGAATGTTGGATACTGTCCAGCCCTATGGTGTAATTGCAGTAATATTTAGCATGCCATTTAATAAGATCTTTAGAATCATGATGCATTATGCATATGAGAATGGAAGAATTTTCTCCAATAATGTGAAGATGTTTCATTAGAACCGACAACAGTTTATATATGAATTTTTTAAAATGTGCTTATCTGAAGTCATGTCTTGCCTTTGAGATTGCAAATGATGCTGGTGGCCATGCAGAGGAGTAAACAAAAAAATATTTTCTTTGTTTTATGAAAAATATTTTTTGGGTAACTGATTGAATGTGGTGAGATTATTTATTAATTGTATATACTTTTTGTAATATTAACCACCAAATTGACAGGAAACCACTCTTTCTGGCAACATTTACAGTGGAGAGAAAGGTTGAGATCAGTGAGGACATGCTGATTGATTGCAGGTAGACTATGGTATATGTAGCATAGAACAATTTTAAAATGTTCTTTAAAAACAATATATAACAGGTTCTCCATCACTTCATCATTTAAACATTCAGAGTGATCTGTCAATTGCCAGCCACTGGCTTCTCTACAAAACCCTTGAAAGCTCTTTCATTTTTAGAAGTGCTGAGGAGTAATAGGTATAAATTAAAACAATAACTTACTGACTGGAGGTGGTCAATATTACAAACATCTACACATACACTTCAAGACACTTTCATGATACACAAGGTGTTCAATGATATTTTGTTTTTTGGTAAGATTGAGCAAGCAAACCAAAAGTAAAAACAACAAATCCACATTTAGGTTAGTATGAAAAACTGTGAAGATAAAACTTTTAGCTCAACATTTGCACACCTTGCTGCACTAAATCAAACAGGACTAATTATGTGTTCTTTGTAATAAACAAAGAAACATGCAGGTGGTCAGGATTCTTAAAGCATGGATGATATCAATTAATCCTAAAAACGTTGCAGCACTGTTTTAATTATACTCAATCTCTCAGCTGGAAAAATAAGTTAACACCCATTGTTCTTGCATATTTTATTGCGTCCTCTCAGGTTTCTTCTGTGTGTGCTGGAGAGACATGTGCAGCAGGAGCAATGGAGCAGGAGAAAGATGCCGGCGCTTGCCCATACTCCAGGCTTTGTGTCAACTGCAATGACATCTGGTACGTTTTCCTGACAGCCGGAGATTCTTGGATTATGCGCTTACAAGAGTGCTGCGGTGTCTCATTTAACAACATAATCATCTTATGAAGAAGCCGATGTTTCATCCCAGCCTCGTTATAAAGCCTGGCAATCTGTCTGTCTCGTTTTCTCTGCCTCGCTTTCACTTTCACCCCCCCACCCCATGTTCAGTTTCTGGCTCTGTCATCCTTTTTCTCACTTTTTTCCTCACATTTTTCACTCAGCCCCCTCCCAATACTCCCAATTTCCATTTTCAATATAAATATCTATAACATACATTCACCCTTAAAGGATTCTCTCTCTCTCTCTCTCACTCTGTCTATCTATCTATCTATCTATCTATCTATCTATCTATCTATCTATCTATCTATCTATCTCTCAAACTTTGATTTCATCAGTTTTTTTACTCAAGGTTAACTGAGCCTCATCTTCGAAAACTGTGAAAAAGAGAGTAAGAAAGCAACGTGAGAGGAGGAGGCTAAGATAGAGAGAGATAGAGCAAGAGAGAGAGAGAGAGAGAGAGAGAGAAAGAAAGAGGCATACACAGAGTTCAATCAACATTTCATAAAGGTCTCTCATATCCTTTTTACAACAAACAAACCAAAACAGCTTGCAGGAAAGAAATGAAGGCCATGGCCCCACTCTGTGGGGTTCAAGGACAGCAAGAACATCATCAGAGAGGTCTTGATCCTTGATTCAGTATTGAGCAATTCTTCCTTAGCACAACCACCCCCCCCCCACCCCACCCCACCCCCAGTCACTGCCACCCAAATCAAGAGCTTATTATCCACTTCAGTGGTCAATGTTATAAAAATGAAAGACATTACTCTTCAGGCAATGGCCAGTCAGCTCAAATTGATTATATTTTACCCCAGTTACAGTTTGAAGGATGCTGATAAAATAGTGTGATTGAATGAACTCATTACACACACAGACACACACACACACACACACCTACACACAAACAAACACACACACAGTCACAAACATTCTGAGGCTAAGACACACATTTTCTTCAAGTATACTTGAAATTAACTAAGAAAGTTTGTATTTATAAGTAGTTTTAATACACTTTAAGTGTTGTTATCTAAATTGTGCTAGCAAACTTAGTTTTGTAAACTGCTTGCATTATTCTGGGTAAACCAGTAGATTTGTAGACTGTTGGCATCATACTGTATCAGCTAGTAGTTTTGTAAACTGTTAGCGTCGTGCTATGTAAACAAGTAATTTAGTAAACTGCTAACATCATTCTCTGTACACCCATAGTTTCGTAAACTGCTAGCATAATGCTTTTTGCACATTTATTAGAAGCACTTCAAGTATGGCATGGGCACGTCCTTTCTTAACTATTATAAAGCAGCCTCTGCAGCATTCAGCTGAAGACAAATCTTGAGTCTCACTTCCCCTCTGTCTCTGCTTGTCTTGACTGTGAGGTGAGAGGAGGAAAAACAATATTGAACTCATCTGGAACTGACATGATGTGAGGTAGCACCACACAGCAGAAGTGCTGACTCTGAGCTGCCCGTCCAGCCGGTGGTGAGCGAGGTGACCGATGCGCATTTCCTGCAGCATGTCTCGCTCACTCGGGGTGCAGCCTCAACTCAGGCGCACAGATTGGGTTGACGGAAGAACCTGCCGCACGGCTTGACGGACGGATTGTTTTTCTCTCGTACTCTCCGTTCCCTCCCCACTTTACCACAAAGTGGCACAGCAGCCCCTTTGTCAGCAGAAAATGCCGGCCTTCATTTCATTCTGTAAGGAACAAACATTTTTTTGTGTGTGCGTGTGTTGGAAGGATTTATTGCATTCAGTTATGTCAGATACACAAGGGTCTGGTGCCATATGTTGTGTTCCTTTAACAAGACTCTTTGCAAACTCCACACACAAACTTCAGAAGCTGTGACTTTGTGCATTGTCCAATGTAGTTAACTAGTCATGTCCAACAGTAAACTACTGTAATTGCTAGTAAATGTAACCAAATAGTGTGATTTGGCTTTACAGCACTATCTGTTCTTTTGCTATGACAGAAAGAGTGCTACTCAAACCCAGCCCTGTAGTAATGTTGTTCAGTTGAGTATTTTCCCTCCTACACTCTCAGATCAACACCCACGCACACACAATGCCTGTTAATTGATCCTCCCATCCTCCGCCCACAAGTGCTAGATTAGATAAACTTTACACTATATCCCATTTAGTCTAGTGGGAAATTTACTTTTCTCAACTGAGTTTTGGTGTTGTTTTTGTGAAACACTGTCAGGGTTTGACAGGGTGCCTCAGGGTTTAAGGGATGGACCTAAACATTCGATTGAAATGCTAAGAAGAACGTTGACCCACTTCATCTTTTTTAACCTTGCTGGCTGGTTAAGCTTATGTTGTAACCTATATCACTTGCTCCTGCTGTGACTCTAAAGGAGAGTTTTTTAACCTTGGTCCTGGTGGGCCAGTATCCGGCACACTTCAGTGATTTCCCTACTCAGACGCAGCTACTCAACCTGCCAATTAACAAAGGAGCCAAAAGCAGAGAAATCACTGAATGCCCCCCAGGACGAGAGTAGGTGAGTGGGACAGAATGAGAGTGGAGTGGCATGATTTTGCCCAGAGCGAAGACTGCTTTTTTGGAAAATCAGAGTATCTGTGTTTCTGCTCACTGTGATACTGCTCTATTCATAACCCCTCACTGTATACTGACAATGTGGCAAAAACAGAAAGCACAATGATACCACTACTACCACTACCACTACTTCTACTACCACTACTACCACCACCACTACTACAACAACTACTACTACTAATAATAATTATCATCATCACTATCATAAAGCATCTATTGATAGTTACAATAACAAATGTTCATAAGTAGTAACAGTAACAACATTAATTATAGTGTTTATAATCATAATATTTGTCATGTCTATTGACTATCATCATTAGTAATAGCAGTTAGAATAATACTATCAACAACAACAGTTATAATATGACATTATCTTTTTTTCTTCTTCTTTTTTTTGTTCCTCTTCTTCTTCTTCTTCTTATTATTATTATTATTATTATTATGCAGATGAGCAGTGGCAATAAATAACAAAAAAGCAAAGGAAAGACAGAGGGTTAAGCAGCTTCCTGTAGTCCAGGCAATAAGTATGGTGTAGTGATGTTTATAAATATGGCTAATGGGTGAGAGGTTTCCTACAAGGCAAAGAGAATGGCCAGGGAGGCAGATTTATTTACATCCCAACTCTTTGTTATTTTGTAAGTAATCTACAGATACAATAGACACATGCCAAACAAACACCATTTCAAATTAAATATATTTTTGCAAAAAATTACTTCTATGATGCTATTTTCTAGGTAAAATGAACACTTTCCCTCCCTTAGAACAGTAACAGCATAAGACAGTAGCTTTGCATGTGTGGGTGTAGCATGGAAAGGTACAGGCAACTGAATAGGTAAATTTAAAGGTTGAAGTTCTACCACTGGAAACTGCCCACTAGGGTTCACTTACTTTGTCTACAGTCATCACAGCCCACTTGTACACTAGGATCTGCTGCCCCTTTTGTACCTTTGACCAGATAACCCATCATTAGGGCTTCCTGTTCATCTGTACCAGACTAGTTCAGATACCAGGAGCCATCTCCATGTACTTCATGCTTTAAATGCATATTCTAGATATGTTACTACAAGCTATAAGCTTTTACTGGATGCTTTCTCTATAAACTGAGATATAACTGTATTCAACATATGGAATCACTGTCACATATTTGACAGAGTGCCCTGCAATCCCACTGACCTTACCATAGCACAGTTCTGGGCCATTCCAACTGTAGCAATTAACCCTACATGCTCAGCACCCCTATTTCTAAGCACGAATTATGGCCCTGCAATCAGTGTACAGATCTGTGCTTATGCCGCATCTGTCCCGCTGAGTCTGGGGAATAGTAGGCATTTGAGACACGGATTTGTTTTGCTCCAGCTTCAAATGGTGATTGATATATCACATTAAACACTTGTATGGAGAAATATGAATAAATAAGGCAAGCAAAGGCTGAGTTAATGCTATGGGTTATTCATGAATGCTGCATTGGCTCTATGTTGGCCAGGTCTCTGGCATATGGTGGCTAACTAGACAGGTTTGTAGGAACAGGTGGTCACTTGCAGGTATTGGTTGTGATTGTGTATGTGTTTGTGTGTGTGTGTGTGTGTGTTTGGGGGGGCTCTTTGCCCATGGGAACAGAAACATGAAGGGATTTTCCAGACTGTAGTAATGAAACGAGAAAGCCCATTGTTAAAATCACAGTACTGTAGAACACACAATACATTTGCCAAAAAGTCCTAGCAGACGTATGGCATTTTGATTAACATATCATATTTGTAAAAGGGGAACAGAGGGAAACAACCAGGGTGGAAAGGGGAAAAACACTCATATAAATAAAGGTGCCAGGAAGTGATACCATAGCAGAAGGGTCATTCTGTCAAACAGTTACCATCGGAGTCCATTTGATCAGATGCATAAAGCACAAGTATGTGCCAAAATGTGTTTCCAAACCAAAAGCTGTAGTGTTCTAGTATTATAGAGTAAGTAAAAAAAAATGAAATAAAAAAACCTAATTACATATTTTAATAGGTGGTTTCCAAAAAAAGACATTTTACTAGTAATAAAACTAAATATACTATATTTTTTAAAATGTATTTCATGCACTACTACTCAAATAGTGTACATATTGTCAATGACAGGGTGGTTAATACAATGTCTAAATAAAAAAGGATCATATTTTCTTCCTGATTTGGGAATTTGTTTTTTATAGGTCACAAGCCATTTCATGCATGAAATTAACAGTCAACGTCATGGCTGGGAATTTCCTCTTTGGCTCTGAGCTGCACCAATGACATCTCTAAAGCAGTCCATTAGCATTAATTTCCTATGTTGGAAACTATAGTAACGAATCATGGCTCTTTCGGGGTGGGACCAGTTTATTTGCAAAAAAAGCGGAGGCGAAGCTCGGCAGAGTTTGTGAGCGTGCTGTTTTTGGTTGTTAAATTAAGCCTCCATGCCTCATGAAAACCTCCTAAAATAAAAGCTAAGTAAGTTCCGTTTCTACCAAAATGCTGGAGAACCTGGGTAGGAAGTCGACATTTTTAAACTTTGGTCCAAAAACAAATGGGTTTTGGCACAAAACTGCTCTTGAAGCGGGATACAGTTCCAGCAGTTTGTGCTGTGAGCACAGCGAGTGCGAACCTGTTGTTGGTCAGCCGGTAAGTTTATTTGTCTAGTGTTTATACTCCCGTTTTTATCCGGCAGATCTGCAGTGTAATAGATAAAGCTAGCCATGATAAGCATGCTAATTTACATAAAGATTCATGTCCGATGCGGAGAACGTTTATATAACTTGTGGATGTCGACGAACAAAGTTCATCAAAATACATCAATTGCTGCTCAAAAGAGTTAAATAACTAAACTGCTTCCAGCTGCTGCAGAGAGATACCGGGGCGGGGCCTTAACATATGAATAACCCCGCCCCCACTTACACACGCTAGATGCAGGAAAAGATGAGTGTTACATTAAGGCCAGTTTATGGCAATGAAAGGACTACATTAAATACAATGTACATTACAGTGCCATGAAAAAGTACTTGCTTTCCTGATTGTCTTGTTTAATGCACATTTTTTTCATGGTGGATTTTTATGAAATATATCTTTAAGCAAAATAAAATATTAAACATAGAAAACCTCGTCAAATGCAAGACACATTTGTAATTATGTAATTTTTAGAAATTTTAAGGAACAAAGGCATTTAGTAAGCAAATCAATTGTCTGTAAAATTAATTGCCCCCTTAAACATGTGTTTCATGATTTTTGATATAAGCCTCTCACATTATGTGCTTTCTGACCTGTTCTTAGAACTGTTTACAGGAAATTCCCCATTTTTTGCATGTTTGTACTACAGGAACTGAGAATTATTATAGTTTTTAATGTCACTTTAAGGAACTTTTTTTAGCTCTTGTTTTAGGCTAGGTACTCACGCTAAAGGAACCATGACATAAGTGGACAGTGATTGGTCCAGACGAAATTGTACAGTGATTGCAGTGGCCGTTTTTAAACTGTGTGAAATGTTTGCAGTATAAAGAACAGCTCTTAGTGCTACAAACTAAGAAAAAACAGACAAATGGACCAACAGTGGAGTTGAGACTTTATTGAGCTGATATGCGACAAGAGAAATGTAACCTGGTTTTGATGTGTTTAAGCACTCCAATCTCAACATCCTCCATCTTCTTGTACGTTGTCAGTATACCAACTCTTGACTAGCTAACACTTTAGCCCTCCTATTGTGCAAAAGCCTACTGTCCTTTGCAAAACTCCTTTAATTCAGATATAGTGCTAGACCTAGTAGTAAACTACTTGCTGCTCCTCAGTGATTGTCCCCTGTTCTCATTGCCAGTGTAGTCATGGACAGTGATCTTAGCTGAGGGTAGAGAAGTTTGCAGTTGTGGAGCATCTTGTGGTGCCTTCCTGAATGATTTGCCTTTATACCGTTGGAAATATTTTGGCAGGGTGGCCACACTTGGGAAGATTTCTGTAGGGTTCCCAATTTGTAGAAAATGATCTCCTATAAGCTTCACTATGCTATATAACCTGTTTCAGACTGATATATTTCAACTGTCTTTTAACTCATCTCTTATGCATTTCCCTTCATTATGGCCTACGGGTCTTTATGGCAAATGCACCACTTTGAGGGTAAACTTCAAAGAGTGAGGTTTACATTCAACAGGGCTGACTGCATCCAAGCCTGACTGTGTTCAGTCAGCTGAACCTCATTTACTTAATTAGTTGCTTGAGTACCAATTACTTTTTCCCACCAGGGATCTGCAGGGATATATTGGGTCCATAAATAAATATATAATGATGAACATTTTGTTGCTGAAAAGGTTATCTTTGTCTACTAATGAATTTTATTTCAAGATTTAAAAGAAATGATATTTAGTGCAACAAATATACACTAATATAGAAAACAGGATGGGGCAAATACTTTTTGCACTGCGCAGATTTTTATGACTGTGCCAATGTTCAGGACTAAAGGTCAAAACATAATCCAGGCAAGCGCTGTTTAATTTACCCAGTAAAGTCTAATTTACGCTTCAGTCACTTTTGCTGCAGAATTTATCTGCTGACATATCGAGCCTGGCTTTGCTAGCATGCTGCAAGATGTAGACGGGTTAGCAGAGCTCCCCACAGTGACCTGAGATGAATCTCCATAGTAGGGAAAGAGCTTTTAACAGGCTGGTGCTGCATACATTGATCATGCATTTCATTACACGGCTCAGTGATACACGTCGCAAAGCTAACTTGGGGAGGAAAGAGAAACACTAGACTTTGATAAAAAGGTATTTCGGAATTAAATTTTCAAATCTTAAATCTTCAAATCCTACTGGGTGAGCACGGCTGGCAGTCGGATAAGTTTTTTGAAGGTTGCTTGCACAGATGACTAAGTTAGTTTCTTTATAAAGAATTTCTTTCACAAGTAGATAATCTCTCTCTCTCTCTTTCCTCTCTCTCTCTCTCTCTCTTTCTCTCTCTCTCTCACTCTCTCGCTCTCTCTCTCTCTCTCTCTCTTTCCTCTTTCTCTCTTTCCTCTCTCTCTCTCTCTCCCTCTCTCTCTCTCTCTCTCTCTCTTTTTTTTTTTTTTTT
>JBBPDA010000013.1:9196797-9216613 GCA_037974385.1 Arnoldichthys spilopterus | reverse complement strand
TTCTTGCTCTCTCCTCTCCTCTCTCTTTCTCTCTCTCGCCACTGTCCTCTCACCTCTTTCCTCTCTCGTTCCTCTCTCTCTGTCCTCTCACCCCTTGCTTTCTCCTCTCTCGCCTCTCCTCTCTCTCTTTTCACTCTTTCCACTCTCTCGCCTCTCTCCTTCCTGTCTCTCTGCCCGCCCCCCCAACACATACACACACACACACACACACACACACACACACACAGCGTTGGCAGATGTGAGTGTGGGGATATGGCCTGAGGCACTGGTTTCCCTGAGCCAGCACCCTGCCACTGCGCACTGGCCTAATAAACCTTCATATACTGCACATCACTCCTTTAACCACTTCCTTCAATCCCACCTCATCTCCTCTTTTGCAACGTATAAAGTAAGTAAGCCTAAAGGCCTTCACACACGGAATATGATCCAAACATCATGAAAATATGCAATTTCTGGAAAAGACTTTTTGCACACCATGAACAAAATGTGGGTTTTTTTGGGCCATGTTGTTGTATATGTTATATATCCCAGCTTGCCTGGGCACAATTATCTTATCTAACACTATATCAATAGGTAGGTTATTTTTTGGTTTGGACACCCTCGTCCACAAACTGAAACTTTGAGCACTCTTGTACACAGCTCTGATGTCCATAAGAGTTACAGCTTCATTTGGAGATGCAGCTACACATGTGACTATGCAGAAAGCAAAGAAACGTATCTTGTTGCTGGGACACAGCCAATCAGACATCTTGTTTGTCACCATGCCAACACCAGAGACAACCGAGTTCATGGCGGTGTAGAAAGCTCACAAAAATCAAACAGTGGGTGAGAAAAATAGCACATTTTAGCAGCTGTCTACATTTATTAAAGTATTAAAAAATTGCACTTGACATGTAAATGCCTAAAGAGTGTTTATTTACAGTCACCTTGTTTGATTGCATCAAAAAAGAAAATGAAATACTGCAAAAATGTAGAATGTACTTTAAGGTAAGTATGTTTCTGAAATGACTTTGAGCGGCAAAGTCCAAAAGACAGTGTTCACCTTTTCACTTTAGACATGATTCTCTTAGGGTCCTATTTTCACCAGCAAAAAATGGAATGCAAAGTGTTTTTGCTAGTTTAATATTGAAGCATTATATCACACCATGCACAAACATTTTCAAAAGAACAAATGTTTGTGTGCATTTTCTGCCTGTAGGAGTGCTGCTTCATAAATGAGGTTGGTGGTGTGTTGAAAGGGAGTGAAAAAACCTTGCGCTTTTGACCAACCAAAGCTCACTTCTAAAGTCAATGGTGTATGTTTAAAAGAAAAATAAGCCGCATGTACAGACACAGATACACACTGGAGGTGCACTAATAGCACTCGAAAGGTGGAGCAGTGTTGGTCCAGTTAATGACATGCTTGCACGTTTTCACCTTGCTTGCAAGATTTTTTTCCTTAGCCAAAAACAGATATGGTTAGTCTGGTAAACATGCCAATATGATAGCAATGTGCTATAGCTCATGTGCCCCTGCCTGAGGTGATGTGTCATTCTGATTGCATATTTAGCCCAAAACACAAGAATTAAGAGAGTTAGGTCAGCTTTTTGTGCCTTTTCTTATTTTTCTGCTGTCAGAAACATTGATTTTTCCTTTAATGTTAGTTTCACCTTATGTTTTAGGTTTTGCTTTAGCCCTAATGGGGGGTGTGGGGGGGTTAGAGGGGTGCAAAAGTTTTATTTTTTAGCAAGTTCTCACATACATTGCATTATCTAAATATATTCGTGGAAGAAGGAGAGAGAGGGAATGACCGTGTATGTTGATGTGCTAGGCTTGGTGGGGCCTAAGCGGAGTGAAATGTATTGGTGGATGATGTGGGGCTGCTTGCCACTGCTTCATCACATACATCTGCAAGCTCCACACAATAGTTATTCTTGCACAATGCTTGCTGACTCATGGGAATTCCTATCGGTCCAGCTGCAGTGCAATGCATTTTAAACAATGATGTTTAGAATGTGCTAACTTTTTATATTTTCTTATGCTGCTGTTTCATACATTGTAATGCTGCTGATTAAAAAATAAATAAATTAAATAAATTAAATAAATAAACGCAGCTCGGTCACATCACCATGTGATAAACAGCAAATCAATAGAACAGATTTATGGTCTCCAACTGCTGATG
This sequence comes from Arnoldichthys spilopterus, assembly GCA_037974385.1. Classification (NCBI taxonomy): domain Eukaryota; kingdom Metazoa; phylum Chordata; class Actinopteri; order Characiformes; family Lepidarchidae; genus Arnoldichthys; species Arnoldichthys spilopterus. The sequence goes on along the minus strand of JBBPDA010000013.1, from coordinate 9,214,452 downwards.
AGCATAGCCTTAGGAACAGGGCTCCTTTCCCATAGTGTGTTAAAAAGGAACCAGACTTCTTGATTCAAAAGGCTTTTTATTTTCATTTGGGCCTGTAGGTTCTCCTAGCAGCCTATGGTACATACTATTGATACTGCTGGAAACACATTGTCTGTCTCACAGCCGAAATTAATATTTTATAAGCCTGAGTCGTTTGCTATGCAGTAAAGTGGGGAGGATATGTCAATAGCAGCGAGCAAGGAGCTCCACATTGATTTGGCTGGGAGCCACATCGGTGACAGAATAGTGTATTACTGGGGAGCAAGAGCTGGTGAGGGGAAAATTAGCATTTACTAAGTGTATGTGTACGTGTGGTGTATGTATATGTTTCTGCATGTGCTTCAGAGAGAGAATGTAAAGGAGTAGCTCCACACCTCCAAAATTGGTGAGGATAAGCAAAAAAAGTGAGGCATGCATGGATAAGTGATGGATAAAAGACAACTAGGACAAACCTTTTGTTCTACCTATAGCTTGTCCAGGTCTGTTTTTACCTGGAGAGCTTCACAGGCTTCAGCTTTAATAGCAAGCTTTGCCAGGTAACACCCCCCGGAGAACCTTAAATCCTAGTTTAGCAAGGCAGCAGTACAAAATACAGAGAGTGACATTTAGTGAATTTCGCATTGTTTGGTAAAACCATGACCAAGTGCTTTAGTTTTGACACAAATGTTGTTACCCGATTCTTTAGCTGAAGCTCTTCTTGCTGAACACAAACACTTGCAGGTTTTGCTGTTTGGGAAATGACCAAGCAGAATTGGAGATTCTTTGAGGCAGTTTCAACTGAAGCAATCTGAGCATGTCAATAGGCACATTTTAAGAAGAGTGAAGATTTTTTGTTTTGTTATTGTTGTTCATGTAAGTGAACCTAATTATTGGCAAGGCTTCCCCCCCAAAAAGATGGAGTAAGGAAATATGCATTTAATTGAATTATAGGGAGCTTTTATTAAGTAACAAAGAAACAACAATCCAAGATCATTTTAAAGTACTAAGCCACAGTGTGCCAAACAGTGTGAAAATCACTGTAAACATGGCCTTGAGTGGTTTAGTGCTTTTTATAAAACAGCATCACAATGAGACTTTATAAAATATGACACAAAAAAATGTTGTATTTATTATTATTATTATTACACTCTCTCCTCTAGAAGTGCCTGACAACCTATTGAACCGCTTGGTGGATTTTTAAAAAATTTGTTGATGCCAGCAACTGTCCAAAATTCAAAGAACAGTTTGTGATCTGTGATCTAGAGTTGTGGTTCCCCTCAAAATGTATTGAATACTGAGTTAAATATTAAATATACCCATTTGTGTTAAATTCTGCCTTGTTGGATTTTGTGCCATTTTGAATTTTTTGAAAAAACATAGAACAAAGTACATACGAGATACAGAAAATAATGACTCAGTTTTTCCAAATATTTTGCCACTGCAAACCATATGGACACTGTCATCAAACAAATGTTCTAAACAAGGATCAAGGTCATAACTCAGCAAAGTACCAAACTCCAAAGCCCATTCTGAGCAAGCAAAAAGTGGTCCATTTGATAAATGGTGGTGCTGCACAAAAAAAACCCAAACATTGTTTTTCCATTATCTGTTGATGTGTTTGCCTTATAAAGCTATTCATGTGTGGGTTGTATTGGAGGATTCCAAGTCGGAAAAAAGAGCATTTATCCATCACAGCCAAATGAAATTGGTGGAAGTGGGGTCATTAGTCAGTGACTCATGTATTGATGTTGTTTTTTTACTTTGCTTAATTTTAACCAAACTTGATACAAATTATTTTCAGACCAATTTCACTTTCAATAGACCGTTGACCATATAAACATCAAATTTGGATTGAAACATAATCAAGAAAGGGTTCTGACACTAAGGGCTAGTTCGCAAGGGCGTTTAACTTGTGGATAAATGTATGTGCTCTGAGCGATGTAGACCCTTTTTTACGGTGTTTGCTTTACTTCAATATGACGTTACATTTGCCTTTGTTTTCTCCTGTTTAACCCCAACCTGCAGCCTAGACTGTATTACTGCATGCTACCTGTGGGGGCAGTAATCTGTTTTTTTTTTCCATCTGTGGGGTTTGAACTTCATCCTACACTGCATTAGCGAAATATGGATCAATCCACATGGATGTTCAAAGCTCTGAGCCCTCTGAGGCGCGTTTGTAGCGGCGGTTATTTGACTTTAATATGACGCTACATTCGTGTTGGTTTGCCTCTGTTGAACTCTAACCTGCAGGCTGGACTGTAATTCTGTGTGTCCACCTGTGGGGGCAGTAATCAGTGTTTTTTTATCTGTGGGGTTTGAGCTTCATCCTTCAGTATATTAGTGAAATATGTATCAATTCTTTTATTTAGACCTAAACCTTGGCGTCGTTGTGTCAAAAATCCTCCTGATATGGCAAAAATATCGTCACCACTATTGGGATCACACTCTGACTGAAGGATCATGGGACAGCTATAGTCCTCCAAATCGCTTAACTAACGGCATGTAAACACAATGAAGACGTTTTCTCTGCTTATCCGGATTTCGGCAGAAATTGACGCCAAGAAAAAGCTGCATGCAACCTTTTTTTTTACGCCATCCGAACGTGCAGCCGACCTAATGTGCAGCCCCAAAAGCCCGTGTGGACGACCTGAATTGCTCCAACGTGCAGAAAAACATGTGGCCAGGACCTTACTTACTTGTGAGGGCAGACCAAACTAGCGAATTAAACCATCAACACAGGCGTTCGGGGCTCGCGTTCAGTCGCCTGCGCGTTACAGTAAATACAGTTTAGGATGAAGCTCAAACCACTGATTACTGCCCCCACAGGTGAACACACAATACTACAGTCTGTGCTGCAGGTTGGCTTTCAACAGAGGCAAACAAACATGAATGTAGTGTCATATTCAAGTCAATCAACCCCCCACAAACCGCAGCTAAAATGCCTACGTCGCTCAGAGAGCGTTCACTTATACAGGATTTGAACGCCCATGTGGACTAGGCCCTAGGAGGTTACTTCAGACCAAGCGTGCATCAGAAAGAGAGGAATATCATCTTACTCTGTTCCTATGCTGATGGATCCTGATCTACATACTTCAGTTACAGAAACCTGGCTCCTTTTACCTGTATCTTTATTTCTCAGAAGTAACAAGTTTTCCTTGAGTACAGGTATAAGTTCATTTTGCAATGAATCAACCAAATTATGGACTGTGTACACGAGATTGGGAGTGACCTATATAAATCCATTACTGCTCGGTTTTATTTAGTCCAGGTATCATCACCCTGTGACTGGAGCTTTTCTCACACTAATAGGCCTGTCGACCTCTTCACTGGTGTCTGTACAGTGCCACTGTCAGTTGATTTACATAGCCTTGCTCCACCATGACAGCCATCAGCGCCCATAAGCAAGATGTCAGTCAAAATAGAGGAAAATGTGTCATATTGGTCTTCTCCTGAGTGTGCGTGATCTGAACACACTGTGGTGTGATCCGCTTGTTGCAGGGCTGTTGTTGGCATGGCAGATGCAACTAGCTTTCCAGGTTATGATGCCGACCTGAACAAAAGCAAATCGTATTGGGGTCCTAGCTTAAGGTGGCCATAGCCCATTTCGTTCATTTTGTGTTGCACTGTGTTTTGAAATAAAACGCTTATGCACAAGTGTGTTTGTAAGTAATCATATTTTTTTACTTGTGATTTTACTTTTGTTGTAAAGCCCTTTATAGCTTCTTGTCACATTCGAGGGAGTCTGGATGCAGATGCGATTCAAAAAACACTGTTTATTGCAAACAGGCAGGCAATCAAAACCCAGGGGAAATCCAAAAAGCGTAATCAAAGAACAGTAAGGGTCAACAGGAGCTAACAGGGCAAAACAGGGATTCAAGTCAGGAGCAAGGAGCAAAACATGGCAAAGTCAAGAACACTACAAGAACAAAAGTATCAAGGTACTACTCCAGCTGTTTTTTTTTCTTCATTCACAGATAAACTGATCACCCATAAGATTAAAATATCTGCTTAATATTGTGTATGTCCACCCTGTACTGCCAAAACTGCTCTGATCTGTCGAGGCATGGACTCAAGATCTTTGAAGGTGTGCTGTGGTATCTGATGCCAAGATGTTAGCAGCAGATCCTTTAAGTCCTGTAAGCTGGGAGGTGTGGCTTCCATGGATCAGAGTACTTTATCCAGCACATCCCACAGATGCTTGATTGGATTGAGATCTTGGGAATTTGGAAGCCATGTTAACACCTTGAGCTCTTTATGTTCATCAAACCATTCCTGACCAACTTTTGCATTCTGGCAGGGCACAAGATCCTGCTGAAATGGCCACTGCCATCAGGGGTTACTATTGCATGGTAGTGCCATTTTATTCCTAAAACAACCAACACACATCTGGCCGTCCACGTGATGTAAAAGAAAATGTGATTGCTCAGACCAGACCCCTCTCTTCTATTGCTCCATGGTCTAGGTCTGATGCTCACATGCCCATTGTTGTTTAAATTTTATGCTGAGGTAATATAAACCAATTACATGAGTGTGTGTGTATATGTGTGTAAAACTTCCTCCTGCTAACCTGTGATAAAGCAGAAGCTACATCCACTTAGAAAAAAGGGTGCGATTTATCTTTAATTTATAGTTTTTATTTATTTCTTATTTTATTTTATAAATTGTAATCCCAGAGGGGAAATTGGTCTCTGCATTTTGACACAGACACTGAGAGCTGTGATTAGTTATCGCACATACCAACACCAGTTAGCACCCACAATGGTACTTTCTTCAAGGGCACTTCAGCCATGGGTGTCTGCTGGTTGAAACCAGCAACCCTTTGGTCACAAACCCGCTTCTCTAACTATTAGGCCACAGTTGTCCCAAATGTTTTAATGTACTGCATTTAATCAACACAGAAGCATATCCAAATTAAGACATATGTTAACTCCACAAGATGCTGTGCAATAAGTCCATGCTTTCATAACTTCAAGATTAGACTTGTTAGGCTCCTACCCCTTCTGTTTCTCCATCTAGTGTAGAGTGCTGCAAGTTAACAAGAAAAAGAAAGTCTGAGCATTTTAGTTCAGTCTTTTATAACTTTTTACAAAATGTTCTACACTTTCCAAAAATTGGATTTATATTTTGCACAAACTCCATAGAAAGGATGGTTACAGACCAGAAATGTAATTTCTAGTTACAGCAATGCTTGAATATTTTGTGAACCCTTTAGAATTTTCTGTATTCATAAATATGACTAAAACATGAAAACAATCCAGTATGAAATGTTTTCATCTGTCCACAAAACATTTTTTTCTGTAGCCTTCTGGCTTTTCCACCTTATCTTTAGCAAACTGTAGATGGGCAGAAATGTTCTTTTAGAGAGCAGTGACTTTCTTCTTTTAACCTTCGAATGCACACTGTTGTTGTTCAGTGTTCTGCTGACTGTTGACTTAAGAACATTCATAGTAGTGAACATGAGCTTAGGCGCTTAACCCAGTTACCATGGTTGTGACCTTGCAGACTATTACATGCCTTGCTCTTGGCATGATCTTTGTTGGGCAAGCACTCATGGAGAGGGTAATGATGGTCTCAGATGTCCTTCATTTGTACACATCGAAGTGGATTGAAGTGGTCCAAGCACTTTAGAGATGGTTTTGTAATCTTTTTCAGCCCAAAAATGCATCAACAGCACATTTTCATGGGTCCTTTCATAAAACTCTTCACAATACCTCAGAAAAGAATGTCAAATTTCAATGCAATTAAAATAACCAAGAAGCTGAGATTTTTAGTTGAATGTAGAGAAAAGCTGAATTGAATGTTGAGAAAATAGTTTTAATGATTGTCCTCAGAACTTCATTAACCAGTGAGATCTTATATCATATAGTATTTGTAAGAATGTTGTCATTGGTATGCATATGTAGATTATTCAGAATTCCTGGGGAGCTGAAATAAACCTATTTTTGTTGAGTTTTGACTTTTTTTAAACACAGATTAAGGGAGGACATGTTTGGGATGACTAAATGTGTCACTTCTGACTGTAGAATCTTGTCTTAAGTTGATTCTTATTATTTATGTTGACAGTAGCCTAGTGTTTGGGGACTTGTCCCTTTGAATAGTAGGTCACAGGTTCAAGTCCTGGCCCAGTTACCACTGAGGTACCCTTGAGCAAGGTACCATCCCACTACACTGCTCACTACGCGGGTGCTGTTCTAAGCTGCCCGCTGCTCCACATGTGGATGGGTTAAATTCAGAGGTCACATTTCATTGTGATGCACTGTGTGATGGGGGGTGTTCACAATGACAAATAGTCACTTTAACTTCATATAGTGACAGTTCTAATAATAATTTACACACAATTTCTGTAAAGCGGCTTTGTGATCATGTCTTTTGTGAAAACTGCAACATCAGTACAAAAATGTGACATGGCTTGATGCACATTTACTCACTTACTTGATGTACACAGTTTGAGCAATAAATGTTGCAGTCAGCATTGCTTTTTTGTCCTTAATCACAGTTCCATCAAACCCTCACCAGTGACTAGAATAATCTCTCTACAAATAGCAGGCAAGGTCTGAATTCTGGTATGGAATATATTCAGGTGCCCGACAAATGAACTCCTCCACTTCTCCCCCAAATCTGTGTTTTCAGGGCATTTAAAGTGTTTTTAAAATTTGTTGTAAGAGAATGTTGTGACCTAGTGAAAGTTTCCCTCTTTTTGATGATGCCTTTTCTAAATGTTAAGATGTGTCACAATGATAAATTTAACACACATAGCGAAAGCTGTGGAGTGACATCACTCAGCCCAAAAGCTGGCTTAATTCTGCTCCTGCACCGTTCCTCCTCTTTCCTCCTCTTTTTCTTTTCCCTTGAGTCAAATTTGCCAAATCGGGTCATCCAGGGCTTTTTTACTATTCTACCCCCTTCTTAGCGTACTTTTATTCATCCATCAAAAAGCCACTTTTGCTCTCCCTAAGGATTCCCCTACTCCTGTAATGTAAATTGGGTTTTTTTTTCCAACACTGCATTTGGGAAATGCATTTAAAACATGTGAGCCCACCAATCCACCTTCAACCCCCCTGCTCTGCTCTTATCAGCCTGCCAGTTTTATCTGCACAGCAAGGTCGGACACACAGGGCCTGATGCAGAGAGATAAAGAGGAGCCCGTTCCAGACTGGGTCAAGGTTAGGAGAGGCCATCTCTGTACTGGCACGCTCTCCTCAAAGTAACCTTCACTACACAGTCCCCAATCAAGACAACTTCTCTTCATCTCTGACAGATCTTTCCTTCCTTTCTTGTTTTCCTCTCTTTCTTTGCCTTAGAACAGCTTGGCCAGTAGTGCGTTTTGGCCAGAAGTACATTTTGGCATTATGAGCCAAATATTTGATCACTGGTGTTTTTTTAAAAGCATTTTTTCATAATAAAAGAAACTCTTCATTTCCTTCATTAGGTTTCTTTCTTTCTTTCTTTCTTATAAAGACTGTAGTCTTTCTGTTTCAAACAAAAAGACATGTTGATGAAAGTCTCTCTCTCTGTCATGCTTAGTTTGTTTTAGAATTGCTTGCACTTTTTTCTTGCTTCTTTCTTACAATTTCACTGAAGTGTATGTAGAAATGAGGTGCCCACCTTCTAAAAATTGTCCATTTAAACTGAAGTAAAAAGATGTTTTTGTAATTCTGAGACACTTCTACTAGTTAATTTGTTATGAGCATTCTGATTTGTGTTGCTGAGTGCAAATCATTGTCATTTTATCAACTGTCCATGATTTCCCAGTGTATTGTTGGCATTAACATAACTTCTCAGCAGCTGATAGACAAATAATCAAAGTCAGATCAAAGACGAATGATCTGGACTGGTCTCTCTCTTGGTGTGGGTTGTGCCTTGCTCAGGTTACATGTTTATATTATTTTATATTGATATAAATTTTACTGGACATTTAAATAAAAATCAGTAAATTAATAAAGTACCCACAAAGCTAATTTGTCATTTTATCAAGGACCAGTAGAACTTTTTATTTGCAACACTGCTCACCACTGCATTATAAATCACCAAAAATGTTTTGTTTTTTTTTGCTTTTTAATACTTGATTGTGTTACAATTTGAAATACTGACTTTTTTTACTTTCACTTAAGTATATGGTTCATACATTAACTTTTTAAATATGATAAGATTTTGATACAGTACCCAGACTTTCACCAAGAGCAAATTAAATGAGTAGAGAAACAAAATGACTGTGGATGCTTCCAGATAGGCGTAACACATAATGCAATTAATATTACAATTAGCATCCTGCAATGCTCTGTGGCATTGGAAAAAAACTGAGCAGGCACAGCTGACATTAGTTTTGGATGTACATGGCAAGAGGAGAAAGTCATTTTTGTGTGTGATTGTGTTCACAAAGACAAATACAGTCACTTTTACTTTAGTACTGTAAGAAAGACCTCAGTAACCAGGCTGGGAATTGTGGTGGTGTAAGCCTGGTGCTTATGCATTAGCACAATATATAAGAGAAAATAGAAGAGCAACGTATCCTCCAGTGACTGAGAATGAGAATGTAGGACATGATCAGACTGTGCCAAAAAACAGTCCATCCACAAATACATAGAGAACAGGGTTGCAGTGCATATATAAAGCACAGGTTTGAAAGTCCATTGAGGTAAAAAAAAAACAAAGGCACTGGTCTACAGAGATGTAGAAACCCGTGATATGGTCAGATGAATCATCAGTCAACATGTTCTCCCATAAGTGGGTGAATGCAGATAGCGAACACTACAGGCTTGAATGCTTAACCCCTAAACTGAGGGATCTAGTGGCTTTGTTAGACTATGGGTTTTCTTTGCTGGTAAAGTTTGTGTCCACTTGTCTCCACTTGCCTGATGTGAATGATCAACTTTATTCAGTCATTTTCTTTCATTTGGTAAGTCGCTTGCAGGCAGTGGTGGCCTAGTGGTTAGGACATTGCCCTTGGGACCTGAAATTCACAGGTTCAAGTCCCAGCCTGGGCACTACACACATTTAGTTGTGGTGTTTGTGTTGAGTGTGAGTATGTTCAATAATTATGAGAGAACTGATAATTTGATTAACAGTGTTTAATGTGTCTAGAATTGTGAACAAAGTCATAGACTTTGAAATTCAATGTGGTGTCTAATTTACGATATTTTAATTTATATTTTATAAGATATCAATGTATATAAAAGTACTGCTGTGATTTCTCTTTTTGTAATAGTTTTTTTAGTCCTCTTTGTCATTGGATTATTGCCACCTGTGTTTTCTTGTGTGAGAAAGCAAAAGCCTTCACTGCCCCACTGCAAGGACACAAAAGGGCCCTGAGTGGTTTGTTGACCATATGCAATGGCACAGTCACCAGATGACCACTTTTGAGAGGTTTTGGACTGATGTGTTAGATGGTGCTTTCTACCACCATTATTAAAACATTAAATGAGGGAATATATCTCGGAAGAATGGGATTCAGTCACTACAGCCCACTTTCAGAGAGTTTTAGAAGCCGTACCAAGGAACATTAATACAGTTTTGGCAGCTGGTTGTGGCCCAACACCTGACTAAGATGTCTGATTGGAGGATTCATCTCTAAATAAGACCAACTGGAATTTAGTTTTAAATGAGATTTTGGAGCTTAACGTTAGCAGTAGTTTGGAATCAGGATCTAAATAGAGGACATAAAACCAACTTGACGCCATAAGAACGAAAGAGATGGCAACTCTGGAATTTAAAAAGGCATAAAGGCATTGCAAGGCACAGTTTGCATAAACATTGAATTGGTACGTCCAACATTGGACTAGTACATCCAAACGAACTCTCTTTCTAAATTTCTCTCTCTCTCTACTCGAATGGCACATTCTATTAAATAATTCAAATGGAGGCCCAGAGATGCCAATCATATATACTACTGCCATAAAGGCGTGTCTATAGTTGGCTCGGCTCGGTGCCCTGTGGGCGAATGAAGGCATTAATCTTGTTATTCTCTGGAGGAAAGCAATGGCACTAGAATGTCTTCTGTATTTATTTATTTATTTATTTATTTAGTTCATTTTCCTCTCTTGATGATACATGCTGCCTTGCTAGAGCTTGGAAATAGAGGGAAAAGAGGCTGCTCCATCCATCTCCATTTGAATAACGCCTTTTATGCTTCTCAAGGTGAACAACCCTTAAATCTAGGTTAGCAAGCTAGCATGGAGTCCTTAAGGGAAGCTCCTTGTGTGTTTTGTATGTGTGTGGGTTATGTGGGGTGTGTGCATTTTGCAAAGGAACCAAGGCTGCAATTAGGGGGCAACATCACCAGTTTATTCAAGTTAAGGACCCTGTGTGAAGAACAGTTGCTTGGCCGGGTGGATGAAGTTCTAATGGTGTATTCTGAAATTTACAATGTACTGTACATCTGACTTTATATGACCTGCACCCAGTCAGCTTCATTTCTTGACATAATTAGCATTCCATATCTGCCCACTGACCAAGGTTACAGTGTCATCTCTGACAGTATGTGATAAAAATAAATGAAATGCATAAGTATGAATGGTTATAAAAATACTAATAGTTCTGTATTTATCAGTGCTGAGCAGCACACATGCTGCATAAATTTATGGAAGGAAGCTGAGGGATTCACTTCTTTTTAAATCACAAGCTTGAACATTTGTCAGAAAATGCATCTTGGGCTATTTAATTTAATGTAAGATAGAAAATCTGTATACATCCATTCCATTATGGCATATCCAGTAGATTATGTGGTATTTTTTATAGCATTTTGGCTCCAGTATGCTGACAGAATGCCTGGATAAAAATCCATCTAGAAAGAAGCATAAAGATAAGGTTTGTATGGTGGATGCAGTCCTTCACTAGTTTGTCAGATAGCTGGATGATGGAACAAATTTTTTTTATCCGCCTGCATTGTTACATAGTGCAATGATGATGATGATGATAATGGCGGTAATGTTATTTGTAGAGTGCTGGGGATACATCCCGAGCATTTTTGATGTCAGCTTTATTGCTAAAGCAATAAACCAGAGACATTAACTCCAAGGCCGGGTGATGTGTCAGGTTATTTAAGGGAGATTGTGCTTGCATAGACAGTTGATTGGCAATACATTGTTCTGTGCCTCTGAGGAGGTACTATTATGGCAAGCTGAAGTTTAAGGACTTGTGGCTGATGCTTTCATCACAGCCACTGTCTTTACTTTTTCCGTGGTTTATCCCATCCACACTGGACCTTCTCCAGTATATAACAATGATAGACTCTTACAGATTTATGATCTAAAATAGTTTTGCTGGAATGTATGGACCAAGGAAAACCGCTAATGGCTAAGGATCCATCCATTTTTTTCTCTCGCTTTGTCCACTTCGATTCACAGGGAAGGTGGAGCCAATCCCAGCTGACTACGGGCCAAATGCAGGGTACACCCAGGACAGTAGGTGAACCCATTAAAGACAGACAGTCACCCAGACACACACACACCTATGGGCAGTTTAGAGAATCCAGTCAACCTATTGCAAGCCTTTGGACAGTGGGAGGAAACTGGAGCACCCGGAGGAACACCACATGGGGAGACCTTGCAAACTCTGCACAGAAAGGCACCTGTGGCCGACCCGGGGACCGAACCCAGGATACTGTAAGTCGACAGTGCTAACCACTGCACCACCATGCCGCCCCAGCTAAGAATCACTTTCGTTAAACTTTTGAAATTTCTTCACACTCACACATCTCATTTAGAAAAATGGTCCTTTAGGGAACCAGAAGTGGTTCTTTTCTGCAGTTGCACCAAAGAGCTTTTTTTTTTGGCAGCTCTACTTTTTGACAGTGTATGATAGAGGCAGCTATTAGTTGGCATCCTCTGAATGTTGAAGACCACTTAATTGTTATGTAACTGCAAAGCTGTCTTGAAAACTCCTTAAACTCCATCAGGGAAGAAACCATGGCCGTTTTCAGCACATGCTGTCATGGCAACGGGCTCATCACTCATAAATGAAGTCACGTAACATTTGCCAGGTTGCTTTTGCATGGGGTTGGGGGGTTGGAGTAGATATCCCCCATAGCTCAACCTTCATCCATCCATTTATGTCTGCCCTGGGGTAGTGCTTACTGTCTACAGAGTGAGTTTATTTCAGTCATGCAACTACTGCTGTTTTGTTTGAAAATGAGTGTGGTCCAAGCACTGATTAATACACAGGGGTTATTTTGATAGACAGATTCACCCTTGTCTGCATTTCGTAATTGTCTCATGTGAAATTAGGTTCTGTTTTCAGTCTCTGCATGTTTTTGTGCTCATACATTCATCAAGCAATGCAGTGAAGTAAAGATTCAGAATGCTAGAGGCATCTCCTCTAGCCTGTTTGATGCATTTTTTTGTACCAGCGTTGAAAAAGTATCCATGTTTTCCTGATCTATCCCACTTCATCGACCCCTACAATGAGGCAACTGGTATCCTCATTTATCGCAACACTCATGCTGGCTGAATGTGTAATCTTCATCAGAAGAGGAGGGCCAACACAAACTCCACACAGAAAGCATCCAGCCCACCACGGGAACTAAAGACTAGACCTACATGCTGTAAGGAAACATCTCTATACACTGTGCCATCTGCATTTACTCATGGTGGTAAAGAAATTTGTACATTATTGTACATATATTTATTTGCCAGTTTATTCTGTATTACATATGCAGAAACTGGAGATCAGGCCTGATGATGTCAGACGTCATGCTTTTGGTAAGCACTGTTGGCCTCGTCAATGTTTTTTTTTTTTTTTTTTTAGCCATTTGAGTGATGGTTACCTATAAAAGAGAAGCAAGAGAGCAACCCAAGAGAGCAACAATTTCAAGTGAAAGTGATCATTTGTCATTGTGAACACACTCAAGCACCACAATGAAATGTGACCACTGCATTAAATCACATGTGCACTTGTGGAGCAGCAGGCAGCTATCAACAGCGCCCAGGAGCAGTGTAGTGGGACAGTACCTTGCTGAAGTGTACATCAGTAGTGCCTAGGACGGGACTTGAACCTGCAGCATTGTAACCACTAGGCCACCACTGCCCAAGAATAGCCTCATTTTTCAACACCAGTATGTAGTGCCTACCAGTAATGTTAATATTGGTGCAAGTAGTAACATGTTATTACTACAAATGGCCAATTGAGCTACTTTGCTATTCAAATGTCCAGACTTTTAAAATAATACTGTTATCATATTCTCAATGAAAAACATGTTCCATCTCTGAAGGAATTCCGATAACACACTATGCTTACTTCTTTCATTTACTTTTTTTTTTCTTTCTAATTTATCTAATCTATTTTTTTAAAAATTCTGAATATGTGCAGAATGCAATTTGTTGCACTATTTAATGTACAAACACACTATTTAGCCTTCTTTTTTCCTTCAATTTCTTTACTTTCACACAGTGGCTTTAGCTTAAACATGGACATAAGACATTTAAACAATATATTCTTTACTTTTAACTGTTGCAATTTCACAGGTTTCAACCACTTGTGTGGATGCTGGCCTTCAGCTGTTTTCTTTCTGCAGTGTGTTCAAGCACAAATTTTTGACAGGAGATGAGAGTTGACGAAGGGCAGTCATCAGCAGGACATATTTGCTTCTAGTTCTTTAACATTACCTTGGGGTGCCCTGGACTGTCCTTCATATTGTATCTCTTGGCATTATCTGCTTGGTTTCAGACAAAGCTGACACAGGAATTGCCACCCACACTTGATAAAACAAGATTTGCAGTAGTTCATCACTTTTGACAGGGTAAGATGAAACAAACAGAAGTGTTTCTAATGTATCAGGTGGCTGTTTTGCATTGTGACTAGTTAGATGAATGTGTTTCTGCTAAAACAGTTTGCATGGTTATATGATTGTTTACAGCATGTTTCCCTACTGCCATTTAAGTTTACTGAATTGTGAAATTATGCTTCACTACACAAGAATTACTGTTGAACGAAAGCGCAGAACTAAACCTTTCAGCTTGCTGGTTAGATATTGAACTCTATTGATCTGAATGCAGTCTAGATTATGGGATTTAGTTGACAATGTCAGTGTTAAGTGTTAAGTAAAGATATGTAAATAACGCATAATGCTAGCTAATCGGCTGAAAATGTGCAATCACTGTCTAGGCTAGCTGGGTGTGGCAAAACACCAGGGCTGCTATAGAGGAGTGGTGCTTCACAACTATCACTCCATGTGGCCTTGTTTTTCTGAATAAGCTCCATTTATCTGCTGTCTCCGAGAGCTCAAGTAATTTATGACTGGCTGCTGCAGCTGACTGTATTGCCTCCCAGGTATTTTTTCAAAAGACTTCAAGCATCAAGGCATAATAACCACCTTAATTGCCAACGTTTAAAAGAAAGTGTTTTCACAGATTCATTATTTGCACACAATCCCCTCTAATTCTACCACTCCCTAATGTCTGCCATTCTTCTGTGGATTTGTTGACGTTGCTTATTTCTGACAGACCCTTTGAAAAGTGTTTACACCTGTTTTTGTTTGTTTTCCATGCATGAAAATGTGTCCAAAATTTTTTTTTCTATTATCTAATTTCAATTCATTTAAATTGTGTTTAGTATTTCTTTTGTCATAAAAATCCTAGACATAAGGATGCCAGACAGGTTCTGTAGATGGGCCACCACTGCAAATGTTCATTAAGCGTTTATAAGATTAATCATACTCAGATTTCTTATCTGCTTATCCGCTTTAAACATGGTTTTTTAGGAATAGGAAATGATTGCTAAATCAGACACTCTATCACAAGTCTCAGGTTCCACCACTAGAGTTTGAAATAATAACTTGCTTTGTCTGTGCATGTTAATGCATTAAATTCATTTTTTTATAATTAAGACAATCATACCAAAGACAACAAAACGCATATCTTGCCAAATGGTAGCATTTGATATGTACATGGTGCATTTTACATTTACATTTACATTTATTCAATTGGCTGACGCTTTTATCCAAAGCGACCTCCAGGACAGAGGAAACGATGTTGCAGTGTACAGATCCATAAATTTGATCAGTTAATCAATAATCAAGATCTATTAATTAATTTAAACTTTTCTGTTGGTCCATTCATCGTGCATTGTACATGCAATGAATCTTGTATCTTCAGATGTCGTACAAAGTGAATAAATGGACAGTGGCAATATGAATATACACAGTATGTTGTAAGGGCATAGACCACTCTTGCTCATGAACCAGGAGGATGGGATGGAAGTTAAACCTTACTCATTCTGAAATGTGGGCATTGCATTAGGACCAAGTCTAGACCACTGCTTTCAATATGCAGGAGTAAAGATAACAAAGAATGGTTGATCTTAGTGTAAGGGTAAAATAGACATGACATCCCCTCTTAAATTAGCTTTAATGTAACCTGGAGTAAAATGAGGTATGTTTAACTAACAAACCAGGAAAAAAAAGTATCACCCCTTTCCTCTCTCTTGAGCTTTTACTAGCTTTGATATTTGAACCATAAAGAGCTTGATTTCTTTATTGTTTCAGGACACGTGCAGAGCCAATTATTTAATCGTTAAGACAAGGCAGGTGGTAGAAAATTACTGGATAATAATGCACCAGGGGCATTGCGAAGAGCAGGCGATGCAGCAGGCCTTGCGGCTACAGAGAAACGCATATGGGCATAATTGCGTTACTGAACAGGCCACAGTGAGCCGACAGGGGACATATGATTAGTGACTATTTCACTTTTTAGTGTTGTTGTATTAGTATGAACTGAGAATATTGTGGAACATCACATTGGTTGTTTTCAGACATTAAATCCCTAAAACATTACACCTAACATTGCTGGCATAATGGCAAGCTGCCATGCTTACATGTTGTATATAAAGTGTGCTTGGTTACTTAGTAAACATTTTATAATATCTATAATCTTTATATTTATATTCTTTATCATTTCTTTCTAGCACTGTGAATACATATTTAATGGACTGAATTTAATGCTTAAGATAAATCTGAGTAACAGAAATGGCCAACTGTCATTGAGAGTTGCTTTTTGAAATGAGGAATGCAACATTCATTGCCATGAGTACTTTTCAGTTTTTTGATTCCCATGAGTTATTAAGAACAGGTTAACCTCATCCCCATGACGTACACAAACACAATCTGCCAGTTCTAATTTTAACAAACAAACAGTGCAAAGACAGATTGTAGCAGAGAATGACAAGCTGCCTGCCTTGTACTTTTTTGTGTTTGATTTCAAACGAATGCCACACAAAAACAAAAGGTTCACTGAACAGATTTAGCTTTGAAGTCAAGTTTCCCTTTGGTCCTTTACATGGTTGTCTTCTATTAAGCAGAAATAAAATAAATAAATATTATCCTTATATGATGAGGAGAGACTTTCCTGCTTTATGTATATCAGGGAAACCTCACTGTGGCTATGCAATCTTTCTTTAGAAACGAAAGATAAGGGAGGGAATGTTCTTTAATAAAGGAGGGTCTTTTGTAAATTGGTCTCTTTTACTTAAAGCCCTTGAATGGTTAATTGCTTCATTCCTTAACTGTAATTTTTTAATGGAATCACCAAAAGAGCCAGTGAACCTGCAACTGGACAAGAAAGGAGATGTAAGAATGGATTCAAATTATTACAGCTGTCACAGGCATCATTTTACTGCATTTGACGAAAAGATCTGCACAGTACAGGGAAAATAAATTCAAATGAAAATAAATAAATTGCAAAATAAAAAAAGCTGGGAGAGTTCCAAGAACTATTCATGAGGATTCAGTGTTTCTAGTGGTGCAATATACACTGCGCAGCAGTTACATTCACACCACTGACCGTGAAAGTGAAGTAAATTGATAATTTACTTAATTGTTTTATTACAATGACACCTGTCAGGGGGTTTGAGATATATTAAGCAGCAAGTAAACAGTCAGTTTTTTAAGTTGATGTGCTAGAAGGGGGAAAATGGGTGAGCGTATTAATCTAAGCCACTTTGAAAAGTTATTACTTTTTTAATTACACTTATTGTTATGAATAGTCAGTCACACTGAGTCAGAGCATCTCCAACACGGCAGGTCTTGTGGAGTGTTCCAGCTATGCAGTAGTAAGCAACTACCAAAAATGATCCAAGGAAAGGACAACTGGTGAATCGTTATCAGGGTCATGGGCACCCAAGGCTCACTGATGCATGTTGGGAGTGAAGACTAGCCCATCTGATCTGATTCCACAGAAGAGCTACTGTGGTTTAAAAAGTGAATGCTGACTCTGATAGAAAGATATAAGAACACACAATGCACCACAGTCAGAGCTGTTTCAGCAGCAGGAGGGGGACCTAAAACGTTATTTAAGAAAAAAAAACGATTATTTTAGGTGGCTTGTTAAATACATGTTATTTATAAGTCATATATACAGAGAACTCATAACATTTGAACTTGAGTAGGTCCCCTGTGTGCTGCTGACTGTGTGACACATTTCTATCATATAAAGCATTCACCTTGCTGTACTACAGTAGCTGTTCTCTATACTGCAAAACATGGTCGGATGCTAATGTCAACTTTTGCACAAGACAACTCGGCATGTTTTGTATTATAAGAATAATCTTTGCACAATTTTTCTGCTGTAAGGAAATCCATCCATCCATCCATCCATTTTCCAACCGCTTCTTCCGTTTCCGGGTCACGGGGAAGCTGGAGCCAATCCCAGC
>JBBPDA010000013.1:9158835-9195451 GCA_037974385.1 Arnoldichthys spilopterus | reverse complement strand
TCCGAACCAGACAGTGATGCAGCTACTCAGGATGCTCTCAATGGTCCCTCTGTAGAACATGGTGAGGATCGGTGGTGAAAGATGGGCTTTCTTCAGTCTCCTCAGAAAGTAGAGACGCTGCTGGGCTTTCTTGGCTGTGGAGTTGGTGTTCATTAATCGGCCATCATGACACATCAAGCTCTAGTACTTTACTTTTACTGGTTTTAGTGGCAGCAAATAAACAGTGAAAATGGTCTGAAATTGTTTGGTTATAAATGGCTTAGCTAATGTCCCTTACAGAAAAAGTCAGTGTATACGATGCCCAATGACTTCTCTAGTACAGGTTTAAGACATTTTGAAGAGCATTGGTTATGTGGAATATGGGCAAAACAACAGAAGCTAAAAGGTATGTTTCTGCAAGCACACAAAGCCCATCTATAGATACACAGACCATGACCCCAAATTCTGAAATAACATACTTTGTAAACAGAGCCAAAATGGAAAAAAGAGCTAAAAAATAATACCATTTTCTTCTTGAGTTACATTTCATGTCACATAATGTAGTTTCTATTTTATTTTTTGTCATTTTTGTTGTTTGCTTTTCGATATATTATCGCTATATGGTGTCAACCAAACAGTTTTTGGTTCCAAGGAGTTCCCCCTCTAAGCCCTAAGTTTCTACCTCAAGCTTTGGGAGGTTTTTCCTTGCCTCCATCACCATTGGTGTGCTCATTAGGGGCTCGGACCTCATTAAGCTGTTTTGTGACGTATTTATATATACATAAAACTGAATTGAATTAAATGTAGTTGTTGCTTTCTACCCACTTTGTCCTGAACTTCAGTTTTGGTTTCAGCCAAGGGTTTTCATCGTAGTGCATCACTAATGTCAAAGTATTAGTATTAGTTTATTCCAAGTCATTTTGTACCATAAATTAATTTCATCCTTTTTGAACATTTCACACAATGTAAAGGGCTGGCATTTTCAAGTAAAAAAAAAAGAAAAGTAAGAAGGACGATAAGGTTTTAATACAAACAGCAATGACATGGACCATAAGTCCGAAATCCAATTATTGCACCTCACTGTTTGCACAGCAGCCTCTGTACTCTTTCTGTACAACAGCACTGGCTGTATGCTTTGCATTTTGTATTTAACATCAACATCCAATCTAATTAAGGCTAAACAAAAGAAAGCTACATTAGCCTGTGGTTCGTTGTGCCTAGTAGGCAGGCTTATTTCACTTGGTACACTCAGGGCAGAGAGAGAGAGAGGGTCAGACAAGCATTTCTAATCTGATCTAAGGTTAATCAAATGGGCTGTGCCCCTATTTGCCATCATATTCAACTCTAATCAGTATCACATGGTCATGGTTGTGCCTCTGCTGCTCCCTCAGACAGGGGAGATAGTAACCGTAAAAGATAGAGATGGATGAATCGATGTTCAGTATCAGCACCTCCAATCTTGATGTTTCCCTTTGAGAATCAGTCTATACATACCGTGTTTTCTTTAAACCATTATTGTAGGGTTTATTTTCTATTAAATGTGTGCTAAAGATCTGAAATGGAGAACAAAATGATAACAATATGCAACTGTGTAGGATAGGAACTGCCCATCTTACACATGACAACCACTGCACTGATGACAGAACAAAACAGGTTACTGTTAAAAGCAAAAACTTTTTAAGGAGAAATGTTTTTTCAGCTTTTAAATGCTGAATTTCTTAGGAAATAATTTTCCAATTTTAATGTGCACAAAAAGACTAAACATACTGGTATTGGAATACAAACCCCATTTCCAGAAAGGTTTACTGGCACCCTTGACAATGATTGGCAAAAAAGCTTATGTTCTTCAAAATGGAGAAGATTAGATAAAATACACAAAATGATATAAAAGTTAATAAATTGGACAGTTGCTATGATATACAGCTACATGCTAAAAATACCCATATGTACTGTTTGAACAGTCATTGAGATGTTAAAGATAAACAGAGCTATAATGAAACTATAAATAATAAGTTATTTCTGCTCAGAACCTTGTAAAGATACCTGGCGTGATGGACTCTGTGGGGTACGTAGAGATTTTGAATTGTAATTCTTCTGCTACTACCAGAAACGTGCAACTGGGTCATGGTTGGATCTTCTAGCAGGACAATGATCAAACATTAACACTCAAATCTGAGTCTATGTTTGATAACCATAGACTGAAACCTTGACATGGCCATCCCGTCCCTTCACCTAAATCCCTTTGAAAACCTGTGGGGTGATCTCTAAGAAGAAGTCCAAAAGAGAGGACCTAGGACCCTGAAGGAAACATGCCGGAAACATGCTGTATTCTTTTCTCAGTTTTCTTGCTCTTATCAGTCATTATAGAAAAAGACTCTCATTGCTGATTTGCTTGCAAAGCGAGGTTACACAATCTACAAAATGCAAGGTGAGAATTTGTTAACAACTATTATCCGAGATGTTTACTTAAACTAAATTAACTTCAATAAAAGGTTCATTTTATATATTTTTCAGTTAATTAACCACAACATTTTTTCATTACTTTTTTTTTTTTATCCTTTTTACCAGTAATTAGAGCTCTGGAGCTTTTAAATTATTTTATGCATTGGCTGAAATGGAAGGAATCATTCAACAGACTAAACGAATGCTTGCACCTTTGGAATCTATCAACAATACTTTAAGCAGAGAGAGAGAGAGAGAACAAAAGAGAGCAGAAGTGTGAAGGAGAAGGGGCTCTCACTTGAGACTAATTATGGATTTTTTAGAGCACAAAGTGTGCCATTCAACCTGGGACACAGACTGAGCAGGGGAGCAGAAGGTGGAGAGAGTGAGCACTGACAGACAGGTGTCTCTACTGACACATTTTTTTTTAAAGAATCCAAAATAGCAGATAGAAGCAATAGCTTGTTGGAGTGTTGAAAAACCCCAGTAATTGGCATTTTTTACCTTGTGATTCTGACCAGTGCTCTGAATCAGAATAAATTCAAGTTACAGGTGGCAATGAATGAAAAAGGTGTGTTTACTGGAAAATTAGCTTTTCAATAACAAGTTCCATAACAGTTAAGGATGTTTGTGTTAGACTTTGTTTTTTATTTTGTGTAAACAGTTTTATTTTGGCTCCAAGTCCTTTGTCTAATAATCATATATTTTATGGTATAAGTGCTTAATTCCGCAGTGTTTCACTCACTACTTCTATTTTTTTCTACACTTTCTTCCTTCTTTCAGACAATATTCATTGTGCTGGAGAGTATTTACATGTGGGAAAGAGCACAGCTAAAAACAGATATTTAAATGGCTACACTAATTAAATATTGCCGTCTTCAAACTGCAGCCTATGTGTGAAGATAATACACCTGACAGGTGCTTAAATGAGTGTGTGGTGTGAGTGTGCAGCTGGGTCTAAGAGTGTATATGTGTGCACTTGTCACATCTTAGCAGCTACCATCCAGCTGCGTGCCCCAGGGTAAAGCATCTACTCCACTGCAAACTGTGGCACTGAACCCCACCCTTTCCACACACACTTTGATACCAAAGCCTTTTTTCATGCGTCTCTGCTCCGGCTGTGGCGTCATTGGCACAGCTGTCAGTGGTCACTGTCAAATCAGTGTCTTGCAGAGTGATGACTCGAAAGGTGGCTCCAACACTCTCTGCACCCTGTTGTCATGGCAATTAATCTGAAATAATATAAGGTGTATGTTAATGTTGGCCCCATTGTAGCAGAGGGACTGAAAGAAAGAAGAAAGACAAAGAATGTGTAGTTTCAAGGACATTTATCCCTTCCAGATGCTTATCATCAGTCACTTTAGAAAGATCCAGTGCTGTGTGCTACCTAAGCGGTAGGTAAATGAAAGACGACCTCCTGACATCTCTTGGTTTTGTACAATAGCTCTTAAAATTAGTGAAAAACTCCTAAATGTAAGCAGTGGCAACCTAGTGATTAGGGACTTGCTCATGTGATCAGAGAATTGTAGGTTCAAGTCCTAACCTAGGTGCCACTGAGGCACCCTTGATCAAAGTACCGTCCTGCTACACTGCTTCCTGGGTACTGTTGATAACTGCTCGCTGCTCTATATGTGTATAATATTTTTACATTTTCTGCAGCATAAAGCAAGTTGTTAGTTTGCCCCCAGAGCACAGTGGAATAATACAGTTACTGTAAAAACATGCCATCATTACAAGTTGTTCACAGGTGAAATGCTTGTCAATGAATCAAAATGTGTTGTCAGAACTAAGTGTTATTCTGAATAGCATTACAGTTATGATTTGGCTTCAGGCACAAACTGAAGGGATGGTGTAGATGTGTAGACTATCACACTAATAGCTGTTATAATAAAGGTGTCGTTATTGCCAATAACAGCATGATCTGTTATAATCTATTATAAGCAACACATAAATATATTCAGAATTATTTAGAAAGACAATAATATAAAACCATAATGGTTGTATTAATTTTTATCATAATAAAAGGATGATTTATAAGTGTGTACTTCAGATGTTTTTAGGTGAAGATGACGGTTCAACTGCATTAAATGGAATGTTTGAAATGATTATAAATGATTTTAATCCAATTTATTAAAAGATCAAAAACAAAATCAGCAACAACAACATGGTTCATTTTGTGCAAATTTCACTGCCATGTTATAAGTGTAAATTTAAAATCCATTTTGGAACCATACCACTATCATCAGTCACTGGCTCTGAAATAGATGTCTGTGTTATGTAGCAGAGGGGTATTTAGTTTACAAGAAAGTTATATCAACCAACATTCTGTCTCTGAAAATCTTTTTTTTAACATTCATTCATTTTTTCCTCTATTTTTAAAATCATTAACATACAGCAACTTTAAGATGCTGAAACTTTCATGATGAATGGGCCAATCAAAATGCTTTAAGATGACTTTTAATTTTTTTTGTTGCAGTAATTCATATTAGAATTAAAGAATATTTTTGTCATCTCCTCTAAAATTCCCATTTTGCAGACACTTGATTTTCTGCTTGAGGCTAAAGTTGGCTTCTTATTAATGCATAAAAACATTGGTTTAAATTTTCTTTTGGAGTGCACAGAGCATGAACAGAGAGAAATACAAAACGTCAGTGAATTCTTGCAGTAACCTGTAACAGTTCCTAATCTGTATTGTTGTATATGCTGAACAGCAGGCACTGAACATTTAAGGGCCTTTGGTTTTAACTGTACAGAGCTATGTTTGTTTTCTTCTTTTTTTTAACACATCCATTGTTGGAAATAGTTGTGTTCTGAAGCCACTTAATAATTTTCTCTTACTAATATCTAAAGAAAAATCTGTGTTCTTATAGTGCCATAAAGTTTTTAGTCACAGCACTTATGTTGAAGTAAATAATTTCCTTAAGAGGTTTGAACTGACCTATTTTCTGCCAAAGATTTACCTCCCTGGTCTTTTATAAAGCAATGACTAATAGAGTTTATTATAAGGGACTATGTCCTTGATACTAAGTTTTATCATGAAGCTTCCTTCCAGTCACAAACTGAATCTCAGCTGCTAAGTTGCATTGCAGTGTTCACCTCAAATTAATCAGAGATTATGCATCTGGACTCATTAAGGGCTGTGTGATCATGATGAGTAATGTAGGTGCTGTTTGAAGTGTGGCTAGACAGTTGATGTACTGGGGGATATATGTGTGGTACAGCAGCTGGCAGTGGAGTCTGTAAAGGAAGTCTGACGGTGCACAGTATGAAGGAAAAGCTGAGACAGTGCTTTGAATGTTATGTCCGTTTTGGCTTTTGACATGGCCCTTCATTTATAAAGCACGGTTTGCTTATTAATTGTGCCTGTAATAACCCTAAAATCAATTCTCTAAGCACTCCTCTTCTAGTGAAGCGACACTTTCAGTGCACTGAGCTAAGCCCAGAGCCTCTTCTTCAGCAGTCACTTGTCACATTCTCCGCCGTTATTCTTCCTCAAGAGCCCTTCACTCCATCCGCAGAGTGTTTTCTGTCTCGTGTCGACATCATCGGGCGCTCTCTTCCTCAACCTCAAGTATTACATGCACAAATCTCGCTTCAGCGGTTCCTTACACACTAGATAAGGATGCGGTATTATTGGAATATGAAGAGGAAAGGGCAGCAGAGACAGTAGTTAACTGCAGTCTGTTCATTGTTGACTGAGTATTTAACTCTCTGTATGTGGCCTGTCCTTGTTCTACACCATGAAAAATGATGTTTTAACTTAAAGTAAGTAGTCTTAAATAAGTAATCTGTGTTTTAACGCTGAGCTAATAGCTTGAGTTCTGGTACTAAAACCCCTCCATCCATTTTCTAAACTGCGTGTTTCATTTTGTGTTGCTGGAAGCTGGAGCCAATTCCAGCTGTTTACGGGCCCAAGGCAGGGTACACCAAGGACAGGAGGTCAACAGATCGCTGTGCAACCCACAGACAACCACTCACACACCCACACACCTATGGGCAATTTAGAGTGTCCAATCAACCTGAATTGTAACCCTTTGGACGGTGGGAGGAAACTGGAGCACCTGGAGGAAACCCATGCGAACACAGGGAGAGTTTGCAAACTCCACACAGAAAGGCACCTGTAGCTGACCCAGGGATCGACCCAGTATCTTCCCGCTGTAAGGTAATAGTGCTAACCACTGCACCAATATGTGCAATATTGTAATATCTCGTAAAATGATAATAAAAAAGACTGTTTGTACTTGTGCTGGACCCCCAAATTAACTGATATATAAAGTAAGTTAGTTTTGAGTAAATCGTTTGGCCGACAACTTCTATTCTAGCTAAGATGCCAAATGGCTTCTCCATAATAATCAAAGGGGTTGAACTAGAGTAGTTAACAATTATATAAAGTTTACAATTATTCTTTAGTTTGCGCATTTCAGTTTTAGTGTAAATTATATACTTTTATATGTCAGTTGATTGTCCTCCTACTTCAAATATATGAATTTTTGCTAGATCTAGTGTAAGCAGTATTAAGTTCCGACTTATTCTCAAGAAACTCCCAAAAAGAGCAAAAATATAGTTATGAGGTTCTGCACACAGTGTCCCGTATAGAATTATGCACATATAGCTGAACCCTAATGGTTGTTTGGTAGACATACAATGCATTATTTAGATGCAAGAGCTAAAATTTTTAATTCTGCATAGAGACACTGTGCATGGAGCAGGGAGTCATTTAAAATTCAGCAATAATGTAGAACAAAAAGGGTTGAGCAACAGTTTGCTTGGTGCAATTATAAGCTGGAAATCCTATAGAGGTGCTAAACTAAAACTAACTGTCAGTAGTAATTTGGTGAGCAAAAACTACTTATAAAGGATTACCATCAAACACCACATTTCTGTATTATAATGTTATCTATTACATCGCTATTATGGTGCCACTGAAATATCTGCAAGTAGCAATAATGGGCAACTAAAAGTGTTTGCCCTCTTTTCTTGGTGAAAAGGTTAAAAAAAATGTTTATTTATAAAGTTGTTAAAGTAATTAACAAAAGCACACTGTTGGCCTCAGTCAACAAGAAGTTTTCTTAAGTCCTATGTTAACTACATGTTTCTAAATGGTCAAAAATATCAAAGAACAGTCTAATAAAGTGTGGGAGGCATTGTCAAGCACTGTTTACCTTTGTAACCTGTTACCTTTTCTGGCACAGGATTACTGTAAAAAGGAAGTGTGTGTGTGTGTGCGTGCATGCGTGCGTGTGGGTGTGCAGTGGTGGCCTAGTGGTTAGGATGCTGCCTTTGGGACCTGAAGCTCGCAGGTTCAAGCCCCAGCCCGGGCACTACTGAGGTACCCTTGAGCAAGGTAACATGTGGTGCTTGAGTGTGTTCACAATGACAAATAGTCACTTTCACTAATATATATATATAGTGTTAAGTAGCCTTTTGTCAAGTTTTAAAGTTTTGTTATTTTGCATGTTCAGCAATTCAGTTTTGTTGCCTCAAGGCAACAGTGTAAAAGTAGGGCTACTTTTCAATGATGTCTTTGCTGGCAGAGTATTGGGATATTATTGTTTAACATATCATGTACTAGTGAACAGTATAATCTCTAAATAGATTTGCATTTATTTTTTACAAACTTCATCCAATGAAGTTTACAAATATGTTAAGCATTTTTCCTGCTTTGCTTAATAATTGAAACATTGAAAAGGTTTACGATTTAAAAGATTTTTCTCTCGGGAAACAACAAATTTTGAGGTGGGGAATCAAAAAAAAGTTCAAAGAACTGAAAAAATTGTTTTTTGCCAATTTTTTCCTTTGGCTTTTGTGGCATTTGATCTTGTGATAATGAATAGTCCCTCTAGTTTCTACTAACCGTATTTATCATAATACTATGACTTATATATTTATAAATGTGTGTGTATATACATATATAGTTTAGTTTTTTATTTTGTGTTTTTCTAAGCCAAATCAGTTAATGTAGTGAGCCATGTGGACATTTTAACAAAGAAAAAATTGAACATTGAATCAAATCTTGACATCAGAAAATTGCTTTGATCCTGCACTTTTACACCACTAATGTTCAATGAGCTCATAAAGTAGCCAGATTACAGAATTTAACAAAGGGTGATCACTGTTAAATGATTACGTTTATTTGGATACTATTTTAAGCATTTATTTTCCATTGTAAAACAAATAAAACTGTTAATAGCTTGTGAGGTCTAGCATTCATTTTGTAAGCCAGAAATGACCATTTTACTTTTCATTGACATTTCATAACGATCATTCTGGGGAATCTGAGAATGTCTGGGTATAAAGCTGTCATGGACCGGTTTCTGCTGGCTACTTCAGCTCATACAGATAAAAGTCAGCAACAGTGATCACTCTTTGACATTTCACTTCACCAATTATCCATAGAAAGGTAGGTTGTTGCACTTGGGCTTAGTATCTCACTCGCTCGATCTCTCTTTCTCTCTCCCCCTCACTGTTTCTGAACTGGATGTTCCTGCATTCCACAAATGATGTGCTTTAGCTTTTCCGCAAGGATAGATGTTTCCTAGCCCAGATCCTGGCTGACATTCACAGCAGTGACAGAACATTCTGCAACTTAACCCAAAAGACAGCTCCTCTACAGCTGACGTCAGATAAAATACATTGAAACTTGGGCACGCTAATAAACATACTAAACATCCAGAGCGACGAACAACAGTATTGCACAGCTAAACACACAGTAATCATATAACATAATCAAACATCCAACACGTGTTAACAATACCCTCAACAGACAACTGACAACTGTTTCATGTTAAGTGGAGAGGTTTTTGTGTGTGTTTTAGAGAGAGAGAAGGATGCTTAATGTGCTCTCCAGACTTGGGAAAAATTGATCTTGCGTATGCATTAGCAGATTGCCTATTGATGAGAAGAGGATTTATAATGCACTGACTTATGGCAGCAATTTAGCTGTATAAATAAATGAATACGAGCATCGTTCAGCTTTTAGACGACAGTAAAGCCTTGATTTGTAGTCGTATCTGCATTTTCAAATGCAGATTTTAGGAGCCCTATACACTGGTAATATAACTTGAGGTCAACAGACCAGCTGTGACACCGCTATCTGAGAGTTGATCGGACAAGCTGAGATCTCACTTGGGCAAGTCAAGATCAATTAAGTAATATATTTAACAGTCAAATGTTTTGGAAATCTGTTTTTGTGTTAATTAATGCTGCAGAATGTTACCGTTCAGTCCTTGAGTGAAAAATAGAAAAAGCGGCCCCTTTTAAATTAATTATTCTTGTGAAGTCACAATTCATATACATACATCCATCAATTCAGTCTACAGAGGTTCAGTTCTGGTCATTTGTGTTACAAATGGTGTTTCAGGCTGGACTGCATATTGAATAAGACAAAATACATTGCATCCAATCAGAACACCAATCAAAGTTTTAAAAAAATGTGGTGCTTACAATAAATATCCTGTTGAAAGGTTCACCTCTGATTTAGCTTCAACTTTTGTACATGTACCAAATACCAAAGGCAGCATTTCAAGAGAACAACTTATTATCTTCTGCAAAGCATAGTGACGAACATTTTATAGTTTGTGGTTGCTTTGCTGCCTCAGACACTGCAGCTTCAGTCATTGTTTCAATTGAATATTATAGATATGATAGATATAAATAGATATAGATATGAATTCTGCATCTTATCAAACAGTGCTTGAAGATAATGGGAGGTTGTCTGTTCCTTTTAACAACATGACCCTAAGTAGAGTAGTTTATACACAAATGAATGGCTGAAAAACAAGAAATGGGCAGCTTTGAAATGGCCTACTCAGCCTACATTTGAGCCCCATTGAAATGTTGTTTGGGGGTGGGGGTTAAAAAAAGAAAATACATGCAATAACATCCTCAAACAAAGTAGACATCAGGTTGTCTGTTATCTTATGTACCATGCACATGCACCATGGACTGAAGTTTGATTTGCCCCTATGCTCCCCCACTTGTTACCCTAGTATTTGCAGTTGCAGTACCTCAGCTTACTGTGTGGTACTCTGTATGTGCTTGGAATGTTAAAACCTTATAGTTTTGGTTTAGAAAACAATTATTGTACAGATAGTTGGGCAGCCTACAGAGAACATTAGTCATGTTCTTTGGGTTTATTTGGAAATCAATTGCTTGGTCATAGGGACTGCTATAGATAGATACACACTAACTTTCTAGAGACTGCAAGGCCAGATATTCAGCCACATGGACAAACACCCACCACCTCTCTTTTGATCCCTGATCAATATTAAACTGTAATATAATCAATGCTGTGGGTATTGTCTTAATGCCTGCAGTGCCAAAAATACAGTCAAGCGGTCAAAGCCCAAGTGGTTTTCTCTCATTTACTGGAATGGCAGGAAGTTATGAGTCATGCTAGTATGGTCACTGTGTTCATTCATGAATGGATTGTGGAGGTTTCTTGTATCTCTGTAAAAAACTATTTAATAGTAATGAGGGGACTGATACAGTATACAGTATAGGGAGTATTGATGATTTAGAACATGATGAATTAGGACAGTGTGAAAAGGTTGCCAGAACAAGTGGGGATAAATAGAAGGGAGCATTTTTATTGAATATCTAATGATTCTGAAAGACAAGTAGTTCCTGCCATAAGACAAGCTAGAAGCAAATAGAAGAAAACTGAGCGATGGGACTCCAAAAGCAATGGATTCCATTCATGTTTAATTATGGTTTTTGATCACTTTATTATGTTTAAAGGTAAGTTCAACCTAAGCGTTATGATGTGGATTTTGCAGTGCGACCTAAGGCTAAACGATAAGAAGCCTGATGTTCACTAAAATGTTGCAGGTGATTTTTGGTCAGTAAACTGTGGTATGAACATGAAGCAAATGTTGGATATCGTTGCTTATATTGCTAGGATTGTTAGTTAAATTCTTTTTTTTATAGGCTACTTATATCAGCAAGCAAACGTACATGGTTACAGGTATGTGGTGTGTCTTCTCTATCTATCTCTATTTTTTCTCTTTTTTATCATAGTTGAAGCCATTGGGTAAGCATGCCAAACAATTGCTTGGAGCCACTAGTCAAAGTGAGCCCCGAAGCAGAGAACATCAAGCTGGGAATGTTGGCATTTATATTTTGATGGCTTTAAATATTAAGCCTCATTGCTGACATGTATCTGTCATTTACAAAGACAATGATAATGAGGACCTGTGTGTGTGTGTGTGTGTATACATACATACACACACACACAAACTGAGATGTCACAGAGATGTGTCTGAATTCTCTAAATCATTTCAGAATATTATGTATTGTAGCTATTGAAAGACCTAAATTCTTGCGTTTAAATAAAAATATTCATTTTTCTCATACATTATAGGTGATCCACGACCTGTCCTTGCTTGTACAGACTGGACCTTTGATTGATGCTACTTTTATACCCAATCACAAAAACTCCCCTGCTACTAATTGCTCTGCCTAATGTGACATTTTCCAAACCGGTGTTACTTGAATATTCTGTTCACTATTCACTTTTTAATATTTTAACTTTGTCCCAACTTTATTGTATGTTGCAGCAATTAAATTTGAATTCTAAATGAAAATAAAGTTGCAAATTAATTGAAATTTAAGTAAATCTATTAAAAAACTTTTTTTTATACTTTTGTCAGTTACATAAACTTTCATGTGAATTAACATTGCACAGATTTTTGTGTTTATTCCATTTTGGAAAATATCCCATGAAAATGGGGTCTGTAAGCTTTGCAAAATTTACGGTTAACAATAAGAAAAAAATAAAGCTTGATCTTAGGAGTGGAGAATATGGAAGAAAATGAAAAATGGCCAAAAATGACTGACTTTTATTATAAGATATTAAGAACAACAGATCAGTCAAAATACATTCTCTATCATTTTTTTTGTTCACAGTTTGCTGTTGATTCATTGTCTTTGAGCTTAACATTTTAAAATGACACTAGTCTAAACTCTTCGCAAAAGTGTCCTACATAGAACCAAAAATCTTTATATTGGCAGTATCAGTAGCTGTATCCTTTTGGTGCTGTAGTATAGAACTTAAGCAGCCATACACATCAGGTTCTCCATCATGGAGAATTAATGTTTAACAATGCAAATAACCATGTAAGCAATACCATAGCTAGAGAATCTTTAAAGAACCTCTCATTTTTAAGGGTGTAGGCTAGGAGTACCCACATGTTCGCCACAAGAGGCTTAAGTGATAAAATAGCAGTCACTCCTGCTTTGTTAAGGTATAGATAACATTTTCTATCTCTAAACGTTTCAAGTGGATTATTTAAACATAACACTTGTTAAAGGTTAGAAGGAAGAAAACTAAATGGTATATTACAAAGGGAATAGGTGATGCACTGTAATCAATGTCCCATTATATTTGTCAGAAGCGATGCATTAAGTCTGATCATTTTTTGAATAGCTTATTGATGTATACTAACATGTAATAATGACTTGGTGAACTGTGTGAAGTGTGGAGATGGAGTTACTAATTACCTCCTTAATGAAACCCAACTGAGTTTGCCACACTCTTAGATGGAGGTTTTAGCAAAAGTGACTGGCATGTTAAACCCAACCTGTGGTGGTGAATTTCACAGAAAATGATTCATGAAAATAACCATGACCCAGTGGAAGTGAACATGTATTTCAACAGGTATGTGTTTTGTGTTAAGTAAGCCAATCTGCTCAAACTGGACATCAGTTACCAACTGGCCCCAAGTTCAAATCTCAGAAAATCTCTCCATTGTCTTTCTATAGGTCACTGCTTTTCTTTACTGTTTCTGTCCACCCCACCACTTTCTTGTCCCATGATTCTTGGTGGTCACTAGCATCAAGGACAGGTCATTATCCTGGCTTGCTCGGCCTGAACCAGTCTGCTTTCTGAAGGTTCAGTTGAAGGGGCTCCTAGGCTTGGCACTGATTCCCAGAAACTTTCTGTTTGAAAGTCTCCCAGTGGGCATAATGAGAGCAGTCATGGATACACAGATTTTCCCATGATTCCTCTCCTCTTAGATGGCTCCATTGCTCCATTGTCTTCTCTGGCTTCTCTATGGCCAAAAGGGGAAAAAATGTTAAATAAAGCATTCCTACTACCTTACCCTAGAACCACGGATATCACTTTTTTTTTCTTTTTTTTAAAATAATGTTTACCTTAGTTTTGTAAGTATTAGAACATTTGTTTTCTGGGGGTGTTCTGATAACAGATTTTCTGGTTTAATACATTTGTTTCTGAATTTAATAATAATTAATAATTAATAATTTGTTTTTATTTCATATATATCTTATTAAAAATATCTTTTTAAACATGTTTACCTGAAACAAGAAACAAGAATCTGTGAATCTGTTATTTCCCTAATGTTCATTTAACTAACAAAAGCACAAATAAGAAATTTCTGATGTTTTCACTGACAGTATGATACTTTGTGCCAAAGGGTTAAAACTTTCTTTGGGTATGTTGCAGTTTTTTAAAAATTTACTAATAACAGTCAAGTTGCTCCGATAAAACATTGAAGATTATTTCTTTTGTCAGTTAATAAAGGTTCAAGAGAATTTACTAATTGCAGTTTCATTATTTTATTTTATTGAATTTTACAGAATGTTACAGTTTTTCTGAAAATGATGTTTGCATGTAGTTTTTATTCCAAAGCCTGGTTTTGATCAGTAATGGTATAATGGTAGTTTCTGTAATTGCAGTATGCAGTTTTCAGTGTTTTCCTTTTTTATGTGATGTATGTAACATAAAATAGTGACTTTGGCTCATGAATGAAAAAATCTGAAGAAAAATCCCTTGTTTTCCTGTGTGAGTGTGTGAGTGTGTGTGTGTAAGAGTGTGAGAGTGTGAGAGAGTGTGACAGAGTGTGTGTGAGTGTGTGAGAGTTTGTGTGTGTGAGTGTGTGTGTAAAGAACGTGTTTAAGAAAGGGTTCTATGGACAATGAGTGGTACAACATAGCCCTTAAGCAATCACCAAGTAATTAACGTAGCAGTGTTCTAATCACAAACAAAAAGCAAAAATAAAGATAACATATGAATATGACCAAAGTGCTCAATTATGTAATTAGCCATGAACAGTATGACCGAAACATAAAAATAGAATTGATTGCACTGCCAAGTACTTATGACTGAAAGATACAAGTGGGCTTGGTAATTATTACAGTGCAAAACCTAATTACAAAAGAGGCAAACAACTAATCAAACACAAGTAGCACTCTGGGAGGTTCCTTTTTCCTTCAATAAAATAATGGATTTATTAATGTCCATCAAAGTGCATTTTTAATTATTAGATTTAATGCTTAGCAGACCCTTGAGCATTGTTCATAAATTAATTTGCTTGGTGTGTGCTTGTGTGTATGTTCTTCTTTATTAATTAAATAAACATTGAATTAATGGTAGAAAACTAAACAAAACTTTAAAAACTTTCATAGTTTAGAGACTTTGTGCAAAGACCTGCACT
Organism: Arnoldichthys spilopterus; assembly: GCA_037974385.1. Lineage (NCBI taxonomy): Eukaryota > Metazoa > Chordata > Actinopteri > Characiformes > Lepidarchidae > Arnoldichthys > Arnoldichthys spilopterus. Next base: position 9,180,575 of record JBBPDA010000013.1, on the reverse strand, counting down.
TCATGCAGCCAGATGTAATTGGCATTCAATGCAGGGTCCAAAAAGTGCTTGTACATTCCTATTGCATGGACCCCAAATCCTGGAGATATTTTTGTGTATGTCTTGTGAGAAAAAGTGAAAGTCAGTGAGAGCACCCCTTGAATGCCTTCTGTTTGTGTGTATCTGTGTGTGCCTGGGAACACATGCACATTGCGAGAGCAGAATAGATGCTGGAAGACCGTACAGGGGCAGTAAAATGTTGTTGATTGTATTTGAAAGCCAGGCTGCCTCCGCCTCTCTCAGAAGCACCACTGTTTTATTGCATGTATCTCTTTGTTTTGTGCCTGCTCCCAGGCTATCATTAAGTATTAAATCTTTGTGTCAGAGGGAGCTCCTCGGCTTCTCCCAGGCTTACACTACATATACTTTGAAAGTGGGGCCAATTTTTCCGTCCTGATGGCGATTTTGTTTTTTCTTGCCCCCCCCTTACTCAAACTGAATGAAAGACATCTCCTTCTCCCATCTCTTTTCTCTCTCACTCTGCCTACACTCCACCAGAGCAGTTCACAGAAATGTTTAAAGCTGGGCAAAATGATGTTCACCACTGAAACTATTGGATTTTTGTCAAGGCATTGTTCTCTTGACCTAGATAAAAGGCAAGCTTTGAATGGAAGATCATAAACATTTGTTGTTGTCACTGTGATCAAGTTTATTCGCTTCTCTTTATGTCCACGTTAAGGTGTAAAGGCTTTAGAAACAGATACACTGTGTGTCCAGAAATATCCAGACATCTAATTAGTGATGTTGGGTACTTTATGTGCACTTGTTTCTGATACAGGTGTTTAGTTGCATACCCAACTTTTGTGATCTTAACCAACTCTGATAGGTGTCTGAGGTTACCATACCAATACAGGGGGTAAAAAGCCCCCTGTTCCCCTATATGAGTCTAAGTGGCATTTGTGCACTAGGACAAAGCAACCAGCATTTCTGATCATGGCCAATCAGTACCTCACTAATGCTTTTCTGGCTGACTGCAAACAAATCTTTACATCAGTCTTCCAACACTTGATGCAAGGCCATAATTATAATTTATTCTCTAAGGGAACCACCGTCCAATCATATATTGATAGAAATGGTATTGGTTTGGTACAACAACCATAGCACAGCCACTCTCTGCCACCAGAAATCTCTCCCAATAACCCTTCACTCGGGGAACAACAAATGTTGTCTTCACATTTTCTAACAATGCTCAGTCTTGACTACATGGCTATGGCAGTGATTTTCTCAAAAGAGCCAAGGCTGCTACTGCAGCAAGGAGTGGACCATGTCCGTATTAATACCCTTCATTTCGAAAGAATTGCCCTTGCCCTATCTCTGTCCTCTGAACGATGCCATTAAGGCTGAATGCGCATTTGCATTTTGCCATTCAGCTCATGCTCATGGTTCAGCGCCTTTCTCTTATGGGTTATAATCAGTTCCACAGGCCAATGGACCACCATCACAACAGAACGTCCAGCTTAACCTTTGCTCCCAAGTATGACGTGTGATGTAAATAACATCAAATGGATAGAAGAAGAGTTAATGTGCTTAAAGGAACCCTCCAGTATCTGTCAAATTATTCTATTACTAATCTGTTTCACACCATCAAAACCCACTTATAATAGAAGCTATTGGGCAGCTGTTGAAATATATGAATTAGCATATGAAATGTGACTATGTAACAAACTGAAACTCAGGGGCTTTCTTATTGTGAATAAAGCATGAAAGACTAGGTCTTGCCAGAGCTGTTCTTATGAAGTTGTCTGAAGCTGTTCAAAAACAAAATGAGAGAAATCTTGACCGCAGCATCAAAAAACATCCAGCTTTCCCCAGTTTGTTGTCCAGTACAGAAATGGCTCAACTAACCACTGTTTCATGCTTAAAGTGTTACAGAAAAGGGGCCCACTTTACAAAGACTACAAAACCATTATTGTGGACAGTGGTGGCCTAGTGATTTAGACCTGCAAACAGAAAGTTGCAGGTTCAAGTCCTGACTCAGGTACCATTAAGGTACTCTTGAGCAAGATACCATCCTGCTACACTGCTTTTTGGGATTTCTCAAAACTAGCTTGCTCCTTCATGTGGAATGGGTTAAATGCAAAGGTCACATTTTGTTGTTACACTTGTCAATGAAAGTGACAATTGTCATTGTGAAAACAGTCAAGTACCACAACGAAATGTGAGTTCTGCATTTAACCCATCACACGTGCACATGTGAAGCAGGGGGCAGCGATCAACAGCACCCAGGAAGCAGTGTAGTGGGACGGTACGATGCTCAAGAGTACCTCAGTTATGCCTGGGCCGGGACTTGAACCTGTGACTTTCAAGTCCCAAGGGAGATGTCCTAACGACTAGGTGACACATTGTGTGTAACTTACAATAGTGTGTTTACAATGGAAAATAAGTCACTTTCATAATTAGACACATAAACTATTGCTAAAGATCTTTTTGATATTTTATATTTTAACAAGATATTTGTTAATAATACGCATTTATACAGTTATGCATCATGAAACTTACATATAACACTGCCTGATGAAGAATACAAAGTATGATCCGTAACAAGCAGGGTGTAAAGTTTACTTGTATATACTGTATGAATGTGGGCTCATTTTTACTAGATGACTAGTTGTTTTTCTAACTGCAAGATGTTTTTACCATTTCATGCTATAAACAAAATAGGCCTCAGGTGGGAGATGGTAGGCTGGTGGCAATAGCTAGTGGAGTTGCCTAGGAAAAGCAAAAACAAGCTAAGGCTACAGCACACAGAAGGCAAAAATAAATCCCCTGTAGTACTTTACATCAGTGAATCACTTTGGGTTTATTTTCTACCTCTGTATTTTAGGATATGACTCCAACTAGTTCATTATTAGCCACAGCTCCACTACTAGACATATTTGTTGGCTTGTAGTCTATGCAACCTGTGTCCAGTACAGTGAAAGGCATCAAAACTATTTTCTGGAATCACTTGTACTCTACAGATGCAACAGATGGAGAAAAGGCTGAAAACGCACCAGTGCATTCCTATAAAACAAAGGCAACAAGCCTGACAAAATACAGCAAAAATGAACTCGAATAATTTCAAATGGTCTTAGATATGGACTATAATATGGTAATAAACATTGGAGGCCTGTGGCAGTCTGTAAGCTGGGAAATGCTTTTTCTTCCCTGGGGCAGCAAAGAGTCACTTTGAATTCAGTTGCAATATGGGCAGCCATGTGATAAACAGTTTGTCATTAATATGTGATGTACCAGTGCATCAATATGGGCAAAACTGAGACATAGACATGAGCATTATTTCCTCAAAGCTTTGTGATCCCAGTAGAAGCATTAAGACCTGTGTTCAATGATTATGATGAGCAGTACATAAATTGTACCTTTATTATTATTATTTATTTAAAGTATCAATTATTACGGTCCTAATGGTGAACTATATTGTAATGCTGTGCTAAATGTGTGATTTGTACAAATGAATATACTGCACATGCTTCCAAGTGCCACAGCTGTCTAAACAATGACTCTATTGTCAAGAGGTTGTGATCCCTGTGGGCTCCAACGTCAACCCATGGCATTCTCCTCCAAGCGTGTTGAGCTGTCCAGTGATGTAACAGGAGAAAAGATGAAGCAGCTAGCTTCATATGAACTGGATGAAGCATGTTCTAGCCTTCAGCCACAAAGCTTGGAAGCATTGTGTGATATGGGGTAGCGGGTGGAATGGCCATACTAAATGGGATGACAATTGGGTAAAAAAACAAACAAAAGAGAAACTAATTGCTGTCATTTTGCCTTTACACAAATATTGGCATAGATATGTAATTAATACATTTACATTCTGTATTCACTGGTTCATGTCTGCACCACAGTCTTTTTTAAACATTTTTTGCCATTATTTCCATTTCAAAAATAAATAATATAAAAAAAGTAAGAGGTTTTTTACCCAAGCTTTGCACACAACACATTTTCCTTAGATCTAGATTTCTTTACATATAGATCTTTAGAACCTGAAAAATCTGTAAGTCAGGCAGAGTATTTTCTTTTTTTTCAATGAACGGTGGTTGAGAAGTATGTACTGCAAAATTACAACATGCCTTTGTTTTGACATATGTGACTTTCAAGAGTTCATATCTTCTGCAGAGGGCATAGCAATGGGAGAGCCCAGGCTCAGACTTATTTTCATATTTTTCTCCTTTCTCACTGAAAATGGTTGGTACTTAACCCCCACTTGACCTCTGTTAAGCACCCATCTGTGAGAGCTGTACAGGTGCAGAAAGTGAGACACGTCAAGGAATGGCTAAAGGCAAAGAGGTCTTCCCCAGCAAATAAATAATGTACTGTTACTCAGAGCATATATCATGGAGAGGCACCGGCAGCTAGCCAGCATAAAACCCCCATCACGTTTTGCTCATTCTCATATCTTGACTGTGGGCTGCTGTATCGGCCTCTTATCAGGAATCGCTCAGACATGATTAGGTTCCGTAAGAACCACGCTCAGATCAGTGATGGGGAGGCACGTCTCTCTTTCCTTCAGGGGAATCCCACTAACAAAACTGACAGAGGTTAGGAGGGAGGACATCAGGGAGGAGGATCTAGAGCCTGTGAGGATGCTATAAGATTAGATGAGCTGCTTTTACTGGGGGTAGATCAAAGTCAGATGTGCTGCTGTAACATCTCATGTACACAATGTACTTATCATTTATTGCAGTATGTGCAGTGTTTTTCTATTTGCAGGCTACTATTTGAGAAATGAACCATGCTGCTTTTCTTCTGTGTAAGCCTTACAGATGATGCAAATGTCAACTAGGTTAAACATATCCATATTTATTCTATATTATGCACATGGCACAATGCACAGCTAAAGAGAAACCATGCCAGTAAAGCAGAATTATGTGGTTTTATTTTATAGTGAAACGTGTGCGGTTTGTTTAAAATTGCTCAGCTTAACTGACGAATTCATACATTATTCACAAATGACAGCAACAGTCACTAGGTTGCGCTAGCTTTACAAGATCCTGCCAAAAGATCCCTATTGGCAGATTGTTCGGTTTTTGTCAAGAAAGTAAATCTAAAGGGTGTAATTAATTATTTCTCAATGATATTTCTTGCGTGCCTATTAAAGGTCAAACTGACATATTTGATCATGTTTGTTGTTTTAAATCGCATTTAATGTTGTTTAATGTTAGCATGGTGGCAAATTAATTTTTTTTAAAACTTTGATTCCAACATTTCTCCCATTTCTCATTTGCTCAGCAAATGTTTTAATTAGGCAGCCCATGGAAAGTGTGTTTTAATTTCTCATTAAGAAAATGTTATTTTTGCCAGTATTCTATTAACTTTTTTTTCTGTAACAGTTGTGAGGTTGGACAACTTCTAGACAGTTTATTTCAGATCAGCTTGACTGTACAATATTCTGGATATTTGCAAACCCCATCTCCAAAAAAGTTGGGCCATTTTGTAAAATGCAATAAAAGCAAAAATCTTCAGTTTATGAATTCTCTAACAGCTTTTTAAAGCTAATGTTGTAGAAAGGAATTACTTTGTTTGGCTGACCAAATTGTGGATATATGTACAGATTTTAAATTTAAAAACTGAATGCTGGTTATGATAGAAAGGTGTATAGAATACATACACACGAGAATGTATGTGCTTGAAGATGCAGCAAAATGTCATCTTGCAAAACTGCAATAATTGCTATTCTCAGCTCCCAATTGGTGAAAGTGTAATTACCAGCTTTTTACAAAAATGTCTCCGTTCTTCCAGAAATGGAGCTAAAGAAATGTTTACACTACAGTTATGGTTCTGCATCATTAATGCAGGTACACTGACAGTGACCTTGGGTTTCCTTTTGATCTAAAGCTGAATCACTTTTTCAGCATATCCAAATATAATTTTGCCTTAAAGGATCCAATTATAATCAGGTTCAGGCCAAATTAACCTTTAGGGTTAAGTTAAGGCCATCATAATGATTAAGGGGACTGTTAGTAAATCAATAGTTGAACATTAGTTAAATGTCAACCAACGTCTTCAAGGAAGTGGACCTAATGCACTGGGCCTTCTCTCATGTTCATTCCTCATCGTCCTTCTTATTTTTTTCTCTGGTGATTCTTCACTGCTTTGAGATAATATGCAAAACATCATTGTCAGTTCATGTATTGACACACACACACACACACACACACACACACACACATAAACACTAGATTCAAGAGGGTCTAAAAATGTTCTTTAACTGGAACATTTTCCATAATTTCCCTCAATTACTTCTGATTTTTCAAAGATGTTGTGCCAAATTCCTAATCAGAAAGTTAATGAATAAATGTATTCATTGTATGAGAAAGTATTCCTTCTGGTACTTGCATGGAGAGTTGTGGTTTTGTAGTTGTTAAGGGGACAAATAAGCAGAATTGCAGACATCTGCACAGATGGGTACTCTCAGTGAAAAGCAGATGAGAATATTATTTCCATTAGGCATTTTCCTTTTTCATTTCTCTTTCTTCCTTACTCTCTCTCTCCTCCCTCCCTCCTTCTCTCCCAATTAAGATTTCAAAAGCTGAAACTCATGCTCATATTCTTCCATTAACTTCCTATATCCACGATCCACTGAACAACACGTTGGTTGTAGAGGAGCACAATGGTGGCCATACACCAAAAGGCCAAATGTGAGGTCCTTTTGACTCAGAAATAGAAACTAGCATTTTCCACTGACCCCAGTTCAGTGAAAGGTCGAATAGTAGCATTTCCTTCAATGCTAACAAGGCTATTTTATATTCAAGTGTCATAATGATGGCCACAAGTGTCTCCACAGGCCAGGGTATTAATAAGCAGAGACAGAGGCACACACTCTCTCTCACTTTTTTTCTCTCTCTCTCTCTCTCGCTCTCTCTCCCTCTCTCTCTCGCTACAAGTAGGTGAGACTGAACATAAGGTGGTCATTCGTATGTGAGGAAGAGAGATGGAGAGAGAGGCTTTACTTGAAGCAAATTGCTGGACTATAATCTCAAACCACTCAAACAGATTTTCAAGAGTTTTATTGCGAGTTCCAGTGTGCTTGCTAATAACGCTTAGTACGCTGCAACAAAGGAAATACCTTTTTTTTTACCTCATTCACACTGTGCCCACATACTTGCCTCACCATCAGTTCAAAGCGTAAGGTTTGAGTGCCAGAATTATCCTGCCTACACACACACACACACACACACACACACAATCCAATCTCTCACTTTGTGGATTATGTGGGGTAAATTTTGTAACACCTTTAACTGATCCTTCAGATCAGTATCATACAACTTGTATAGGCCTTTGTCTAATAATAAAACAATTGTCTAGAAGTAATGAATAGCAATACCCCTCAAACCTTCTACTCACATGACATTTTCAGTGTTTGGTCTATGTACACATGGTTAATGCATATTTAATGCATGTAGCTGTGATCAACAGGCTATGCAGCGACAATAAAAACAATTAAGTGGTATCACTGTTGATTATATTGGTAATAATTAAATCTCTCAAAATCAGTAATAGCAATAAAATGCCATCTGAATAATAACACATAGATGATACTTTCAATTTTTAAGGTTTTACTTGGCAACTTTTATAAAACTTTTTAGATGGCTCATATCATGCAAAACTGACTTGGATCACACTGCCTACACCATCTTGTCTTAATCCTGGTGCCTCTCTAGAGTATGGGCTCTCTGACCAGTCTGTGGCTCCTCTTCCCCCATAATTCACCATGTGTCTTGACACCTTTCAGTCATAGCCATCAATAACTTTTTACAGCAGTTTTTGCTACAGTACCTCTCTTGTGGATTCGGATCATGTGGCCAAACCTTTGCTCTCCATGTGCATTATTTAGCTTTGGGTGCCCATGACCCTGTTATCTGGTTATCTTTCTTTGGCTGTTGTTTTAGAGATCCCCTCAGCCAGTCATCTAGCAATTTGGCCTTAGCTGCTTGAGCCTTACGCTTGCCTGGTTTTGTTGCTTTAAACACATCAACTTCTAGAATGGTTCACTTGCTGCCTAATGTACCCCACTCCTTGACAGGTGCATTAGTAATATGAAATCAATGTTATTAGTTTCAGTGATGTGGTAGACTGTTCTATATGTAATGTGTACCTGCTTATAGCATATACCAGTTATACTATCAACCTGTTTATGGTAAAGTTTTTTTTAAATATAATAACTGGCAGCTGTTGCTGCAGAATTTCAATGCAAACGTTGTCACAACATATATAAGCTATTACAGTTGGCTGGCACATTAACACATTTTCAAGTCAAGTCATTTTCATTCAGGATGTGCCATTCATGTGCCATTCCAGTGAGTCATTTACTCTAATCAGAGTCATGGGGATGCTGGAGCTTAATCCACCACTAATGGGTGGGGAAACAACTTTAACAGGTCTCTAGTCCATCACAGATGATTATATGCAGGCAAACACATTCACACACAGTATATCATCTCCAATTTACTGGTTGTGGACAGAGAGACAAGCACACATGGACAGGGAGACTTGCAGAAAGGACCCAAATGTCAAACCCAGGACCTTGGTGGGCAGTGGTGGCCTAGTGGTTAGAACGCTGCCTTTGAGACCTGAAGGTCGCAGGTTCGAGTCCCGGCCCGGGCACTACTGAGGTACCCTTAAGCAAGGTACCGTCCCGCTACACTGCTCCCCGGGTGCTGTTGATCGCTCCATGCTGCTCCACGTGTGCATCTGTGATGGGTCAAATGCAGAGGTCACATTTCGTTGTGGTGCTTGAGTGTGTTCCCAATGACAAAGAGTCACTTTCACTTAACGCTGTTAGATGACCACTAATAACGCCTGGCAACCACAAACAATTACTAGCATTAAGTTTGAGTAAAAGTTTGCACAAACTTATGCTTTGTTTCCTAATTTTGTTTCTGACATTACCTTCATTAATGTACCACAGAGTGCCAGAATTACAAACAATTGGTCATTGGTGGCACTATGGGGCTTAAGCCTGGGCTGTCCACAGATCTTAGTACTTCCTTCCATAATGCACCTGCAGAATGTGAATGATTTGCACCTGAAGCTGAAGTTAAAAAGGCTTAGTATTTGAGCCCAATGTGGCCAAAAAAATATGGTTAGTTATCACTAGGTTGCCAGCAACTTAAAATCAACTCCTGTGCCATGCATTAGGAACAGTGACATGTGTGACTGTGTTTGTGAGCATATAAATATAGTCATTGTCTAATCACCTCCTGCCAAAACAGGCTGCTCAAACAGACACACATACACCATGAAAATGCATCAACCTCAGTGCCTAGACTGGCATTATGTCATGACGCTGGGCTCAGTGATTCAGTGCAGACTGCATGAGGCTGGGCAGCTCGTACGGGTGTCGAACGTTCGCTACACCTCCCTTATCTGCTCTTCCTCTGCTTTATTTGGTGCTGTGGAGATAGATTTCAGCCACAAACACAGCCCTTTCCTCCCCGCGGAGTCTGCTGCCACCTCTTATCTTCCTCATCCAAAGGCATGGGCTCCAGAGCAGGATTATTCCAACTTCTTATTGACTTCATATTCCTCCCCTCCCCCTTCAGCTCTACTTGTGTCGAAATCTCACAGACAAACTCAGGCTTGAATAGTTGGCAGCAGTTTATTATTTGTAGGCTTCTTACCTTTGCTTTTTTCAGATGAATCATTTCAGCCCCTCAGCCAGTTGTAACAATATAGAGAATGATCAATGTGATGCGAGTTTATAGTCTGCAACCACATTATCAGCAGAAGCTTCATGGGCCTTATGTATCCCTGCTTCTCAATTCAGCCATTATATGCTGTAGTTTTAGAGTATAACATTGCACAGTTTTTTATTCTGAGCTGAGATTAGATTGGATGTTTGAAAGTGAAAGTGACTTACAGTATTTGTCATTGTGAACACACTCAACCACACACAAAGTGCACTACAACAAAATGTGATTTCTGCATTTAATCCATCACAGATGCAAATGTGAAGCAGCAGGCATCTATCAACAGCGCCCGGGGAGCAGTGTAGCAAGGCGATACCTTGCTTAAAAGTAACTTAATGGTGACCTGGTCAGGACTTGAACCAGCGACATTCTGTTCACAAGGGCAAGGTCTTAACCACTAGGCCACTGCTTAGATATTTTATGCCAAAAATGTCTCGATTCTGTAAGACCCTAATTATATACTACACAGTCCTTAAAGGGGAAATTTAAATGAAAACAAAACATATTCTATTGCAAAATAGTGAGCTAATGAAGCTGTGTAACTAAGCTATTTTAAAATACATAAACTGTATGAAATGAAATATTAATACCATACTAATTATACACATATGATAATATTAAAACAATTTAATTATCTGGTATTATTATTATTATTATTATTATTATTATTATTATTATTATTATTCCCATTTTCTTGATACCTTGGATATCAAGACTTCCCTAATGGATAGTGCTTTCCACTAAAGAAAGACATTTAGAAGCATCAGCAACACTATGTTACATTTTTAAACACTGTTTGGAAAGATCATTGTTTATGATTTTTTGATACTGTATCTACACCCTTTTATATAATTACATTATACATAATATTTGTTTTCTAGAGCTTGTGTTTTGGTAGAGTATATCCAACTGTAAATGTCTGCACTAAAACGACATGATAAATTATTGCAAGTTCTTCCATATGCATTATTTTATAATGACACATTACAACTTTCTGAAATAGCTACATATCACAAATAACCTAATGCAATGCACCTCCCACTTTAAATTTACACAGCAGAAGCCGAAGACTCTTGCCCTTCCACTACATATGGCAGCCTGGGGCTGCTGAGGCAAGCAGTGGGCAGTGTTTCACACTTTGTTTTTTGGCAGTTCTAGTACATCATCTGTGTATTAACAGTACAATGGGCAAAGAAAAAAAGAAAAAAAAAAACATAATGAAGTGTAACCGCACTGTTTGCACTAAAAGTGGCTAGCATGCTAAGGGAGCAGTCAATCTGCGATGCAGACAATCTTGTGTTGACAACAAAGCTTCATTAAAAGGCACAGCATATTTGCAGCCAGTAATTAAGCTTTACTGTTGCCTACATTTAAGTGTAGGCCAAATTCTACCTAATCATTCCGCTGCATAATCACCGGTGCCCTTTGGTCCTCAGTAAATGGACGTCTTTGGGGACTTTCACAGTGCAGTTAATGGACCATCTATAACCTTGGATGCACAACAGGTAGGCATAAACACTTTGTTCCATTCCACCCTCCACCACACCTGCCAGTTAGTGGGGCTACCATGGACACAATTGGCCGTCCTTGTGCTGGAAATCAGCCAGTATTTTCCTAACCCTGTTCCAGCGTACCAATTCTTGTTTGAAAACATTAAGTGGGCCAGAAAGGTCAGATGAGAGCTCATGTGAAATAGATGAGCAGCAGAAAGGCTGTTTAATCTAATTTAATGGCCATATGACCAAACTAATGGCTTTTGCGTTAGCCACGGGGAGCAGATGAGCTACCAAGTTTTTAGTTTTAATCTACCAAATTATTAATCTATGATCATAACCGGGCATGAATAATTGAGATGCCACACATCAGAGTTCTTCTTGCCTCTCCAGGGAAGAATGTAATGTATCTACTGAAAGAAAGAAGAGAGCCCTTTTTCTGTTCCCATGGAGACTCCAACTGAACGCATTAAAGGCTAGAGAGAATAGACAGAGAGTAAGCAATACACATCGCCAACACATTATATATTTATTTAAGATCAATCAATCAGTTTCCAAACTGCTTTCTCTCCCCCCACCACCAAACTGCAATATGCGAAAGCGAAAGGAAGAATATTGCAGTAAGTAATAATGCTGCGGTAAGATAACGGAAATGAAAAAGAAGGAAAAATAAATGTAATCAAAAAGCAATAAGCTGGTAGTTTAATAGAACCTGAGAGGGCAGGGAAATGAAAACAGACAGATTTAGTGTTACAAATGATATCACTGACAGGCAACAAATTAATAGCATATAAAATGCCAAAAACTCTCTGTTTAACTCCTTCATTGCTAAGAAGACTGCTAAAGGTTCTAGTTGAAAAGACATTCTTGAGCTTTTTTACTTCTTGTTTGCTCTGTGATATTAGTTATAGAACTTGCTTAAAAACAAGAGAGAGATATAAGATTAATTCATAATATCAGTTCAGTTAATCAAGTCAAGCCTAATAGAAGGCATGATGTATTGTGGGAACTAAAAATGACATGTTTTTAGTTTTTGGTGCATCTTTATTTTATTGATTTACCATAGTTGTTGTGTTTGACCTCTGCAAGTGTTGTAGGAATAGTCATATTGCTTTGTTACATTTGTTTGCAACAGAAGGGTTAAAATCCTAAAATTTCAGAGTTTATCTGTAATATCTAGAAAGCTCTTTAATTGTTTACACCCTCAGTAGCTGAACATAACAAATAAATAACTGCTGATCATGTGCAAATTCATTTTTTAAGACAAAAGAAGTGGAAGACTCCACACAAGTCAAACTAACATAACATTAGAATTCTCTTAGAAACATATTATAGTTGTGAACACCAGAAAAACAGGGTTTTATGAAGTGAAATGTTTGGTGCATTAAAAATGATTAAGTAATGAAATTTGCTCACTGTTATGAAAGACATACTCATATTCAGCTTTTTCTGTCTCAGTCTTTAATTTATTTCATAAATGTTTTTCTCCAAAATGACACTGGACTCTTTCTGAATTTTCTGACTGTTGCACACAATGGTTTAAGGACAGTGCTGTACTATTTATTTCATGTAGCTGTGAAATGTATGGTGTAGACTAAGGAGTCACGTTTTTTTAATTGATGAGGAGATTTATCAGCATTTCCAGCTTCAAGGGCTAAAAGTTGAGCATTTTGATCAATAATAATTGATGGAATACAGAACAAAATGAGTAAGCATCATAACTCTGTGGAGGTTTCTGCATCATTATTAAAATGGCACGTGTATAAAGAAGAATTTTCTGTATTGTGAAGAAACATTTAAGCATTCAGATGCTTTTTGAGTTCCAATTCTATATATAACAATTGCTTCTCCTAAGAAGTCTCCTTTTCTAAGCATGTGCAGGCTATACAGCAAATGTAAAAGTGCCTTCATCACCGTATGTTTGGGAAGTAATGAGGAGTGAATACAGTAGTGAATGAGGGGGCAGAGAGAAAGGGGAGAGAGAGAGAGAGAGAGAGAGGTGTTGGGGGGTGTAAGACATGTTGGCGTGTCCTTGGGGTTACAGTGCGTGTTGGTCTCTGAGGAGACGTCTAATGTTGTGCATCATCAAGGAGCTGTGGAGTAGCATAGAGCGGGGAAACCCGCGGGGCTTCGCGTTTAATTCCCTTTAACCGCTCCACTAGCAGTAGCTACAGAGCCCCTAGGACCCAGCACTCACACACACACACACACACACACACACACACACAATCAGGCATATCACTGAGACTCTCTCCCTCACTTGTTCATCCTCAAATGCACGCAGTGTGCTGTACTTTATTAAAGCAACAAACATTGCAGCAAATCTGAAACAAATCACAGGAGAAGACAGATGAAGTGTAAGAACATGCATTGCTTCCTTCTATATAATTTCATATAAAACATATATGACTATATTAGACTTTCCTTATAACATATTCATTCCACTAATGAAGTAAGACAGCAATAATGTATTGCATATGCATTAATAAAGAACCCTGAGTTAATGAAATGCATCACTGTAGGGTGTTCCTATACATCTGTAGTGCCTCTTGTTTTATTCTCTCTCCTGTGAGTCCTCTGTTTCTGTTTTATTCTGTTTGCACATTTGCACATTGTACTTAATTTAGCAGCACACACGGTGTTTGTTTCTCACATACACACAGCAGAAGGGAGAAAGAAGCACAAACAATAAACACGAAGAGAAACCGACTGATAAAAATGGGAAACTCAAAAAATAGAGGGTTCTTTGCAAGATCCCATAGAAGAACCATGTTTATTTCCCTATAGAAACTTTGTTTTTTGTAAAAGAGAGATGTGTGATTGTGAAGAACCTCCGTAAAGTTTAAAGAACCTGTACATCATGTAAATGTACTAGGAAGAACTCTTAAAAGTGGGAAACGGGGGATGGTTGCAAAACTTTGTGTATTTCTCTGTTACTCAGAGACTATAGGGAAAACATCATTATCTAAAAGCAAATGTTCATGATGATCATGTATGACATATTCACATTTATTCAGCATATATATTTGAAAGGAACAAGTAAATTGTTGCAACTGTCCCCAGGGTTGGAGTCAGCTACAACTCAAATCAATGAAAGTGACTATTTATCATTGTGAACACACTCAAGCACCACAATGAAATGTGACCTCTGCATTTAACCCATCACACGTGCAGCAGCGGGCAGCTATCAACAGCACTCAGGGAGCAGTATAGCGGGATGGTACCTTGCTTAAGGGTACCTCAGTAGTGCCCGGCCCTGGACTTGACTGCAACCTTCAGGCCCCAAGGGCAATAACCTAACGGATCCTACAGATGCTTATTATATTTCTCTGTATTTCATTGTGATAAAGGAATAATGGAACTATTTGCAATGTTACAGACTTTTTTAAGCATGCATTTATTGTACATGGCTAAAACAAACACAATACAAGTTCCACTTTTAATTCATTTATTTGCCATCCTCAAGCTGTACAGCAGTATACTGGGGTTTAAAAACAGAGAACATGTGCCCTTTTTGGAAATAGAAATACCAACAAATACTGTTTTTTTCTGTTTTGATATGGCTGCTTAGCTTGGAGATGGTTTTTACAACTTGTTGCACCTGACACCTTCCTGTCAGCCATGACGGAACACCATGTGCAAGGCAGATACTCTTATATTGTCACATACCCCTTAGAAGTTTAACAAAACAAAGTTTCAAACTAGACACATTTTGATTAAATCATATACGAGGTAAGGGCAGTGAGTCAAAAATACAGCTCATTAAAAAATTAATTCCATACCTCCAAAATTGTGTTTCTGCATGGTGGGAAAGGGAAGTCTAACTGAACATGTGTAGTATGACTGCCATGGCTCTAGCATGTTTGAATGTTGTGAATAAGACTGTCCCCATCTAGCCTACATTATATTGTACATCTTCTTTTTTTACATCTTTATGTTATGTGAGCACAGAAACTTTTGTTAGTATAACTTTACACAACATATTTAATTTGTATCATTTGCCATCATGTGGTTATACATTTCGTGGTATTTAGTAAAAAAAACAAAAATATTTCTGTGGCATTAAACCCTCAAAGTGCTCTTTTCATAAAGAATTCAGTCTATAAAAGCACTATAACTTGCAGGGCCTCACATTTAATTCCCTCGATCCACTCCACTAGCCTTCCGACCCAACACACACGCACGCACGCACACACACACACACACACACACACACACACACAGAAGTATATATACAGTACTGTGCAAAATACACAAATGTTAATAGTCTTAAGCCATTTAAAGCCACGAGTGAACATTTGAATAAATGCAAACTAACAGGAAAACTATAAAAAGAATGAAGAGTTGATGGTAGTAAAGTAAGTAAAGGTCTGTGTATTGGCTCCAGATTTCTCCTCCATGTCTCCAGTCATCACATGGATGTGTGTGAAGTTCCATCAGCACCTGATTTCATGTAATGAATGACTTTGAGCCCAAACCATATAAGTTTTTACCCTAAACCTGTATGTATTATGCATAATTGCATAATACACTTATGGTATCTCGTACTCGTACAACTTGAACTGAATAAATATATATATATTTGTTTATTCAGTTGCCTTGATTTGTCTTCCTAGTTATCTATATTTACAACTTTGTCAAAAGAGAAAACAGCATTGCTAAGAGAGATAATTGGTATCATGGCAGTAAGATAGTAGTTTCTGCTAAATGGTGTATATACACTAATGAATGACCCAGTGCTCTAGAAATGAGTGTTTCCCACTTAATACATGCATCTATACATCTGTGACCCCTTATTTATTCTTTTTATATTTCAGTACCACTATTTTTCTTTTATTATTAGGCTAGTTTGAACTTTCTAGATAATTTATCTGCACCTACAACCACTGTTAAAAAGGAAAAAACGCTGACTACAAACTGGATAAATAATTATTCAAATTTATACATTTTAGACATTTTTGGTTAAATAAAAAATGGGGGCATAGGGTATTGTTGATGCAACTAACGGACTGCATGAGCATATACTAAGGTGAATAATTACAGCAATCAAATTACACTGACATTTTTAAATATTTAATTTTTATTTCAATCACAACATTACAGGTTTTATTTTGTTGCACATTCATACCTTTTTACATTTTTTTTTTAAACTACAAAGAGATTCAAAAGGGTGTTCAGTAAGGAGTCTGACAGCGTTTCTGACAAACAAACAGCAACACTGACCTGGAAATGTGTAATATTTTTAAGTGATGTGTTTTCATGTATTGTACAAAATTTGCTGAAAGCAAAGTTCATTCTGAGTGTAGAAGCTTCAGCAAGTGAACATAAACCTCTTTTCAGAAATGATAACTTGTAGAGTTGTTTCTGTGTTTTATGCCATTTTTCTATTGATTTTTACAGATTTAACATCAGCTGAACCCATTAGCCAGCCTTTTATCTTCGTGTTTCACACTTTTCAGCCAGTCATAGCCTCGCAGCTACATGGACTGAATAAGGATGCTCTCAACTTTCTCCCACTGAATGTCATTTAACAGTCAAAGTAAAACCCAAACAAACAGGTATTTAGTAGTTTTCTTTTGTGTACATGTTGTTTATCTCTTACGGTTTAACATTTTTTTAGTCTTTTAAAGAAATAGAGAACTTGGAAATTTGTATCCATGAAGAGTTTAATTTGTAACATTACATCGACAATGTCTGTTACAGAATCCATGAGCTTAATGTTTTACCTTTAAACTGGTAACTCTGTGTGTAGTGAAGTGCATGTGGTTTACAAAACACAGAGGCCATCCACAGCAAGCCCAAACCTAACTGGTTTCAAAAGCTCGAACATGACATGCTAAACAAGAGCAATGTTAATGGTATATTCAGAACAACTCTGATACCTGTAGTGAAGTGGTCCTTGAAATCACTGCGAGTAATTGAGGGGCTCAGAATTTCAAAGTGACTGAGGAAGTCTGCTGGAAGTCCTTGAGATTTCTCATAGGAAAGAGTGAGATTGCAGAGGCATGCCAAATCTAAACCGACTAATAGGTAAAGCTAAGTGGGTTCAATCTTGAAACCAGTTCTTTAAATTGTCATGACTGCTGATCCAACTGCAGAATTAAATGCAGGACTGGTGGCATAATACCTTGGCTTTAAAGTTTGGAACAATTAGAGCGCGTTGACCCCATGACATTGTATAAACGTTCAGGCAGATGGCTATTAGAAGACACTCAATCACTCAAAGGCAAGTGCTAGCCTTCTTTGGTGGACTGTGTAAGCAAATAGTTAGTATTCAAATTCTAACTGGGAACATGGCCATGACCTGCACAAAAAAGACAAACAACAAAACAGGATCTTTTCATTCAGTATTTTTATTTAAAAAAATCTGTTCCATATTAATAGGATGAAAATGTTGATGGTTGTTTATAATTGTATATCCTAGGGTTTGTCGCTTAACTAAACGCCAGCATCGACTACCTGTCGCTGCTCAATAAATACTGTAACTCTCGCTCTAGACAACGCCAACTGGGGCTATCCGTGAAATACTGAACCCACTATCGTCGCCTGTCGATGGCACACAACGAGTAACCTCCGCGTCTTCCCTGCGTCCCAGCCCTGCCTATATTACCCGGTGATGAGGGAAATAACTAGCAGCACCTGGATGAGTTCACCCAGTCAGTACTCAGGAGATGGGGACCGGCGCCGACCGCTGGATGGCAGTAATCCCCCTTCACCTGTAGGGGGTCCTACCTGATCCCTTACAGATTTATCAGAGTGTGATGGTTAAAACCCAATGTTTGTGGAAGTGTGTTATGGTACACACAGAATCTTAGGAACTGATCTTGTTAATACTCATCAGACTGTAGGAGGTTACAAATCATCTCATATATCATTTGTGCGCCACCAATCCACAGTCAGACGCTTTCACACCAAGCTGTTCTAAGGACTTTTTGAGAGGAATATTCCACAAGGAAACTCCCTCGCGAACTAAACTTTTTCAGGGGCTTTTTTCTCTTTCACACCACCACTAGGAATGTTGAAGTGACGTAAGCTGGCTGGCGGTTAGTATAGTGACCGTATACAAGAATATGTAGGATGGCTTGATCAGAGTGATTAGATACATAAAAATGTTTGTCGCCATTCACTTTTGTCACTCTTGGTTCCTCTAGTGCAAGAAAGCACCTAATCAGAAACATGAGCTAAAATAGTTTCTCAAAACTATATAATAAGAGCTATAATCATCCTCAGTTCCTATTGTGCAAACACAAAAATTGAGAGAACTTAATACAATTTTTCTAAGAACTATGAAAAAGTTACTCCGGTCAAAAGTGTCTATTGTTGCCTTACCAGGAGTGCTTGACCAACAAAGATCACTCCAATAACATGGCATGTAATAGTCTGCAAAGTCACAAAGGAACCCAGGGTAATATCTAAGGTATTAAAGGCTTCTCCCACATTGACTAATGTTAATATTCATGACACAACCATAAGAAAATCAGTTAACAACATTGTGTATGGCAGGACTGCAAAGAGAGAACCACCGTTCTCCAAATAGAACCTTTGTTTGTAGTTAACTAAAAATCACATGGATAAATGAATGAGGCCAAAACAGAATATTTTGGCTTAAATGGGAAGTGCAGTGTTTGGAGAAAGGAAAGCACTGCATTGCAATTTACTTCTGTTTACATCTGAAATATTTATTAATTTTTCATAAAATGGTCTTTGCATCTTCATGTGCTTGGGGCTAGTCAACAGATTCGGTGTTGCAGAGTTTAAAACAATGGAACCACATCTTGATAGAAGAACATTTAGAGGAAGGTGAAACACTGTAGAAGTTATATGTGTGTAATGTGCACAGTTCATGAATATGAATAAAACATATCTTAGTCACACAGCTGATGGACAACTGGGGTCAAAAGTGAGCAAGTTGATCCATCTTACACTTGATTCCAAGAGAGACAAAAAGCAGTGAGCTATGACTGGCATTTATGTGTTTGTAAATCATGTCTTTTTAATCTTTATTTGCAGAGTGATGTCTGTTAACTACAGCATTGCCTCTGGTAATTTGTAGTTAAAAAGAAGAACATATAAGAAACTGAACTTTTGCATCACTTGAGTGAGACAGAACAGGCTTGAAATAGTCTGCCTGGTTGCTGAAAGTATTCTTAAAATAATAGGATGACCACTATCCTGACCAGTGAGCAGGAGAGCTGTTGCTAGCTTTGTTTTTTAGACAATGATTGACGTGCCTTATCACTGCTGACCTCTGTCTAGGTATTTCTAGGACATGTGGAGAAACAAGCTATATTTAGTCAGATATATAAGAAATTATGTGGTTTTACTTTTCAGAGTTTTTATAAATTATATAAATTTTTACTTATGTTTATTTGTGAGGAAAATAATCTGCTTTTAATTCCTTTACATTTTAGTGGCTAATATTTAGTGACTTATCTCTTTATGTTACACTGGTGGCGACAACTGTAGTGCTCTGTGATTTTTCATTTCATATACAAGTAAGTGACAAAAAGGATTCTTTGAAAGATGCCAGAAAAAAACATTTTACTTTCTAAAGGACCATATTTGTTGATTTGTTGATGAACTCCAAATGTGAATAACCTTTTTACATTTTACAGAGACCCTTTACTTTATAATGTAAAGGTTCTACACCAACTTTACAGTTTTTGGACTCATATGTCTCACTTTCTCACTTTCTGTTTTTTTCAAATAACCATTCATTAAGAAGTTCCCGAAGGGGGAACAAACAATACATCTTTCTACAGTGGAAATAAAATAATATGCCACCATACTACAATAATCTGCAAAGCCATCAAAACCCATAGCAAATGATGACACCTAAATTTAGCCTGGAAGCATATGGACTTTGCCCAATAGGAGAAAAATCCAGAGAAGACAACATTACATATATATGTATGTTCATTTTTAGGGGCACAATTAAATCTTTAAAATAGTAGAAAATAATAGCAAAGGAATGTAAAAATCTAAAATTGTTCTTCATATTAACATAAATCTTATTTAAAGAATTGTGCATTAAAAGGTTCTTTAGGAACCCAAAAATTGTTCTTCTATAGCATTAATCCAATTTCTGTGTTGCTCACTCCAGCCAGGGTTTGGAGTGCTGGGCCCTATCCAAACACTTGTATAGCGAAAGTCAAAGAAACACAGTGCATAACAACAGACACATACACCTTAAACATAATTTAGCCTATGTAATTCACCTGACATACATATCTTTGGACTGTGGGAGGAAACTAGATCTGCATATGGAACATGCAAACTATAAACAGAAAGTACCATGATTGGGTCATCCAGGAATTGATCCCAGGATTTTCCCACTGTGAGGCACCATGCCATTGTGCTGCCTGCAACTTTGGTAGTGGTGCTCTTTAACAGTCAATATACGATTACAGTTTCTTCTGCTCTGGGGCAAATCCAGCATTCTTGTAGGCTAAATGTATGTCATTTTGTATGGACTTGGATAGTTTTTCAGATGGTTATATTGTGGTGGAGTACTCCCTTTATGCACCGTTTTGAGAGATCATAAATATTTTGTGGTCTTATCATGCTAGGCTGAGATGGTCCTAACATTTATTACAGGTTTTACTGTACAGATATGATGGTTGATGTAATCATGTGTTCCAAAATGTTTTGAGTACCACAGGAGCAGTCAGTTATGACCTAGGCTTAGAAGGTACATTGGTCCTAATGGGTTATTATTGTCATAAGTGTTCTGAAAATCCGGCTTATAACTTATTTGCTCTCTCACTCACTCACTCATTCTCTCAGTCACTCTCTCACTTTAAACAGCCTGCTAATTCTCCATGAGTCAACATTAGTTCTCAAATAGCTCTTGATGCATTATGAGGGCAGTACTTTGCATGAGTGATATTGTGTCCTTGTTTTTTTCCTGTGTTCCACTATTGGGAAGATTGCTCATCCAGTTTTGTTTGTGTTTATAGTTTATTTGTAAACCTCTTAGAAATTAAAATGTTGATTTAAAAAAAGTCTGTAAAAAACAGGTTTGGGCAAACGTTAATGGACCTTCTCTGTAATTTAATTTGGCTTTCTTCATGTTTGGATTCGCTTCAGATTTTATTAGAGCTCCTTTTCCTGCTGGTGAAATTTTTGGATCATACCCAAGCATTATATTCTTCCGCCACCTTTCTGAATTACTGCAGGGTGAATGTGTGAAAAATGTGCCGAAAGCACACCCACTTGTGCTTTTTTAGTGCATGGCTGTAGGGAACAATTGTGGAAAGATAATGTGGTTGTATTGGTATAATTAAGATGTATCCATATGTGTCTGCAAGCACGAGTGGCTCTGAGAGCAAAATGTGTTGGCTGCTTCATGGTTACACATCAGGAGAAATTAATCTGATCATATGTGATGTCAATCTGTACAATCATGTCTGGGAAAAAAAAGGTTTCTGATATTTGAGAAAGGCAATCGCACACACACACACACACACACACACACACACACACACACACACACACACACACACACACACACACACACACA
>JBBPDA010000013.1:9130960-9146032 GCA_037974385.1 Arnoldichthys spilopterus | reverse complement strand
CAAGGGTACCTCAGTAGTGCCCAGGCCGGGACTTGAACCTGAGACCTTCAGGTCTCAAAGGCAGTGTCCTAACCACTGCCCACAAACTGTGCACCAATACTCCCAGCTCAGACCACAACATCAAATAGACATGACCATGGAGGGTCTGATCAACAACATGTCTCTCAGTGTAGACAAAAAATGGCTGACTTCAGGAGAGCATGCTGTATCACTCACTTCTGAGCAACGGTTTCTCAGGGGAGCCTGTTTAGAGCACCAAGTTCCTTGGTGTTCTTTTTTAACAAAGGGACTGTACAGAGCATCCACACAGACAAATTTTATCACATCTTAGTGTTGGGTTGTGCACATGTTTGTTAGCATGTGAATTTGTGTGTGTGTGTGTGTTGGAGGGCTTATATTTCATTGCACTTAAATGCATCTATTTGTTTCTGTTCATTTCTGTGATTATGTGATAGTAAATATCCAAGTCAATCTAAAAATAAAACACATTACAAAAATACTTCTCTCTGCTCTGAGGAAATCATCTTACCTGTCTGGCTATCTTGTCATGGGGTTTAACATTGTATGAATCCAAAAGAAGAGAAAATCACTAAAATATGTCTTATGTAAAGCTTATACATTTTATGATCATAAGCCACAAAAAGATCCACTATAAAATATCTTGTATTTTCAGCTCATAGACACTTTAACGTAACAAGTTCTAAAAATATATTGAAACAGGCAGAAGATATATCATAACATTAAAAAAAAATAACATATTCACAACAAACATATTCATCTCAAAGAATGACATCCTGGCTGATAAGTCTAATATGTCATAAAAATAAAATGTGTTGCATACTTTACTGTATTTTGCTTTACCCATATTTAACTTGTAATTGTATGTGGCAAAAATGTGAATAAAAGAATACATTCAAAATGAGACCAGGGTTCATTTTTTCATCAATTCATTCAAAGGACCATTAGGGAACCAAATGTGGCAAAGGTCCTGAAATCCTGACCTTGAATTGAGTTATTCTAGTGTTTGCAGTTCCTGGTAAGTATGGCATCAGGTAGTAATTAGCTACACCAACAGTCCAGTTCAGTTCATTATTGTAGTAAACCTCTGTTCTGTGGTATTTTTAAGGCTGTATTTTCTGCTGTTTTGTTACAACTGAATTTAGCCACTTCTGAAATAAATGAATGGTGCTAATGAAATGAATGTTTTACAGTCTACTTCCACACACATGTCATTAACTCTTTAGATACATAGTGAAACTTTCCCTTTGAAAGGCTGTGACTTAATGCTTCTCGGGGGACTATATTTGAACACCACTGATGCATTTACGGACAATGAAAATTGAATGGCAATTAATGAGGCTGTGCGCTTAAGAGTGGAGGGTGTGCTGCTTATTCGTGCTGGCGTACTCTCTCAGGGACATTTAACATTCAGTGGTTTGAAACGCACCCCCATTCTGTCCTAATACTGTCTGTGGGAATTTCATATCTTTTCGCACCACAATTTTTCAATCAATCAGGGACTAAGGAGGGGGATGTAAAAGTAGATTATCACCGACAGCTGTGTCTGCAGAGAGAGAGAGAGAGAGAGAGGTGGTGGTGATGGTGGGGGAGTATTGGAGGGTAGATCATCCTTTTGGTCTGACCGGCATGGAGAATAACTGATGTGATGTGGGGACTGGAAAGGAAAGAATTAAAGCAGTCTTCACAGAGAAGCAAAGGAAAGACATGAAGACAGGAGAGAAAGAAGAAGAGATACAGAATGTCCCTGCGTGTTGGAGTCGGTTTGTCACATAGGCTCCCTTGCCACTAACTGAAGTATTCTGAAATGGATCTAGCGTGGCATTTCCTTTGGGTATGTTGAGGATTCACTGTGGCAGATGTTGTGTCCTTGTTTGGCAAGGCTAAAGCAGACACACATTTGAGTGTGACTGATGTGGCGACATACGACATGTACACTCACTGCTTTAAAAAAAAAATAATAAAAAAAAGATCCCCTTCACCACAATCCTGGCCACATCGCATTCAGGGAGAGATTGCAATTTGCATATAGATGTGCATATTGTGCGAGATCATGTCACTGTTTTCATTGCCGTTTTGCTCCAACCTGCCTTGTTAGTGTCAGTATCTGTGAGTCATTGCCATGAAGCCGTCTGCTCTGATGAAAATTTGGTGTACAGCACTTCAGACTTCTAACATTGTTTTCTTTTATAGAGATGCTGTATGTTACATTTATTATCATGGTTAGGTCTCTGTCAGATGAAGCAGTTAATGGCAGACTGTTAGCCTTTCTGTTACAACTGACTGAGTATAATTTATTACACTCAATATTTTTGCTTATTGTACTTTTTAAAAACAAAAGTTTATGCATTTGGATATTATTTTGGGAATTTGTTTCTACATAGAGACAGATAAACAGTCCTAGAACGTGTATTGACTGGTAGGTATTTTCAATTCTCAATCACAATCCCTTTCTCTTTCAAATTTGATGTATGTACCAGTCTCTCCAAGCCACAATGGACACCAAAACCTTTCCCAATACTGTGATGGTTCCCAGGACCACCCAGGACTGCCGCTGTTGTGGCATATCTAACATCCTTTGTTTTCCACTCACAATTTCCCCAGTGTTCTTGGGTAAGTCATAAACATCAGAGACATGAGTCAGTAACTCAAGGATGAACTTTAATGTTTTGCATGATAATGATATTTTGCTAACTCTAAGAGTAAAGCAATCTGTAGTTTTTAATGAGTGTAATCAATAGTGTTTATTTATTTAGTTCTATGAAAAAATAAAATTTCCGCACAGTCTGGCAGATTCAAACCTGTGTAAAAGTCTTTGAGATGTGAGAAAAGGTCTGCTCCTGAGTTCACCTTCTGATGAGAGTTTCTTCAGCCTTATTTAGCTGCTTTAGAGCTAGTTAGCTAAAATAAGATTTTCCTCACCTTGCAATTTTTCACCATTCTTGCTATAATACTCTGTGTTCTATCACATGTGGTTCATGACCGTGATGATAGTACTGGAGGCTAATTATTCTAAAAAAAAAAAAATCTTGTAAACACTGTCTGCCAGTATTAAGCAATGAGCAGGGCTGTGCAAAATAGTTTTTTTTTTCTTTTAAATATAACAGAAAACAAGGTGACACAGGGTCAGGTGGCTGTGTATGACTGTCAGATACAGATACAGAGACCAGATACTAGTCACATGAAACAACCAGTTGTAAACAAGGTGTAAGAGAGACTGTAGAAAAGCCATATGGAAGACTCTTCCACTCTACTCCCTATTGCCTTATGAGATCAGTGTTTGTTTTGCTGGATACTGCTCGAAAGCTCTGTGTGTGACTCAGCAGAACAATCTAAACATTTTCAATTTCAATTCTACCCTGAATAGCACAGCCAATGTCAGCGACAACATTAGCTGTATAATGGCAGGCAATCAGTGCTGTTGACATCTTGTCTTAGTTAGACTAGCAACTTCAAGGCCATTACACACCGAATAGGATGTAAATATAAGCATGAAAGTGACATATTTGGACCTGATTTTTTTTGCATTTAAACTACAAATATTGGATGCAACATAATTTTGGGGAATTTTCCTGCTTTGTCTGCCCTGTGATTAAAATGAGCAAACGGGTGAAATGTTTACAAGTGCAAAAACGATACTTTTCTCCTTACGAAGCACTTCACATTCTTGAAAAGTATATATAGAGAGAGTATCACCACTGCGTTCAGAAGCTAAAACAAAAAGATTTTCATAACCCAGTATGAACTACTTTTGGAGATGCTAGCATTGTCCGTGACAGAGTAAAGGGCAAACTGATTCATTTGACATTTGTGGAAAAGCCAAGCTTTAGCTTGTTTTTTACCATGCCAACAACAGAGATAGTGATTGGTCATTAAGTTTATGTCACCTGTGAAAGTTTATGAAAGGCAGTGAGAGGTGGAATAAACAATACTGCATTTTCGCTGTAGGAAAGATCAACTGTGTACAAGATACGACTACACATGTGCTCAAATGAATTCATTGATGTGCAGATTGCTTGAATAAATCATGCACAGTGTGTAAAGGTGTGTTTAAACTACTATTGAGTTGATATTGAACTACTGATGTGCAAGGAGACACAGTTATCGAAATGATCTAAAAGCAAGTCTTCAATAGCATCACTGCAAAGAACCCAGTGTTGGCTCCCCTCTTTTTAAGAGTGTATGTTCCATTACGTTTTTTGTTTTATAATCTGGAATCAAGGATAACACATTTTTCCTTATACTTTTGGTTCTAAACTCTGACAAACACACATGCGCACACACATTCACACACAATGCCTGTCTGCCTTGGCAGAAGGTCAGTCTGAGAGTGGCCACTTTAGACTTTAGGTAAGTGGGATTGATGTGGACCTTGTAGCAGGTTCTGCTGGCTGATCCACCAATTAGGTCAAATGAACAGGCGAGGGAGGGGACAATAGAACACAGGGTCAATGGCAGACATTTCCAGTATCCACAGGAGGTTACTAGACAACCATCTCAGTTCAGCTCTTTAAGCTGCTGTTAAGTTTAAGCTCTGTTTGCTGTAAAAATCTATACTTTCTCCAAAAATTTTAATTAAAGAATATAGCTGACCAGCCAAGATAAGTTAATCGTCCAAAATTTGCTTCTTTTGTTTGGCACTGGGGAAACTAAGTTAACAAGTAAATTAAGCTTATAGTCACTACTTGGGCACTGGGCAACCTGTATGGTGAAATTATCACACACTTACCTTAAACCACATCAAGCTGTTAAATGACCTCAAACAGGCTTACCTTAGTGCTTTCTGATGCTGTATGACACACTTTTCTCTACAAAAATGGACAAAAGTATGTTGCTATGTTGTAGTATTGTTTATCTTGAAGCCTGAATCTTTTCTGTACTTTTGGACTTTTTTTTGGATTCTATCTAAATTTATTGTGGCCAATTCCCACCCGCTAGCTAGGTCCCTCACACAGTGGAGAAAAATGATTTCTGCCAATTCTGTTTTATCAGCTAACAGATGCCCGTGTTGGCTAGAATTGCACTGCGTGATAGGGGAGCGGGAGGACCATCCTACACAACCAGAAAGAATAAGGCCAAATATGCTCTCTTGGACTTCCAGCCATAGAAGTCTGTGGTTTCACTGGGGAATGAACTTGCAATCTCCTGATGAGAGGTCTTATATTTTAGGTGGAAGTACCTCTTGAAAGCACTGTATCTTACATTTTACCTGCACAGACCTGATGGCCCCAGTTTTGTGTCTGAAAAAAGCAGCTTCTTTAAAATGAAATCAGTATGTCAGTGTATAAATTTTGTTTCCTCAGAGTACCAATAAGTAAGACTGGTGTGTGACCTTATATTACTGTTCTATGGACAAAATTTCTTGATAATAGTGGGAAAAGCCAGTTTATTCTGACTTTGTTAGGTCATATTCCTTACATTTAAAAATGAATGAGAAAAAGCTGATATAACCCACAAATAGCAATTTCCCACTTTAAGGGGATACTAGTTAAATATATGCCAGAAATCACATATGCAATTTGATTAAGATTACTTAAAAACTTGCTATGGTTTCAGAAAAATGTATTAATAATTCAGGTAGGAAGTTTGCACAGTGCCAAACAGGTAAATAAACACCAATCAACTATAACATTGTTACCACCTTCCTTGGATCACTTTTGGTAGGCACTAACTACTACATACCTGAAACACTCCACAAGACCTGCCGTTTTTGTGATGCTTTGACTCTGCACTTTCTAGACATATTCTATCTGTTTACTGTGGGAATTACATGTAATATCTGAAGTATTACTGGTGACTGTGTTTGCCTCTCTCTGTGGAATCTGCTCTGTTAGTTTGTTAGTTGTTTCAGTGTATTGGAAAGAATCTCTCTTGGCACCTGAAAATAAAATATTTCTTTCCTGAGCCATAACCCCTTCCAAATAAAAGCACAATGTTGAGGTGAAAAAATGTAGGATTTACTACAAATGCAAAGACATGAATATGTCACTTTAGGGGCCTGTTCTGTCTGGTCATTATTTTTTTTGGCACATCAACCCTAGCCCAAACAAATGTTCTCCTTTTACAAGGCCAGAGGTCACAGCTGCTTTCTTCACTATATCTGTATGGGTATGGTTTACAGATGTTCAAAACCCCAGATGGTCAAAGCATGTTCAGCAGGCATTTTTGGCTGCATGATGTTCTATGAATCTATTAAGCTTAAAACAATCATATAACTAAAGAAAGATGAGTCTCAAGAATTTGTGGGTCTACAGGATATGAATGCTAATCCTGAGTAAGCAGAATTGCAAGTTTTAATTAAAAAATACACGTTTAAAAGACAAAGACTTTTTCATTCTGTGAACACCAAGGCTGAATGCTATATGTTTACATGTGCAGAATATGTATGGGACTGAAACACTTCAGACAGACTTTTGCAAGATGAAAACCCTTCCTGCGTTCACACTCAGCATGCCAAATTACCACTATTGATCTGATACTTGGCAGACACATCAAGGACACTTTTAGATGCCTCTACCTTTAAGGAAATGCATAAAAAAAAATTCCCCTAGACACACAATCAACCATACGTTCTCAGCTTGTTTCATCTGCAAAGTTATAGTACAGACTTAGACAATGCCTTTTATCCTCTCTCAGAGTTGTATATGGGGAGTTCATTTCTATTCATGTCCTTGGGTCAGGGGCTTTATGAAGAAAATAAAGCAATCTCAGCCTCTTGATTATGTCAATCTGCTTTTCTGAGTTGATTTTGAACTACTCAACTAAACTAGGCCCAAGGTTACCTTTGTACCCCTTTCCCAACTTAAGTGTTTTGAACTATAGATAGTGGAAATAGAACAGAATAAAAGTCTCTTTTGTTAGCATTAATTTTGAAGCTGGAAAACAATACCAAGTGTTAACATTCATTTAGTGGGGAGACATTAATGGTCATTTGCTCATATGTTGTAATTACATCAACAACTCCACATTTTTTTAATCATAGAGACAGAATATGTGTCATTTTAGGTCATATACATTGCACACTTTTAGTAAAAGGGTTCTATGCTGTAATATAAATTAAAAGTACTACTGTAGCTAGTGGCATTTCTGGCCATTCTAGCATTCAAGTTAGTCTCAATATTGCAAAATGGTTAAGAGGGTTGTGGAACAACACATTTCAGAAAAGACATTTCTTGGTCCTTAATGTTTAAAATGCTGTATTTATTTATTTTTATATTTTTATTTATTTTTTATTTATTTATTATGTTTTACTAGAAAGTAACACATGTATACAGTGTAGTATACAACATGTCAACTGACCAAAGAGAGGTGTTTAGCTATAGAAGGCTAACTCAAGTTGTGTTCAGAGGAGGTAATTGTATATACAAAACTGGCCTCCAACTTCAAAACAAGAAATGTCCTAAGTTGGACATAATGAGTAATGTTAAACCCTCTCAACTTTATAGACTCCGTTTTCTAAATAATTAGTTAATGTAATTTTTTTAATCTGAAAACATTCTGTACAGTTTACTAGTCAGCAACAGGGGTGGGAATACGCTATGGAAAGGGCCCAGGACTGTCACAGGGCTTTTAGATATTAAAAAAATAGTTAAGGTGAATTTTATTTAAAAGTTACAGTTAAGGTGCTGTGTGGGCACCATCACCGGTGCATAGTTTAAGGTGGTAATAAATAATCTGCAAAAAATGCAAAGTTAAATTTAGACTTGTAACGTAAAAACTGGACTTTACAAAACGATTATGCACAGCTGGACGGTGCACTGCTTTTGGCATCTGAAGAAGCATTTGACCCAGGAATGGCTATTATGTCATGCCAGACTCAGCGGAACTCTTTCTTGTGCTACAGTATATGTCCAAACATTTGAAGATGCCTGGTCATCCAACATATCTGTGAAATTAGTAAGGGAGTTAATAGGAACAATATTCCTCTATTGCTACAGTAACAGCCTCCTCTGGAAAAGTTTACACTAAACATTGAAGCGTTGATGTGAAGGTCTGAATTCAACCGCAAAAGTATAAGTGAGGTCAGGTCAGGTTCTCATGTTTGGTCAGTTCTGGATCACAAGCCTGACTCCATGCCAAAAGGAATTGGCTCAAGCTCCATCACTCCAGAGAATCCAATTAAACAGCATACCCCAGTGCTGGGGGGCTTTACACCTTTCTAGTGCACCTTTTCATTGGGCATGGTGACCTTAGACTCATGTGCAGCTGCTCCAGAGCCTCTAATTCTATTGGCAGTATTGTTCTATGGCAATTATAACTGTGTGTCGGCAACTGAACAACTCAATCATTCTATTGACCATGCCCTTCTATGAAGATTATACCTGAAAGTGCCAGCAGCTGAATACCTCTGTCTACAGTGGCTGCACCTTAATTTAGCAAAATTGACTCATTAAAAGTTTGTTTGGATCCTTTTGAATATATCCTGTATATCAAAATGTCCTTTAAAGAACTGTATATAATCTTAAAGAACCATGTTCTCTTAATTTTGCTTGGTTCAAATCTTTTTTTTATGTGTATCACATTTATTGTGGATAAATCAACAACACGTCTGCACTGAAAAGAACTGCAGTATATAGGCATTCAAATGGTTCTTTAAGTTATCATGGGAGTATATGCCTTTACTAAAAAAACTCACGAAGAACCATTTTTTAAGAGTATATCATAAAGCCAATCTATTTCACCTTCACTCTGTCAGAACAGAGTGTATACAATATATGGAAGTGCCCAGGGATCAAGAGATTGATTTGTGTGTGCACAACATTTCAAATACAGTAGTGAACACAAACCAGTAGATGCATGAGACGCTGAACATGAGTCTGCATGATCTATGGAAACAAAGACATACATCGATCTCCACAGGCTGTCTCGCCAGATTGTTGGGCTTGAAGTAATTTATAGGTTTTCTTGTAATAACTTTACTTTCCACTTCGTATGCATGAAGAATGACCAACCAGTGTTGTGTAGGCGAACCAATAATTCATCAGGTCACTTTGATCCCCCTGAGCTAGGGTACCCAAGTGTTCTCGAATTAAAAAAGATGACAGTTCTCCAGACAACACAGCATGGGCAGGGCCCACAAACCAGGTATGTATCTTTTAAAGGATGGAGTGAAAGTGGCATATTCTGGATTTAAGTGTGCTCCACAGTGGCAACCCTAAGGTGTGGAGTCAGTCTCTGAATACATAAACGAGTTCCGATCTGCCCCCTAGTATGCTCAAATAAATCTTAATTCTGTACGTTTTAGTCTTTCTCTCTCTTTCTCTTTTTCCATTTTATATTCTCTCTCTCTCTTATTTTCATTCTCATTCTCTCCTGCTCTCTCTCTGTCATTCTCATTCTATCCTGCTCTATCTGTTTTTCTCTTAGTCTCTCACAATTTGGTAGGTTTCAATCTCTTATCCATGTCATTCTCTTTCACTGTCTTTCTCTTTCCTTCTCTCATTTGGTCTCTCTCACTCTCTCTCTCTCTCTCTCTTTGTGTCTCTCTTTTTCTCTCGCTCCCTCTCTCTGACGTACATCATGTGCAGGCAGAGTGATCATGGATATTAAATGTAAAAGTCGTACACCTCTAGTTTCTCTTCTTCTAATTACATGCACTGTGGAGCTCAGGCCTGGAGGAAAGCTTGCCTTAAGCCATGGCACCCCAGAGGTTACTCGCTGCCTTGCTCCTTTTTCTCTCACACTCTCTCTCCATCCCTCTCTCTGCCCCTTTCATTTCTTCTGTACTCGCCGCCAGCTTTCTTGCCTTTATTGCGACATATTAATGTCATTAAATTAATTAGTAGGTGGCCTGTTCGGAGATTTAAGGGATAATGAAGTGTTAAGCGGATAGCCTGAATGTCTTAACTTTACTCGCTCTCAGGAGAATACTGAGTAACCTCTCATTTTCATCAGAACAGGCAGTTGTTTCAAAGAGAAAACTTGCACTTTTAAAAATAAAGGTTCCCAAATGTTGCCTTGTATTGTTCTAGACAAAAAAGCTTTAATTGGGATAGAACCTTCATGTTAAGAACCATGAACTGAAAGTTTTTTGAGGGCACCAAAAGTGGGTTTTCTCTTCTTCTGTGGCACCACTCCAAAGAACTCTTTTTGGCACCTTTATTTTAAGGAGTGGGCTGAAAGCACAAGTACGGGACAAGACTGTGAAAATAAATCGCATTCTTAACACATTCCCTCCTTTCAGAACGGAAAGTACCATGGGAAACTTAACAAGCACTTCACATTTTAAGAGGACGAAGGCTCTAAATATAGCATCATCCTTATGGGAAGAGACGTGCACTTTCATATGGCATGTGCTTTGTCTTTTGTTGTTAGTAGTGGTGGATTTATTCTCAGTGGAGGCCTGGGTGGAAGAGTCCTGGTGTTCTTTTTCACCTCCAGACTGAATCTCCGGCATAAAATCACAAGTGTTCTTCAGAGCAACTCAAGGAGAGTGTGCTGGTGTGTGAGTGTGAGTGTGAACAGAGTGGGAGTGAGGTGGATCTAAGAGTTTGGGGGAGAATAAGTAGGGGGGAATCTATTTAAAGCAACACATGGGAATACTGGCTACGCTTATGCTCTCCTTAACCCATCTTCAGTTACCTTCACGCACACACACACAAATACACGCCTCCAACAGCACTGATTCACATGGCCCAGCTCTTGTGCTCAGCAGGTACATCATCATAAGTAGGAGCTAGTCTCCTCACCCTGGAGCAAGCCAGGGTGCCACAGTTTGTGTTGTGTATTTATATCTAGTCATTTGAATATCAGAGTTCACGTTTGAATGCCTATTTGTTTATTTTTCATTGCAAGCTGGAATGTGAAGCTTTGAGATTGGGGATATAAATTGTTCCCTCAGGAGTGATTGGTTTAAAGGGGGGAAAAAAGAAAAAGAAAAAGTCGGCCAATGTATTTACGGGTTTAGACCAAGTTCAAGGGCATTCTGCTGTGCCAGAGCTTACTTGTTTAAGATTAGCTTGTCAAATGAAATCAGCCCTGTATCAAAGCTTCATAGACAAAAAAGCACACATGCGCACACAAACAAACAGATGGCCGCGTTTTCCATTAAACAGACACGAGATAATCTTCCCAGCTTGACCATGGAGCAATCATATGGGACTCTCCTAAATGGAACCATTGTGCAAACTGTGCTTAGCGGAGGGAATTTAAACAATTATAGCAGGCAAGGGTGGACTGGTGTGTCTCTGCATGTGTGCATTGCATGTGTGTGTGTGTTTATGGCATTGTACTGGCATATAACTAACAACAGTGTCAAAAGCCTTCTAGACAATTTACTTAACCAGTGATCAATCAGACGACCCCATATCCCACTCATCAGCTCTTAACAATAGAGGGTTCTTTGTAGCAGCACTTTCACAATCAAAAGGGACCATGTTCTAATTTCACAAAAAACAAACACATTCCCACATATTCGTCTATTCAGTTTAGTTTAGCTCATTCACAGTTAGGCTATAAAGAATATTTTAGCCCAGAGTGCTTTCATGAATAAGGTGCAAAATGTTATGATAGAGAGTCTTTAAAGGTAAAACAAACACTATTGACATAAAGTTTATATAATTTACAGTATAAAAAATTGTCTAGAGAGACTAAGGATGTTTACTCTCATAAATGAAGATGGCAGAAAATTGTCTATGTGAAGAACTTTTTAGAAATTTTTTGAAAAAATTCTAAAGAGTGGAAAGCAAATGTAGTGATAATCTTTTTAGCTTCTAAGCAAATTAGCAAATTCTAAGCAGCTTTGTTTCCAGCATTAAAGTCTATAACAATTACTGATGTGCCTGTGGACAAGGGACCCATTGCTATGAACTGGGGTGATATAACACAAGCTGGATTTGGAAAGTTACTAGAATTGTTCAAAGAAATGAACAAAATTAAAGATATTAAAAACATAATATTTGATTGTTCTCTAAAACAATCACTTAAACATAATGTTTCTTAAACAAACATCAATCAATGCTTTATTGCTGAAGTTCCTGAGTTCCAGTGCTATGTTCATGCATGAAATTACAGAGGTGAAACCTCCATAGGCACCAGAGAGGGTGCCCAAGACCACTAGCCCCGTTTATTGTCTATGGGACATGGCTGAGCTTTACGTTACTCTAACGGATCTTAAACAACGGCCATATAAAACACAATTGTTGTAGACATTAAGGGCACATGATAAGGCTCCTATGTTATCTGTGTACACGCCTGCTTGGACACATCTCACACATAATATTTACAAAATTAATTCTGTAAAGAACGTTCTACTGAAGGGTTCTTGAGAAATTCAAACAACAGAGTCCATTCCATTTGGAAACCATGTTTGGTTCCATTAAGAACCTTTCACTGTATGGTTATTTTAAAAAGAATGTATCATGCATACTGAATATAATCTGCCCAAGACCAACAGGGCTACAACCTCCCTCCCATCTTTGCCATGGTTCTGAGCACTAGCATTAAGCACAACGTTCAAGCATGCCCATATTTTATGGTGTTTTGTCGTGGAAATAATTCCTTCCATGATTAGACTCATTTTTGCAGCTTTACATGGTCAATCGGCAGCTCAGAATGGAAGAAGCCGATGAGGGTTGCAGCGCGTAATTTTCCAGCCCAGGAATCAGTCGGCAGTGGAATAATAATCCACGGTTTGTTATGGGAAAATGATGATCTCCGGGGCAGCGTGGCAGAGGCCTGGGGAGGGGAGGTAATGGAGGAAGCCCAGCATCAGAGCTCGTTAGCTGGCCAGACAGACATCATCAGCAGCCTACTGATACTACACTATATTGGCGCGATGGATATTTCTAATACACATGGGCATATTCATTGATAAGACCACCAATAAATAATCCCCACATTGCCGGCCTGGAGCCAAAAAAAGAGGTGGAAAATTTACACACTGATTATTGCAGAAGAATGAAAATTGACTTGTATTGTTAATAGGCAAATTCTGTATCTCTGGTAGCAAGCTGACCATTAGTCCACAATACAATGCTTGCAGGTAATACGAATATCCTGACCTTGAAGAGAAAATCAGTTTTATGAAGGAAGTATGTCCTAATTTTGTAGAGAAAATCCGTTTTTATATACTTATGCAAATGGATTTTATAAACTGTTAAAATGCATTGACTTGCTTTGGCAGGAAACATGCACATCTAGTTCATGGTGATTCCACCGAGTTAGATGACCCAAGAAGCCACTATGAGTGAAAGAAAATGGTTATACCTATACGAGTGAGAGTTTTTACTAATATTTGCAATACCTGCAAAATAAGATTATAGAGATTAGATTAAATATATAGATAAGATAAATATGAAACATATTTAATTTAGATATATTAATATTAGGCTGCATACTTTAAACTATATGTACTTTTGCTGTCAGAATAAAACCTTGGATGAAGAATGGCAGCTTTACGGGAGAAGCAAAACATAACTTGTAAAAGGAAGGTGAAAAACAACAATGGAGATAAATGGTTTTGCTCAGACTGCTATGATATGCTTCACAAAAGGCACTTAAAAACAGACTTGAATTGCCTGTTTTCTTGAACAAATTAAGACTGACTTCATTAGTCTTAATACCTTCATTAACTCTTTTGAATGAAAGTAATTAGTGTGAGCATTAGCAAATCATTGCTTATCATTTTAGAAGTGAGTTAGTTCTCCACCTAGCTAACAGCTGTGGTTTGTGACAAAGTTTCTAACATACATATTATAAGTATAAAGCTTTTATTTGTGTGGTTGTCCGGACAATCAAATAGTGGAATTTTGCTTTTTTCTTGAAAAGAAAGCACTCTCTCACACATTTTACTTTGGAGTTTTTGGATTTTATTTTTCAAAAAGATTGTGCATTCCATCATTGTTTTTTTATCCAGATGCAGCAGAGCAGTCTGGGTTTTAGCCTTGTTATGTGTCCATAGTGTGTTACAAGCCATGTCATGTGTGAAATTAGCAGTCACCGTTATGGGTGGGAATTTCTTCTTTGAATCTGATCTGCACCAATGACCTTCTCAGAAAGGCAGATTCAGACAGTCTTCCATGTAGAACAGTTTCCTGCATAGAAATCTAGAGAAACCAATCCTGATTACTTACAGGGTGGGACCTTTCCAATGAATTTCCATGAAAATGCAGAATGTATTTTTGGTTATTTCGCTATTTGGTCATTGTGACCTAGTGTTTTGCTTGGTCTTTAAAAGTATGCGGAGTTCTAGATGAAATCTGTGTTTGGTAATTTGTTTCTTTATCATCACCTATACAGAACCAATAATCTTGTTTAATACATAGTTCTTTAAAATGTTTTATTTATTGATGTCTTTTGTGTTGTTTGATGCATGTGACACAAAAACATTGGACAGGGGCAGGTTTACCACTGTATTATATTACCTTTCCTTTAAATTACACTTTTCCAGTTCCTGGAAAGAAGCTGAAACATGGACTTACCTGTCCCTGACCACAAAACATATTTCCACTGCTTAATGCTTCATTTTAAATGAGCTTGGGCCAAAAGAACTCTGCAACATTTTTGCATGATACATGGCTTTCTCTTTTCAGGTTGCATCTTAATTCAATGGCAAAATGTGTTAAGTGACATTGGTTTTCTGAAGTACTCACTTGGCCTTGTGTTTTTCAGGGTGTCACAGGAGTTTCTTTTGTAATGAATTCTGAGAGCTCAAGGGTCACACATATCAAACAGTGGTTTCCAGTCTTCCCCTACACAGGTTGTGATTTCTCCAGAGATCAGAGCAGAGCTCTGAAACGTGTGAATATCAGGTAAGCTGCCAGTCTGGATGGCATTTCAGGGCGTGTTCTGCGGTGTTGTGCTGACCAGCTGACTGATGTTTTCACCTACATCTTCAATGAGTACCTGGCTCAGTGCGTCATGCCTGCCTGTTTCAAGAGGTCCATTATTGTTCCCATACCAAAGAATAGCAAGCCCTCCAGCCTGAATGACTACTGCCCAGTGGCCTTAACATCTTTAGTCATGAAGGTGTTTGAAAGGCTTGTTAAAGACTTCATCTGCTCCTCCATCACCGGCTCCATCGACCCATTACAGTTTGCATACCATCCAAACAGA
>JBBPDA010000013.1:9092590-9114303 GCA_037974385.1 Arnoldichthys spilopterus | reverse complement strand
TGCCCGGGCCGGGACTCAAACCTGCAACCTTCAGGTCTCAAAGGCAGCGTCCTAACCACTAGGCCACCACTGCCCACCAACATATATAGTTGTAATTAATGCTCAATAATATTAGAATGTCATGGAAACATTACTCAAATTGCAAACTGATCAATTACCATTAAGAAAAAGTAGAGTGCCTGTCGAGTTAGTACAATGATAGAAAGGTGTCAGAACACAGTGCATGTCAGCTTGCTTTGTATTCAAACCTGTGAGAATGCCCATGCTGATCCCTGTACACAGTCAAAACAACCTGTAATGGCATCTTAGCATCAAAACTGGAAAAAAAAAAACTGAGCAATGGAAAAGTTGACTGGTCTGATGAATGATATGCATGTTTGTGACTTATCTGTGAAATAGAGAGCACCAGGAAGCACAGTGGAAATAATACAAGTTGATGGAGGCAGTGTGATGCTCTGGGTAATGTTCTACTGGGAAACCTTGGTTCTTGGCATTCATGAGGATGTTACTTTGACACGTTCCACCTACCTAAACACTGTTGCAGACCCAAGTGCACCCCTTCATGACAATGGTGTTCCCTAATGGCCGAGGCCTTTTTCTGCAGTATATTGCTCCCTGGCACACAGCAAAACATGTTCAGTAAAGGTTGGAGACCCATGAAAAAAGAGTTCATGACATCCTGAAAACAATCCTTTTTTGTTTTCTCAGTTCATGTTCGTGTTTTGTAGTGTTTATAGTTTTTGTTTAATAAATCCAGTTTTATTTACATGCCCGTTTGCACTTGCTTCCTGCCAAACACCTCTCAATCGTGACAATAATTCAGTATAGAAAGTTTGTTGAATGCAAAAGCTCATAGGTAGAAGTGCAAGCATTCCATCCAACTGCATACAGTTAAGAAGAGTACTGCTGTTCACTGTTTTCCCCCCAAAAAAACACTGATCCATATTCATTTCGGAGCATAAATATTGAACCATTGTGATTTATTCATGTTATGTCATCTCAATTCTTATGTCTCTACCTTCACTGAAAGACTGCTAATGTCGAGGGTAAACAATGTGTCTATGAGAGAGAGAGAGAGAGAGAGAGAGAGAGGAAGAGTGGATGATGGATATCTTATTAGGCATCTTTCCTCTGCTGAGTTCACTCTTGTCAAGAAAACTCAAGGTACAGCTGAATAGGGATCATTTGCAACAGAGCTGCGCTCATTTCCTCTGACAACACTAAGTTGAATAAAATTCTCCTTGGTTCTTGTTGGTCCTGTGCAGCTGTGTGAAAGCTTGGTATGGCTGAATTTGTCCTTCTGTTTGTGCGCATGATCTGATTAGAGCCACCAGGATCTAAATTGTTTTGATTGAGTGGACCAAGCCATATGCCCCGGGTAACCTCTGGAAGGCTAGCTAGATCGAGGCCATATTGTCATCATATAGGCCAGTAGAACGTGTGATCCCTGGGTCAACTGTGGCCACATAACTGCACTCAGCCTCCTGCTCAGCTCTCTAGAATCAGGGTTTTAGCTGCAAACTGTGCGATTTAAAGAGGAAAATCTCTCATCAGTAGGGATTAGGGCAGAGGCGTTTCGACATTTTCCATAAGGTAGCATTATAATCAGACTCTAGGCTTCATAATACCCGCCATCTGAGTGGATTTGTGGGGAGGAAATGTTATTAAAGTCGCCACATGAGAAAAACAAATTAGAGCCAGTGGTGTGCTGTCCAGAGAGGCTAGAAAAGAAAGCAAGTGGGGTCGGGCTTAATCATTCCACTTCTCTGTGTTTATTACTCTTTTTCTTGCGCTTGTTTTCTGACTCATGCATTTGGAGGCAAGTAAGCAGGAGGCCAATGTGCACTTCGAAGTTAATGATGAAGATAGTAGTAGCGCAGTAAATCAGATAAGCAACACTTACTTTTTATGACACTTTATAAACACACTTTTTATCTTCAACTGGATGTTTATTGAGGCATGCTGATCAAGCACACACTGCATTACTACAAGCAATATTTTTATGGCGCTGTACTGTGGTCTATTAGTTACTTTGCTGAGACTAAAGCATACCTCAGCATGTAAAGGCCTCCCCCTCTCTGTCTTTGCCTGATTCCTGACGTTTGGCATTAACATTACCAGAGAGAGAGAGAGGTTAATTATGCCCGACCCTGCAATGCCATTAATTACATAACAGTAAATAAGCTAATGGTATTTCACTCAGGGTAGTAAAGGGGTTTGTGTGTGTGTGTGTGTGTGTATGTGTGTGTGTGTGTGATGGAGAAGTAGAGATACTTAATAACAGTATGTTCAGATTTTTTTCCTTTTTATTTCCTATTTCTGTTTTTATTAGCACTACCTTGTATCTACACTTATTGTCCATTTTATCAGCCCCACTGACCATATAGATGATCACAGACTGCTTCCAACTGTTTTGTTTGTATTCTTTAACCCATTTTTACCCTGTTCATCAATGTTCAGGACCCCCACATGACCACCAGTGATCAGATATTATGTGAGTGGATATTTCTTAGCAGAGCTGATAGACTGACATGGTACTGACATGTTAGTGTTTGTGCTGCACAGTGTGTATCACATTACTGCTGGAATTTTGTTTCTGGAGTTCACTGTCCCCTGTAGTGCATATATCTAATTTGTTAGTCCACCTTGCACATGTAAAGTTCTTGATGATTGTTATTTTGATGTTGAAAGGTGTCAGCACATACAGTACATTGCACCTTGCTTGCTAATCTCTATCTTTCATTGAAAGTGCCTACAATGGGTGCATGAGTATCAGAACTGGCTTGTGCCTTTAAGGTAATCTCTGTTTGAACTGCCTGTTTTGTAGTGACATGTAAATGCTTGCACAGTTACCTATAAAACGGTTGCTTTTGCAGGTTAATTTCTACATATGTATTTTATGGCCTGGGTAACTAAGGGTGCATTTTGAAAATTATTATTATTATTGTTTTCTGTGATGTTTGGCTTTTAAATACCAGGCGTAAATGGGGTTATTCTGTACCTGTGACTAGTGAAAATTATGTTGCTTTTTCTTCTCTTCATGTCTCTCTCTCTCTAAATGTTTAGAAACAAACAAACACAGATTGAGATGTTTTTTGGGGAGGGGGTTGACAAACCGTACCCAAAATCATTAGTTTAGCAATTAGCTCTCAGCTTCCCTCTGGGTCTGCCTACTAAATACACTTGTCCTAGTTGAATCACTGGTGTGTGACAATGAAAAAAACAGAAAATAATTGTTCATCTTATTCCCATAACATGGTGTTGATTCAAACAAATCAACTTGTTTTCTTTGATTTGTTTGGTTTTGTCCTGTTTTCTGTTTACATTAATGAAATACATCCAGCCATGACTCATTTTTCATTACTGTTTTTGAGTAAATTATTGTTTAAATTGGTTGCCATAATGACATAGTCCTAACAGCAACTGATTCTGGATCACTGTGAGATGATTACATTGTTGGATTGGCCCTATGTTTAATATCACATTTGAGTATATCAGTAAAAGTATATCAGGTTACAAGAACATTTCGTTTTTTTTTTTTTACCTCAGCCAATAGCCATAACATTAGGTTCATGTGCCTTATATTGTGAGTCCCCTCCATGCCCTCCAGACCAGCCCTGAACCTTCAAGGCATGGACTCCTCGCAAGATTTCTGAACATGTGCTGTGTTATCTGGCACCAAGACATTAGCAACAGATCCTTTAAATCCTGTAAGTTGTGAGGTGAGATCTCTACTGATATGACTAGTTTGTCCAGCACATCTAACAGATCCTTGATCAGATTGAGATCTGGGGAATTTGCAGGCCAGGTTGATGCCTTGAACTCTGTCATATTCCTCAAACCATTCTTGAACAGTTTTTGTAGTGCAGCAGGGTGTATTTTTCTACTGAAAGAGGGATAATGAAGGGGTGGTCTGCAGCAATATTTAGGAAGGTGTTTTTTTTTCAAAGTAAGATCCTCATGAATTCCAGGATAAAAGCTTTAGCAGCTAAATAGTGCTTTCCACTGCCTCCACTGGCTTGCCTGATTCCTATAAGGCATCCTGATGCCATCTCTGGTGAGCAAGGTACTGGATCACTACACTGCTCCCCGTGTGCTGTTGATAGGTGCCCGCTGCTTCACGTATGCATGTTCATTATAGTATTTATTTTAGACCATTTTATAAAGTTTCCACCCAATATAAAGGGCAGATGGCATTATCAAATGGTATAATGTCAAAAAGCATTTAGTTAAAGCATTTGTTCTTTGTTGTAACTAATGCACTCAAACAACCATCTAAAGGCATAAATAATTCTTCTAAAGTTAAAGTTGGAATTAATTGTTAAATGAGGCTATGAAAGGAATCAACATAGCTGAAGTCTGTAGACAGTATAACATCAAGAGAATATGAAACATTGGAAGACTATATGAAGAAGAGAAATATGAAATGATGAATTGCACTAAAATGAATTTGGAATGGACAGGTCAGTTTCTTGACCTTAAACCAATAGAAATCTTGTTAAATTACCTAAAGTGAGCAGTTCTGTGGAGTGGAATTGACTAAAATTCCATAAAGTATATAACACGAGTGACACTAACTTTTTTGCACTTGCATTTTTCTTTTTAAAACAAATCCATTTATCCCAAAACTTCAGAGGCATCAATCTAGTCAATTACTTTATCCCAAAGAACCCACTTACACTCTTACTTAAAATGTTGTACTGAATGCACATCTAATGGAGGTGTGTGTGTGCTATTTGGTGTAGAGAAAGGAAAGCACTACATTCCAGCATTTGAATATAAATAAAAATTAAAAGGATAATATCAAGACATCTGTCCATGAACTGAATCTCGAGAGGAAATGGGAGCAGAAACACCCAAGTCATTCAACCAAATAATGGTAAAAAAAAAAAAAAAGAATGAAGTGCATTTGGAATAGGTGGGTCAGTTTCTTGACCTTAAACCAATTGATATATTGTTGAATGACCTGAAGTGAGCAGTGCATGTGATGAAACCCACCAACATCAGTGATAAAGCTGTTCTGTACAGTGGAATGGACTGTATCTGATATCTGATAATATTTTGGGTCATAGTAATGCAGGTATATAGAAAATTCTAATGGGTTTTCAAACGTTCAAGTACCATTATAGATTAGCTCTGCTGTAGCTTTTATCGTGTTTGATTAAACATTGCTTATTTAGATTTTATTCAGGCTACGTGCGGTGTGCAGACAGCCCCCACTCAGTGGCAATTCCTAATGGCCATAATGCCCTCAATGAGAGCAATGTAATGAGTTTGTGTAAACTGCAGAGAGCCTGGCACTGCTGACTTTGGTTGGCATGACCGTAGGGCTGCTGTCTTTTGCTCTAAGATCCTGACTCTGCCCCTCCATATGGCATTGGGAGCCAGGGAAAGCCAGACCCTGACACGGATATGCCTATGCAACAAAAACATGAGACGATTACCTATTGTTCATAATTCCTGACTCTCTGCATTTCTTTCTTTAATATTGTGCTGAATGGACAGGATAATGCTTCTGAGATTAAAATTCACTAGGGCAGAGCATATTGTGCTTTTTGGAACTCTACCAAACTAGCCAAGAACTTTAGCTCCTAAAAAATACAACAATGGGGCTTTGTGAGGTGAAAGTGTGGCTAAAACTCAAGAGTCGTGATCAAGGTTGTGATCCTCTGAATGAAAGTGGGCTACAAACCCATTGTGTTTTTGAATTTACATCATGCTTTATAGTTACAAGCCAATAAGAACATCTTGGGATATCTGACAAGTAAACAGGGCACCACTCCACTAAGGCTGATATGCAGTAAGAAACTGATGTGCTCATGAAAACTGCAAGTAATTAAAGTACATATACTACTTGATGTATCTCATGCTAGCAACAAGTGCCGTCAGCTAGGCACTTTCCACATGAACCACAATGAAGTATTTTCTATATATTTTGGTATTTATGTTCTTGGGGTGTCAGGAAGTGACAACTCTGAGTGGGTGCAGTGGTTGGAGCTTTAATCAAACCTGAAATTTTTTTCAGAATACAGATAATACAGATAATGGCCAAGAGCATTTTTATTAATACCCAACTGTAGCCCAAGAAAATGCCATCCAACCTCTGACTGCATCACTGACCACTTCACAGCACTTGTAAAGTTACAATCGGTGCCTTCAAGCAACATCCCAAAATGTTCTAACCCTTGTGTATTACATAATGAGTTGCTCTCATGCTAGCCTTCAATGGATTTTTCTGCTACACTGGAGATTCCATTACTTCATTACTGTGCTAATTGTTTTGCATTTAACCCATGTGTTGCTTAAACTAACTACTTATAGTTTTATATAATCACATTTCCAAGAGAAAACATACTTTTGCTACTTGCATTTTCGTTTCAACCTTCAAAGTATGTTCTGCAGATCTCAAAGGCATTTGTTCTCTTAGTTTCGTTGTCATGCATTTGAATCAACTGTTTTATT
Source organism: Arnoldichthys spilopterus (assembly GCA_037974385.1). Taxonomy (NCBI): domain Eukaryota; kingdom Metazoa; phylum Chordata; class Actinopteri; order Characiformes; family Lepidarchidae; genus Arnoldichthys; species Arnoldichthys spilopterus. The sequence continues at coordinate 9,107,841 of JBBPDA010000013.1, read as the reverse complement.
AAAATGTATAGCCAAATTGGAGTGGAAAATGAAAGTCAACAGCTCTTTGTACTAAGATATTTACTTTTATGTGCTTTAGTAAGTTTAAAGGTGGATACTTTTTGACTTACATGAAGAGTATTTTTGACTCCAAGTATGTAAGTACTTTTTACACTCTATGAAACAAACAAATGACTGCACTGTGGCATATTAATATTGTTTAAAGCATTACCAATAGGAAGAGAAAAGCAGGGATAAGAACTGAAACATAAATAAAAACAGGCTGAAATTATTTAAAAGTGAAAACGTGCAAAGGAATGAGTTAAAACGTGGGTCCGAATCCGGATCCAAAAACGTATTTGTGTGAAGGTATATACTGCTACTACTACTAACAGATAATGTATAGCATATAACATAAACTGTTTTTAAAAAGTTTTCTTTGTTTGGTGGTACATGATGCAGTGAATCATCAGCAATATTTTCTTTGAGAGTGGTTTCATTTTACACTGATTTGAAATTGGTTGAATGTTGGAATAAAAACAGTGCATTCAGATGCACAGGAACTTGATTGTTGGGCAGAGAAATAGAGTAAAATGTCTAAAATGAGAGTAGAAGTTCAAAAATTCAGTATCAGTAATACCGAACTACAGTATAGATCTTTTTAAATAAGTCAGGTGCAGTAAAATAGTACAATTACTCAAGTATTTTCCATCTCCGTGTATTAATGGTGGGATAAAGGCTGTGAGAAATTCAAGTGTGAAATTTGAACTCTGGAAATTATGAAGCAATATTCAAACTCAACTTTGCTCCATGTGATCATCCCCCTGCCATTGGATTTGGACAAAGATTCTAAGCTCAATTTGTAGCTGTATACTTCTTAAAGCTGCATCTCTATTTTTATACAAAAATATCACCTGTGCTTGATATAATTTCTACAAATTCATTTTGAGATCAGGTTGAAATGTTCAATCAGGCTGGCAGCTTGCATCACTGAAATTTGCTGGCCAGTAAACAGAGGCAACATTGACCACTTTTACCAAATGACTTGTTATGTTCACTGTAGTCAAAATCACTTGCTCATTATTATTCTAAATGGCAGGGAGAGTCATTGGTTGCTGGGATATGCTGAGGCTGTGTGGGGCTAAAACATGGCAGAAAACTCTCCAGAGGGACTTGTCTGTCGATGCAGAGTTCAGGCCATACTGACACACGGGAACAGGAACATCTCATTTAGCAGACTGGAACACTACTGTACAACCCACAGTAGCTGCTCATGTTCTTCCCTGCTGTTGTCTGCAGCCAAGGGGAGGGGGAGTCTGGCTAATGCTCCCCTCCACTCTTCTTCCAATGACCGAGGTCAAGCATGGATTAAAAGGCGCTGATGTATCATCACTGTCAGGCAACATTACAGCGTGCATCTTTTTTTCCTCCTTAGGAACACTTGCTTATAAGGAACACATTACTTTCAATTACCTCCCTGACTTTTCTTTTTAATTAAAGGCAAAGGCTGATGAATTATCAGAGCCTCTAAATGATGGGAGGCCGGAAAGAGACGGTGCGGCACTGTGCCCAAACGTGAATACCCTTCATTCCCATTACACCAGCTGCTCAATAAGCAATCTTTAGGGGAGTGTGTGTTTGTGTGTGTGTGTGTGTATGTGTGTATGGGTGGGGGGTTGGGGGTGAGATGAGGCAAGTCATTGGGAGCAGTCTAGTTTCCGGAGTGTCAGACTTGTTCGATTGTCCTGGGGAGAGAGGCAGGCGATTCAGACATCACTGTCTCCGTTAGCCTGCCGACTGAAAAGCAATTATAAACATGTTTAAAAGGGTAGAGACGCGAAAGGGCCAAAGAAGTCAGGGGCCTTCAAACAGATAAGCAAGCAGCCAGGGGCTGATGGCCTTGTTGTGCCATTACCCCCTCCCCCGTACCCTTTTCTTTTTTAGTCGCTAAGCTTCCCTGCGACGCTCCTCTTGCTGTGTTGACAGGTTCCTGAGCGATGCTATCACAACAAACACAGTGTGAAGCAAATGACACATTGTAAAGGCAATTTTTCTTTTTTGTCCTCCAATAAACTATGTCTATATGTGTCTATACAGCCAAACACAAACAACATCTCTTCCTGTCTTAATGAAGAGGAGGAATGACACTGGCATTCAATAAGAGGGTATTAAAGTGAGTCCACTCATGTTATGGAAGATATGGACCATCTGGTGGAGTAGATCTGAGGGCTGGCAGGTTCTGAACTAAGATTGGCCAAAAGCTTGTGTGATCCTGATGCTGGCTCTAATCTCATTCTAATGCCCAAATCTCCAGCTTTAATGGCTTCTAAGAGTGTTTTCATATCCACTTTTTTTATTATTTGTTTCAAATATCTTAAAGCTTTTTGCTTGTTTTATGTTTATCCCCCATTTCCAACCTTCTGGCTGCTGTAGTTTGATGTAGGCATCTAAGATTAACAAGTATACAAAAGAAAAGAGTTTGTTGCTTTTTAATGCTTTTTATTATTATTTTGTAATAAGCTTAACACAGTGTAATCATTTCTTACTTCTTACATACTTTTTGTGAATAGCTATGGTGTAATATTAATGCAAACAATTTACAGTAAGCCTTGAGAGGCTATTCCTGACAATAGTTATAATAGCTATCATAAAATGGCAAAATAAAAAAAAACATATGAAGATGGACACTAATAAGAAATGTAATGAGAAATGTATTATTATTATTATTATTATTATTATTATTATTATTATTATTATTATTATTTAGAAACAGTTCTGGTACTAAAATCTGACTTTCAGTTTACATTCAGGTATTTTATATGCACACACATCAGCTTAAATCTGTATTATAAGTTAGGTTTAAGATAACTATTATAATTTATAACAATTTTATCAATTTAAAATAATTATTAAAAAATAATTGTGCTGTTCAGGCATATGTTGTTTTGCTTGGCACCCATAACTTGTTGTTAATAAAGAACAAACTCTGCTTTGTACCTAACAACACCTGTTATTCAAGTTAAAAGCCCTGTAGCCTCAGCCTCTGATGGCATATTGCTTTATTGTAATATGGTATTGAATGTGGCTCAGTTACTGAGATTATAGAACTGGAACTATTAGTAAATGGTAAATCATAACTTGAGGTAGGTTGTCTATTCAAGTAATTAATGTTAAAACCTGGTCAAAAAGATGTAAATGTGATAATAATAGGGATGCATGACCAAAATCTGCCAAGATCAGAAATGGACCAGTTTATTATATTAATGTTTGCAGATGTCTGTCTGGTGGTTTTAGGATGTCAATAATGTGAACTGGGTAAGCGAAATCCCGTTGTATTTGGATGCTGCTGCTACACTTATACAAACATTTTACAGCAAAATTAAGCAGTACTAAGTATACAGTTTCTTTAAGTAAGTTCTTTTGGTGTAGCAAATTATTTAACTGGTATACGTATGTTTAATAACCAGCTGATTTTGTTTGTCATATAAAATGGTAAATAATTCATTGAAATTGGCTTATTAAAATTTCAGCAAGAAATGGGTCTATGCTAGTTTCATGTGTACATTTCACAAACTGTGAACTTCAGATTAAAAAAGACTAATAAAAATCAAAGGGTGAAAAAGAGAGAAATTGGAATTGGACAAATTAACTGCGTGTCCTTACATGATGATGTTCTACATTAAACACAGACATCTGGAGCTAGTATAGGATATCTTATGTTTTATATTCAAATACATTTTGCCTTGTTGTTAACAGCTTCCTTCTCCTTCAGCCTCAGTACAGAGCTGCCACTGCTGTTTTCTATTTCTAATAACTGAATGAAACCTGGTGAGATTACTGTGTAAAATGTATGTATTCACTGTCAGTTTTGACTGTGTCTAGTAATTCTAGGAGAGCTAGAGTGATGTTTTTAACATCAAACGTATTCCCACAAACTTAAAATCAACACTTAATTTCTAGTGGTTAATTTGATATGGTAGACTTTCAGTCCAGCTTCTGAACACCCAAACAGTGTGATTGGCTGTATGTGTCTAAACAAAAAAAAACATCCTAAAGAGGTCATTTCCATTGGGTGTTTTGAGATTTTAACCCTTTTATTTCCACTGAAATATTTAGGTTTTCTCTAAAGGCCAAGAAGGCCCTGAGGGTTCCTCTTTTTTCTTTGGCCATGTTTCTTCCAGTCCATGCCCAGGCTTTGTGTGTTATGGAGTACATGGGCAAAAAAACAAAAAACAGTTACTGTACAACACCAGACAGAAAGAAAGCAGCTGAGTATTAACAGGATTACAGACACTGAATGCGTCTCAGTGTCTATTGACACTTTGGGTCTAAGACAGTGCAAGACCATGACCTGTGTGTGTGTGCACGGTCTGCCATCCAAATGGTCTATTATCCCTGACCAGGGTCGTACTCCAGAGACTCATACACTATCACCAGAGGCAGCCTGTGGTCGCCATGGAGAATTCAGCAGGAAATGGTTTTGTTTGAGAAGGGCCAAGTGCATTCGTGGAAGGCATTGTAGCCTTGCCATTCCAGAGGGGTTAAAATGGTTTAATCTCTTTAGCTACTGTTCAGATAGAGGACTATGAAGAGATATACTTCTCACTCTGTAAGTCTGTACAAAACCAAACTATGCCAAGAGGCTACAGCATTATGCTTTTTTCACCTTTAGGTTCCAAATTTTATCAGTTAAAATTTTTTTAGGCTTATTTAGCTGTGTTTTTAACACAAACAGATCAGATATGATCAATCAGTTAAGCCAGTACTTAATAGACTGGAAGTAAATAAAGTATATAAAATTTTTACTTGATTTTGTTGAGTGAAAATATGTGCACATTCTCTATGGAAAACACACGTCTACACATTGTAATGCACAAATACTGCTTACTTGATGAATTGCACATTTTGGGCAGAAAAATCCCCCCAGAAAATGTGGCCTTTGCTAAAAATTTAAATTCTGCTTATTTTTTACCCCAGTATGTTAAACTCAACCAGTGCACAGAAATGTTACATTTATATTTGTTCCTTGTAAAAATTCAACAAAACATTTGACCAGGGAAATTGCATACTGATGTACCAGTGGTGATCAGTGATTTGTATGCAGATGTATTTGTGCCCAAAACTAATTTTATTTACTAAGTTGTGGCCTAGTGGTTAGGGGCTTGCTCATGTGATTGGAGGGTCGCAGGTTCAAATCCCAGCCACTGAGGTATCATTTAGCAAGGTACCATCCTGCTACACTGCTTCCCGGTGCTGTTGATAGCTGTCCACTGGGTGGATGGGTTAAATGTAGACCTCTAGACATTTCATAGCGGTGCACCTTGTGTGATGGGGTGTGTTCACAATGACAAGTACCCACTTTCACAGTTATCAGTATAAAATAACTAGTCAGTCTAATTAGCCGAAATTACTGAGCATGTGTCATATGTTGTAAATGCCATATAGTTAATTGAGATGTACTGTTTTATAACTTAATCAATTCAATAAAGCAGCTAAATAAAGTGGCCAGTTTTCTGTTGTACTCACAACTTTTGCCACCAGGCAGCAATTGGCAGACATGTGCAAATTCTACTTGTATCCAGGTGCAAACAGGAACTCTGTGAAAAAAAAACTATATTTTCCCATATGCCACAGCCAAGACTGCAAGAAAGCCTGTGTAAGAACTAGCCTTGCTCTTTCGGAGGGTAGAATGACCCTCCTTTTCCCTCATCATGCAGTGTGATGCCCTTTGCTTGCCAGACGAGGACAAGGCTGATGTTATACCCATTGTAAAAGTAATTGTCCAAAACACTGCCCTGTAGGGTTTGGTACCTTCTATATCTTCATTACAGGTCATTGTTGTGATTTATAGTAAGAGACAAGAATGATAAGTGCCTGAAAAACCTCACTCACCAATAAGTGATCATCACTGTATGATACTGTGGTAATTAAAATCAATTTTTTTTTTTGCAGAGACTATAGACTGGGTAACATTTTGTTAACAGTTGCTTACTGACAGTGACACTTATTGCACCAAGCAGAGTGCCAGATAAACTGTTCATTAGGAGGGCAACAATCATTTCTTCAAGTCATTATTTAAAAACTAGAACAACAACAGAATCTGAAAGCTTTATATCAAATGTTTTCATTGAGACACTGTAGTGGCAGCACTGTTATTCACACTTGTTTTCAGGGCATGTTTTTAAAAAAAATCAGATCAGTCCAGTTCAAGCACATTTTTCTGCACGTTTTATAAAGCAGTGGTTATACAGAATGGCTGCTTACTAATATTCACTGACATGGTAAGTTTTTTTTCTCTGTCACTTCTATGAAATGTCTTTTTTTCATAACATTACCAGTTAAAAATTGTCACACAATGGAAGAAATTGCAGGAAATGGTTGTTTTCAGGAGGAAGGGATAGTCATGCCTTTTTCTCAGAAAATATCTGGGGAGCCTTTTTCCAGAACCCAGTAATTATTGTGATGTGCATATAATATTAATGACTGTTCCACAGCCTGTCTGGACACTATATTAAAACAGTATGTTGTCTGTTTTTCTCTCAGTGCATTGGTATGTGCCATTTTTGCATGCCTTCCATTGCCAGTTCAGAACAGACAGTGCAGCAGGTCCCCCCCTGCACCCCCCACCCACACACACACACACACACCCCACACACCCCCTCACACACACACACATAATGCCTAATGCATTTTTTTACTCTATAGAAGACCTGCTCCATATAGACTGCTAACTGTGCTAGCTGCTCTCTTCTACATGACCTAACAGAGATCTTCACTTTACTAGCATTGCACTGTGCCAGCAGGAATGGAGAAGGTATGATATCTTGTCCCCAGTGGTGTGACAAATTGTGTGCCCAAATTTAAATGGCTTTGCTGTAGATGGCAGTTTCAGACTGACCGCAAGGTTGTGTGATTTTAGTACACAGTCCCAAGATGGTGTTTGAAATGGTTCCAGCAAAATAAGCAACTGCCTAAATAAACGCAGAGAAAAATCACAAAAAGGTTTGCCTGCATTGCAATTTCTTTTTAAATATAGCCGGTTATATTTAATGACAAAAACTCTGTAGACAATACTTCCAGTTACTGAGTTCAGCTACTTTAAGGTGTAGTGATTTCTAAAACTGCCATTTAATTACTTGCACACAGGGCTTGCATAATCTCCACTGAGCAGCACTGCCAATAACATGGAGTGCGCTAGAGCAGCCACACATGAGCCTAAGGTCACCAGCTTCAGTGCCAAGCCTTAGTTAGAAGTATCAAAAAGCACTGGGCTATGCAATGGTGGACCTGCATCCTATGGAATGATGGAGCTACACCCGTTGTCATTGGCATAAATAGTGCTGGTAATACAGACATAATAATTCAACATCTATACCACACCCAATGCTGCTCTGGCTGAATGTAGTCATACCTTCACATTGTTCCACCATCTAGTGTAAAGCTTTTTAAGAAGAGTTGAGGTTGTTACTGCAGCAAAAGCAGGGGTTTAGGGGACTCTTTGATTACCAGGTGTCTACAAACTTTTGGACATATAGAATAGCTCTTCTTTCTTATTTCTGGCCATGGAATGGACTGCTGATTGAAGCTTGAATGCTTCTTTAGTTCTCTTGTAAGAATTTTTATGTGTTTTTTATCATAATGCATTTTAATATTCATTTAATAAATAATTAATAGGTCATAATACATATTACAGAAACAATTAAATCTACATGGTAATTATTTCAGGTTTGTAACACAGTTACACTGGTTACTAAATGTATTATTTCAGTCTATTTATCCATATCTCTGTAGAAAGGGCAACATATCTCTGGAGCAGAAAGACAGAACAAGAAAGATGGTTGGATGCAATCCCTAGGCTGAGGGCTACTGGCACGCATGCTACATTATGCTACCTGTGTCTTCACTGACAAGAAGCAAATGGCAGGCCATTATTACTACCAGAATGGCAAACTTGGCACTCAAGGGAAGGGTTTTCACAATTCAACCACAGAGTAACTTCTTTTTATTGTTGTTGTTGATGCTGCTGTTTTCCATCCACCTCATGCTCATTTACAAGAGCAGATAGCATGTATGGTGGATTGTGTATGCATGGTGGATTGTGTTCAACACTGTGGGTTACAGAGATAATGAGTGTATAAATCAGAAACACTCTTGGGTTGACTGTTTCCTTTGCTTACTAAATTTGCCCTTTTATTAAATGCTTGTCTCAGAAGTGAGGGATTCAGTAAATAGAGGGAAAGGGGAATGGGAAGAGAATGTAAAGATGTTACTGATGAATGTTACAACCCTTAGCTTTAAACCATTTATATACAATAATGGTCTTATTAGGGAGATATTATTACATGTTTATTTGTTGAGTTTGTGTGGATTCAAAATAAATATCTACAAATCATCACAATTTCTGTTATCCTCTAGCCCTTCATCAGCACTCAACCTATCAGTGATATGGATGTGTCTAAAAAGAAATTCTATAATTAACTATATAACTAATAATATACTATATAATAATAATACAAATTATTATTATTATTATTATTATTTTATTAATTGGTTAATCATTATTAGACTAACATATTAAAGTAAACAGTGAGCAGTAGATGTTTCTAATGAAGTGGATATGAACTATTTTCCATAAAATACAGTTTCTGTTTGCTTTGAATGTCCCTCGGTTCAGTTACGCATTTGTTTTCTTCAGTGATGCTATAATTATTTTCTTTCTTGCCAAACTAGCAGTCAGTGTTGATAAAAGTGTTATGTTTAAATTCTATTTTTTCCAGTTTGATGGGGAAAAAAATTGCAGTTGTGCCATCCATTTTATTTTAGTTCTGTAATGTTCACCACCATCCAAATATTCAAGTAATGTTTCTTACTTTCAGTACATCCAGCTTCAGATTGAGGTCTGGTCATCACGCTTCCATCTCCATAATTTACTTTGTGAATAAAGGTGCCTACATAATAGACACTGAAACAGCATCAAAAGTTCAACACCTTAAATACATTTCACATAAAAAGCTGTCAGAGACCACAACTAACTGCTACATGTGTCTCACTGAAAATGCTTGACTTTCCTTAATTTTAAACTGTTCAAACCCTGCCCCTTCTCTAGCCCTGTAACACATCACCTGGGAGGACAAGCTCTGGATTTTTATTGGTCTACTGCGTGTTGCATTGTCTAGTATATAGGCATCTTAAGGCAACAGCACATGTCATGATAGTAGACTTTACTCTTGAGTTAACATGTGGAGAACCCTTTTTTTAGTGCCTCTTCATTAAAAACACCTCATCTTCCCCCACAGGCAAGAACCTCGGAATGCCTATGCCTGGAGCTGTTTCTTTATTGAGTGTATTGCGGTTTCACTGTCAGTAAAACCTTGCCAGGGTGTTAGCACATTTCATTGATTTGCCGAACAGTTTCCTTCGCTTCGCCTCTCTTCCCAAACATGAGCATCTAAGTGTCCGAAATAAATGCTCTTGGCAGCATCATGTGGATGCAGCGAGTGGAGGAAAGGCTGACAGAGGTGAAGGCTCCTCCATTCAGCGGATCAATGCGCTACTGCTTGCGCTGAACCATCCCTCGCTTCTTCACCTGCGCACTCTCTGAACTGATGCACTGGTCAATAGGAAGAGCTGGTACAGTCATGGATCTAAAGGCCTAAGACCACGACCAACATGAGTGAGACAGAGTGGTGTGTGTGTGTGTGTGTGTGTGTGTGTGTGTGTGTGTGACCTGATGCACTCTGACACCTGTCTTGCCTTCGATGTCTGCCTGTGTCAGTGTATGAAGGCTGTTTTGTGTGTGTGTGTGTGTGTGTGTGTGTGTGTGTGTGTGTGTGTGTGTGTGTGTGTGTGTGTGTGTGTGTGTGTGAATGTGTGTGCGTGTCTGTGTGAACTGATGTGCACCGACACCTGTCCTGCCGCCCACTTGGATCGTGCAGGTCAGGTTAATGTTATCCGCGGCAGGGGCTTTATGGGCTTGAGTTGAGGTATTTATTGACAGCCCAGTGTCATGCTTCAGGATGCAGCATTGTGTAACAGAAATCACTGAGCTGATACATTCAACTCACTCCCACAGTAGGACGCTTCCTGTGTGTGTGTATGTGTGTGTGTGTGTGTGTGTGTGTGTATGCACACATCCCAAAAAATAAAGACACCCATTAAATCAAGCTGTGCCTAAATAACTAAATTGCAGACTCTTAATTTACTGCTCAGCTACTAAAGAGCTCATATCATTTATTACACATTTTCCTACTCTTATTGAAGTAAGAGCTTTATACAGAGTGCAAACATATTTTTTGGAAAGGTTTTGCGTACTAAGGTAATATTTTGAGGTGTTCTATGCACTGCCCATTTGCCTTTAGGTTACTGAAAGTGTTTTAACCTGGAGTTTGTTTAATGAAGTGCAGTAAAACACAGCTAATCACCATTTAAACAATATTGCATCACAGCATCCAGCTATAACATTAAAGCCACATATCTAATATTATGTATGTCCCATCATGCCTTCAAAACAGCTCTGACCTAAAAGACCTCTGGAGATGTGCTGTAGTATATGCCCTAAAGTCCTTTTTGCAAGTTTGCAAGGTGGGACCTCTATGAACTGAACTAGTTTGCCTAGCATATCCTACAGATGCTTGATCGTGTTGAGAACCTTTAGCTCTTTGTCATGTCCCACAAACCATTCCTGAACAGTTTCTGCAGTTTGGCAGAGTGTATTATCCTGCTAAAAAAGGACGATATTAGAGAATACCCTTGAAGGGGTGTATGTGGTCCGCATCAATGCTTAGGTAGGTGGTTCCTATCAAAGTAATATCCACATGACCAGCAGAACACTGCCTACAGCAACACACTGCCTCTGCTGGATTGTCATCTTCCTGTCTTTGGCCTTTCCTTCATGGTGAAGTTCTGATGCACTTGTGCCTATTTTAAGCGCTTTTATTGGTGGACAGAGGCCAACATGGTCACTCTAACTGGTCTGCTCATATGCAGCAAGTTGTGATGGACTGCGTGCCAGAACATTTTTATATCATAGACATAATTAATGTTTTCAGCTACTTGTGTTACAGTAGCTCTTCCGTGAGAATGGATCAGATGGGACACTTTTTACTCCTCATGCATTAGTGAGCCTTTGACATCCATTACCCTGTCAGGGGTTTGCTGGCTGTCCTTTTTTGGAACACTTTCAGTATGTACTACAACTGTTACTTTATCATCTGTAATGTTGGTTAAAAGAAATCTTTATAGTAAACATTAGACATTTAAATTAAAACAAGCTGATATCACATTGTATCATCAGATAGGTCAAGGGGTTTACTGCTCACTCATAATGTCTACTGACTCATCTTCCCTGAAATCACTGACACTGTAATATCAATTTTTTGGGGTTTATAAAGATTACGTTTTCTGTTCTATTCATATTTTTTGTTGTATGGTTTGCTTAAATAAATATGTTACAAGCATTTTAAAACTGAGCTAATGGGCAGTATGGTCGTGGCTTTGTTAATTATTGTGCATGGCTGTTTAATAAAGGCAAACTAAATGAGAGGAAAACAGCAATGAGTATATCTCAGTACAAACTTTTTTTTTCTTTTAAACTATCTGTTGAATAAGGTCTGGCCTTTTCTGTTTTTCTGAACTCGTGCCAAAAAGCAAGACAGTGGCCACCATGATTCCTGAGGATTCTTCTTTCCATCAAAGCAAGAGGCCTGTGATCCTGACTTAAACGCCAAATCCTCTGTATACTGACATAATGCCCTTTAAGCTGACTAATCCCCCCCCCCCTCCCCCCAAGGTACACTTACTTTCACCTTCTCTCATTTTCCACCTTCATGACAATAACAACAATAACAAGAGCACTCATTAATGTGAGTGGTTGCTAGGTAACCTTTATGATGCAGTGAATGTGTTTCATTAGGTGCCGTTGACTGCGCAGACTGTTACAGAGGAACATACACAATGAAAAAACTACATTAACTGTCAAATAAATGTGAAATACACATGGAAGTGCATCGACACTGGTCACTGAGCGGCACTGTGACTCTCCCATATGGTGACAAACACTGACAAGCTGCCTGATCCCAAGAGGCCATGTGTCTCAAACACACACACACACACACACACACACACACACACAGCTGTCTCATGACTACTCAGTTACAGGCCTCATGCATATCACATCCTTTACTGTAAATGCAGACCTAGCATACTACACTTTTTGCACCTTTGTGACCTGTCCTCACCTACTTTTCTCTGTCAAATATGCATGTACTTACTAAAGCAGTTTCACCTATTGTATAATTTTTTGACTTCTCACATAATTTACATAATACGCTTGTAGCACATATTACTTGTCACATAAAAGCCAGCCATGTTCTGTTCCAACATGTTTTCAGCAATTTTGGCCTAGAGGAAACTTGCTCCTGCTCTATATGGACAACATTCAGTCGAATATACACAAAAAGAGCATTAGAAAACTGCCTTTAGATTAAAGGGACCTAAAGTGACTGCTGAATCTATACAATTCAATGGTGTGGATTATTAGAACACTAAGTATTGAGCAAATTTTCATCCCGTGTCCTTACAGACTCTTATCCTGGGATAGGAGTGTGGCTTTCTAAATCAAGCCTTAGTGCCTCCCTGCAGAGGCTTAACGGTGGATCCGTTACTTCAGTCCAGCCAGACCATTTACGGACCAATCCTGTACTTGAGTTATGACCTCCATATGGTCATGATGCACCATCACTATGTGTCTGTGTGTATGTGTGTGGACAACTGTATAATGATGGGGACAGTGTATGTGCAAGTGTGTGATGAGATGCATTTTTTTGGTGTGTGAGTGTGGGGGGGTGTTTATATGAAACATTCTGCCCATAGAGACATCATCTGCTAAAAGAATGAATGCTCCAGTGTTCTAGTGTGGTTTATTACCACAGACAGTAATTTCACGTGTCCTTGTGCTAGGAAAAGAATAGAGAACTCTCACTTGACGTAATTCTGTAACTACATGTGTTTTTTTTATTAATGATTTTTCATGAATTCTTCAGTCAGAATATACAGATTTGCTTGTGGTTTTGTTTTTTGTTTTCTGTTTTCTCCAGTGTTTAAATATTTTTTAAACAGCTTTTTTCATGTGTTTTATATCACCTGAATTTTTAGTGTAATTAATGTTTTGCACCTTATTATAACAATGACATGACCCTGCCACAAACATTAAATGGAAAATGTCATGTGCTGTTATAAGTCATGACAAATTATGTCTATTAATATAATCTGTGATGGCTGGTCTTAAAATTGGATAGAAAGGCTAATCTATTAATATCTAATAGCTAATAACACCTGTAGATAGCTCACACACTGCAGCACACATCTGAGAGCCCCTGAAACAAACACAAGAGTATATATAGAAAATACATAATGAGAAACACCTGGACAGAGGAGGAGACAAGGACAAGGTGGCAAGGCAGGGGCATAGGTATGGCCTAAACAATAACAAACACATGGACAGAAGCACATGGCCAATCGTGACAGGAGGTTAATAAAAACTGTACTTTTTAAAAGCAACTTTTCAACTTTCATTTCTTTTGTTCCATTCATCATGACCTTTTGTCACAATGTAAATGTTAACAGTTAAAATTCTGTAAAAAAAAAAAAAAAAGACAAAAATGGAGACCGACAGCTACGATATGTGTGTGGTATTATATTGTATAATACTGACTTAACACTATATGTTCACTGCACATTTTTAGCTTCTATAGAGACACCATAGGTTTTAAACAAATTTCTTGTGGGTACAAACATACTTGGCTAATAAAGCTGGTTCTGATTCTATATGTCTTCTATATTGACTACAGCAGGCTAAAAGAACAATCAGCCTGAATGATGCAGCATTTCACTACGTGATACGTCACAGTACATTTGACACTGATAGGCTGAGTGAATCTATAGCTTGGGCTAGATGTGAATCAGTCCCATTTTAACCAATTCCTATTTTTCTTATGACCAGTTGGAGGTCGACAGGAATCCAGAATAATCAGCTTGCCAATGGTTAAACTTTTTTATTTTCATGCCTTTCTTACAATGCTCAATGACCAGTGAAGATGCCCTTGCACATGTACTTCATATTTATCTGACAGTTAACCTTTGTTTTTTCTTGCTTATGTTCTTCCTGAAACATTCTGTGGAGTCAACACTACTTGTTCACCTAATGCCTTTTCTTTCAAAGAGAGGAACAGTGTAGCACAACTAGCCCATTTCTACCAGCCACCCCTGAATATAACATGTGCAATGTTACTATAATGGTAATTTTAATCACAGATAAAGTAGTTTCAGCATATGACACCTTCTATGAAATGTTTATGGCAGGGTTATGTCAGTGTTATGTAGATGGGTTTAACTGAATTGTTACCAAATTCACCAACTTCCCAGTGGCGTCTTCTGCTAGTGACATTCAATTGAAAGGGTTTCCAGTTCCTGTCTAGTTCCAGTTGTATGGAAAGGGTTTGAAAATATTGAAAATGAAAATAATGGACACTGAAATATGAATATATCAGATATAGATCAGGCTGAGAAATGCCAGAGTATGTGGTGCTGTATATTCAAAGGAGACAGACACTGAAGTATGATTCAAGTGTGTATTAAACAGTAAAGATTCAGTGTAATGCAATGAGGAAAGGCATGCAGCTGCATGAGTAAGGGAAAGTAACTATAGGGTGTATGCATGTGTGTGCTTGTGTACACACGTGTTTATTTGTATACAGGAGAAGCAGAAGACAGGGAAGTACAGAGCTTGTGTAAGAGTGTGTGTGCAATGTGTGTGTTCTTTGACTTACATTTGATGGATGTGCTCTACAGGGAGCAGAGTTGTATGATTAAGGGTGCAGAGTGTTCACTGATGATGGTGATGATGATGGTGATGAGTGCTCTAAAACGAAGATTAGCCAAGCATCATGGCCCTATTAAAACCGTCAATCACAGACACACACACACACACACACACACACACACACACACACACACACACACTCTAGCTCATAAATGAATTACACACAGCACCAATTCATTACTCAGACTAATTTAGCAGCTTTTTTAAAAAATGTATATTTTTGCAGAAGGTCACCAATGTGCAGGGTTAAACAGACTGATATTTTTCAGGAGACTGAGTAGCACTGCTTTTGGACATTTCTTGAGGCCACACTGTGGCATTTGTTTGTGTGTGTGTGTGTGTGTGTGTGTGTGTGTGTGTGTGTGTGTGTGTGTGTGTGTGTGTGTGTGTGTGT
>JBBPDA010000013.1:9079432-9090537 GCA_037974385.1 Arnoldichthys spilopterus | reverse complement strand
TAGGGAGTGTCGGAGGTATAGGGGTGTGGTGTTTGTTTGTGTGTGTGTGTGTGTGTGTGTGTGTGTGTGTGTGTGTGTGTGTGTGTGTGTGTGTGTGTGTGTAAAGTTATTTGTCCTGTTACTGGTAACCTTATTTCCAAAGGAAAATGTTATAAAAAACAAAATTATGTCCTATGATAATGCACATGAACCGTTATTTAACTGACAAAAGTTCAAAGACAAAATTTGTAGTAGTTTTACTGATAATAACATAAGAACATAATTATATTTTGTGAATATGCACAAATTTAGATTTTGGATTTAGTTAGATTTTAGTTATGTTTAGTTACTCAAAATTATGACTGGACCAACAGAAAAAAATGGATTTGCATTAACTTAATTTATAGGTTAACAGTGTTTCTATTTTTACAATTTTCTGGAAAGTTCCGGTTTTGTTGTTCCAAAAGCAGCTGCATATGAAAAATCAGTAGAAA
Organism: Arnoldichthys spilopterus; assembly: GCA_037974385.1. NCBI lineage: Eukaryota > Metazoa > Chordata > Actinopteri > Characiformes > Lepidarchidae > Arnoldichthys > Arnoldichthys spilopterus. Next base: position 9,090,064 of record JBBPDA010000013.1, on the reverse strand, counting down.
TTGCAACAAATTACTTGAATTAATTGCAGTAGCAAAGCTTATTACATTAACACACACTAAGCCACACATATTTTATCTTTATAAAGTTTTGGAGATCAGAGGTCTTGTTATGGCAGTGATTAATTCTCTCTACAGGTTTCTACCCACAGTATTATCAGCATGGAACTGTTCTGCATTGTCTGTGTTTTGAATCTAAAGAATCTTTAGTCTCAGTTCTACAACTTCATTATAAAATATATTAAACCTTTGTGTTATTTTTCCCCTCTGTGTTGATCTGAAATGCCACACAAAGCAAGTGTCTAATTTATTGTACTTATCTTTTATATCAGCTTGCTCCAGGTTGCTGGCTGTTTGCTGGGACTGCAGCTAAGTGGGCCAGTTAGTGGAAGAAATGCAGCTCTAAAGCGAAGCATACGAGGTGAGAAGAAGAATGTTCACACCTCTTCACACTGTTCTGCAATGTTCTCCTCCATTTAAACTGTTTGAGAATGTTCTCTTCCAGTGATGCTATTCTAGAATGTTCTGCATTCAAATGATTCTAATGTGCTCTCCTCCATTCAGACTGTTTTAGAATGCCCCCCTTCATCTGAAATGCCCCAGCATTCTCTCAAATATTCTTCTTCTAGAATGTTCTTGTCCATTCACATTTATTTAGAAAATTCTCCTCTATTGACATGTTCAAGCATGTTCTTTCCATTCACACTCTCAAAGAATGTCCTCCTCAATTCACATATTCTAGAATGTTCTCACTTTTCATACTGCCATAGAATGTTCCTCTCAATTCAAATATTACAGAATGTTTTGTCTTATTCACACTACTATGGGAGGTTCTCCTCCATTCACATTCTAGAATGTTCTCTCCATTCACACTGTTGTAGAATGTTCTCCTTATTCATGCATAATGTGCTTTCCTAGTCACAGTGCTGTAGAATTTTTGTATCCACTCCTAAATTCTAGAATGTTATCTCCTATTCACACTTGTATAGCAGGTTTCTTCCAATCCCACATTCCAGAATGTTCTCTTCTATTCACACAGAAAATTCTCCTCCATTTCCACTTTCTTGAATGCTTTCCCCTTTTCACACACTTCTTTCTCCATTTATGCTGCTTTAGGGTGTTCTCTGGCATTCACTCAACATTCTCCTCTATTCACAAAGAAATATAATGCTCTCATGTGTTCACACAGGTTCGTTTGGCTTATTAATTTTTTTTCCTAAATTTTTAAAACAAGTACCAGCAATGAAAAGTTCATGTTTGCTGAGCTGGAGAGCTCTGGCCTTAAGATGTTATAAATTTTCAAAGCGTCTGTTTTGGCTGTAAGCTATGATAATGCAATGGAAGCAAAACTTTTCTTTTTTCCCTGCTTATATCTGATGTTTCTCAAGGCTACAACTGTCCATGACTTTAAACATGTACTTTTACAGCAAATGTGAGGGTCATCACTTTATTATTTTGAAATGAGGGTGTAGATTTAAACTCTGATCCTGAAAATTTGCAAATGCTGATTTGCATTGCCTATGCATCCACATTTCATTATTACCAGACAGCTTTCTTACCCTTACAACCTTACAGCCTGTCCTGTGAAATGTGCACAGACAGGTAAAAGAGGAGGGTGAATACCAGGTTTTAAACCAGGGGTCTAGATGAATACCTTTTTTTGTAATCTGGCGGATTTTAATGAAAGCCAGAAAGTGAGTGGCATGGCTGAAATAACGTTAGCACTAGCACAATGGCAGGTCTTTACAGTATATATTTAAGGTTAACGGTCAGACTCTAATTGGCTGCCTGCCTGAATAGGCCGCAAAGTATGCTAGGCCTCAGGGTGGCTGTATCTGGCTGACGGCCCTTTCCTTTCTACTCTGTTCTTGTAGAAATAGAAAAAAAGATCTAAACGTAGGGAGGCTGCGATTGAATTTCCTTATCAAATCCCCCATCTCTACTTTGAGATTATCCTTTTGTTTAGCAGGAGCGACTTATCCCCGGGCTCATTTTAAACTATATTACACACCAGGGAGGCAGAAAAGGGCTACCAGGAATGGAGGTGAGCTCGTTTACTGTTCGTTCCATTTGTGATTTTTCTCTCTGCTTGACTTTTCCATTGGTCACTAAATAATTTCCTGCTTGCATTTATTTCTCTTTTCGTCTTTCTTTCTTGCCCCCCTCTAATTCTCTCTCTCTCTCTTTCTCTCTCTTTCTTTCTCTCTCTCTCTCTCTCTCTCTCTCATTCTCTTTCTCATTCTCTCTCTCTCTCTCTCTCTCTCTCTCATTCTCTCTCTCTCTCATTTTCTCTCTCTCTCTTTCTCTCTCTCACTTATTCCCTGCCTTTCTTTTTATCCGCTGCTCTCTATCTCTGTTCATTGTTTTGCAACAAGACAACTCAGCTGATCCTTCTGTACATGATCAGAACCACTGCCTGCTGTATATTTAGCTCAGTTCAGCTGAAGATAACATCACTGGACAGACTGTGAAGTATATCATTGCTTAACAACAGTAGCCATCATGGCAACAACATGAAAATGCAAAATATTAATTAATTCATTCATTCATTCATTAATTTTTTTTTTTTAGCCACTTCTCTTAACCAGGGTTGCAGGGGTCACAGATGAACATAATTCACGCACAAAGTCATACCTAAGAGCAGTTTAGCATCCCTGATACACCTGACATACCTGTCTTTGGACTGTGGGAGGAAACTGGAATTTCTGGTGAAAAGCCATGTAGACGTTCAAACTTCATACAGAAAGGGCCCTGGCTTCCCCAGCTGGGAAGCAAGCTCAGGACATTCTGCTCCACATGCCACCCACATTAATGACAATAACAACAAAATAATATTCATAAACAAAATAATTGTCTGGGGTGTCAACTGTCAAGGGTTAGCAACTCCAGAAGTATTTCCAGTTCAGTCCTTCACCTTAACAATTCTTGGACTTAAATTACTTTCAAACAATCTTAATCTCCGCCTCTCAGAGCTGCCCTGGTCTGAATCATTTTAATCAGTTTGTCACTTAGTAGCGTATCGACTGCCTCTGCAAGTTAACTGCCGCATGTCTTCCCAGCATGCTTTGCAGATGTGGGCCTGATAATTAGGCCCAGGCCAGGCAGGTCGATAATGTCAGCGGGAAATAGGGTGGACAACAGATCACACCCCAGGGTGAGTGTGGTGATGGTGGTTGGGGGGAGGCGGGGGGCGTTAGTTGGAGAGAAAAAGAGAGAGGGAAAGAGAGAAAGAAAGAGAAAGCAAACGGCAGGGTAAAGAGGAAAAAGCAGCAGGCCGCGCTGCCTGCAAGGAGCTGAGTGATTTGTTCAGATCCACTGGCAGACACTAAGGACAAGCAGCACAGGGAGGAGAGGGACAGCATACAGAGACACCACAGAGAAGCACACACACTTCACATCCTTCATACACCTCCCTTTCTCTCTCTCTCTCTCTCTCACACACACACACACACACACACACACACACACACATACATACACATGGACTGACTCATCCTGGTTCCAGGTTGCCAGATATGTGTGGTTATTGTTAATGTTCTCCTGCGGTGCAATCGGCCTTGTGTTCCCTCTGTTTCTTGTAATTAGGAAGCAATCTCATGTAATGAGAAATGCACATTATGGTTCGAGCTGGCGTCAGGGCCCTCAGTGATTTCACATATAACCAGACACATTCAGATTAATTTTTACATATCCATTCGCAGTTACAGTGCAGTCTTAACTCCTTCGACTCTTGCTCTATTACACCTCCAATTCCCAGTCTTGATACATCCTAAGGCTTTTCATTCTGTAATTACATGGAAACCAGCAACAGCAACAACATTTTAGAGTAGTTCTTAACTTATATGAGTTAATGATAAAAACCTGGACCTGCTAATACACATATAATGGGTTAAAAGAAAACATCACTGTTTTTAACCTAATCTCTATCTGCTACATCTCTTACATACCATTGATTTCCATGAACAACAGTTTCCTTAGTTTAGGAACAGAAATTGTACTGATGGCAATAAGAGAAGGCACTAGGCAGGTGCTAAAGCAGAAGGACCTGTCTATGACTGTATAAGTATGTTAAGAGTCAATGGATTTCCTTAAACTGTTGTCCATGACAAATAAACGAATGTACAGATGCAACAAGCTGTGATTAGGTTGAAAGTCACTGTAATATTCAGCTAAGATTCAGTATTTGGTGACTACTGTCAATTATTTTAGACCTGATATGTAATGTGTATAGCTAGGAGAGTAAGCAATGGATGTAGGGACCATAATGTAAGGGATTCATTCTGCACCTATATAAAATGCATGTAGCATGTTCAAGTTCTTGCTCTTAAACCATAAAAAAGTCTGAAATGCAGATAGAGGTTCTCAGAGCAAACAGGGACTGCAAAGTGTCAGTGAGACAGAGCGAGAGGCAGACAGGCAGACAGGCAGAGACAAAAGATGAATAACTACTAATCATCCCAATGGGCTGCAGTGTGAAAATCCCTTATTGAGGAGGCAGCCCTTCCTCCATGGCGTTCCTCAAAAACCTAATCCCAAGATCGATCCCCACGATTGCCTTAATCCAGACGAATCGGCTGCGACAGCACTGCCATACAAAGGATTTTGCCCGTAAGGCGTGTAACTCCGGAAAATCTATTCCGTCGCAAATCTTTTCATGTGTCTCTGATATTAGTCAAGCAACTTGGCTTCTGAGCCTGCGTTCTGTGTTTGCGCTGAATCCCAAACCCAGCCATGAAAGCGTTTCCTTTTTTGGGGCCAGTGTCAGGGATGACAGCATAATTATGTTCACGCTCAAATATTAACGAATATTAGAGATCTTACTCATTAATGGAATTACAATAAGGCACACATTAGAATGACAGAGATAATTATCGCCACAATTTCTTCAAACATCAGAGTGATCCCAAGCTAACAGTGCTGAATGTGAAATGTTGCATTTAGTTAAAATTAAATAATCCCCAGAATTAATTGACAGAAAATGTTATTTGTGTGAACCTTCGATAAAATGTATGAGGCGACAATAAGCTTACAATCCTGTTTCTCTGTCCGCATATAAATCGGTGTGACCTGCTCTCGGGGGCACCGCTGCGGTTGGTAAAACTCAGATTAAGCAAACAGAATGCACAGATTGCTTTATCCTCCCCAACTGGAGGCCCCTCTACCTGCCTGAAAGTTTTGACATGTTGTGATTGAAGCATGAAAAGTTTCTCAGCTGTAGCTTGCACTTTAAAAGTGTAGTTATCTGAACTGAACATTAATAATGCAGACTCAGGCTGACTCCCTGGAAACCTTCAGCACATGATTCAGATAGGCCCTTTCTATTTATGAAATGTGCGTTTTTACAAATGGTAATGAATTCGAATACGAGTACTACGGCATGTCAGACATATCATTATCTTCCCATAATTCCATGTTCCCTTGTTGAAGACAGCTAGTCTTATAATTAACACTGATAACAATAGCCACAATGGCAGTGTGTCAAATATGCATTTTTTTTTTAAAAAATGAATGCATAATAAGCAAAAATGCATTGGTTAGAATGTGGTACTATTTTTATTTGAGCCATCTTCATTGTACTTTTTTCAAGGGATTTACTGAAAATATTGATTACCATATCTGAAGCCTTGCTGTGGCATATGTGTTTCCAAATTAAAAGAAAAAAAGGTTCATTCTTCAAAATAGACATGCCAAAAAGGCTTCTTTAAGCAGTGCCATAGAAGGACCAGTTTTGGTCCCGGTTTCACTTCATTTGCATAGATCTCGGTTTCATCTACAGATGTTCAAACTGGTGAAATTCATTATCAACAGTGCGGCACCTTGTCCTAACAGCAAGTGAGTGCTCAAAAGTATTACATCATGTCACAATGTCTTCAGGATGTCCACACTAGAAACATCCTCCACATCAAGTCAATATGTAAAACTACACCCATTTATCAGCTTATAGCACCTGACTTCATCTTCAAACTGGGAGTGTAGCACCAGTTAAATAATTTTTAAGATTAAGATGAGCCTTTTATGTCCCTTTTCTTTTTTGTTACATACCATAATTTTTGGGATTGCATTTATTTTATTTAAGACATCCCATGGATTTTTTCAACATATTTGACCAAGCACACATTTTACGCTAATGTTCATTTTGCAGAGCCTTTTTTCTGGCACACCTCATATCCAGGTGAATTTTGTCCAATCCTTTTCTAATAGTACATGTATGCACTTGCACACTAACAGTTGCAAGAGGTTTTTTTTGGGTCAAACTTGATATTCAATATGCTAATTTGTGGCGTCAATCGTGCTTATGTGTTTCACCTGGGCCAAAGACCTTATAAGCATTGTTGTCTAACTGGGCGGCATGGAGTCCTTGCTCTTGTCAGCAGGTGTGGCTGGCTGTTTAAGCCACAGAGGACTCTCGCCAGTGGGACGGTACCTTGCTTAAGGGAACCTCAGTAGTGCCCGTATTGTAGCAGATATGCGGTACAAGCTGAATGCAAGGTGGGCTTCTACAGTGAGCTGTACACAAAAGTTCTCTTAGTTCCTTGAAAACCTTTCACATGTTGTTTGCCAACCCTGGACCTGGAGGTCTGCTTGCTTTGCACATTTTAAGTTTTTTCCATGCACCCAATACAAGAATGTCCACACCTGATAGAAGAAATCAACCCTCTATGTGATTGAGGTGAGTGTGTAAGAGCAGGGAAAACATTAAACTGTGCAGGGTAAGGCAGCCTCCAGGGCTGAGGGTGGGAACCACTGTACTAATGGAAGATTCTTTAAAGATCCATGGGTATAAATAAAAAGTGAGAACCTTTTTAAAAGTTAAGGATAAAGAAAAGGTTCTTTTCTACTTAAACAGTTTTCATAGAATCCTACACTGAACCCCAAATCTATTTAGGAACACAAATACATATAATTGGAGAGGAACTTCCACGCCTAATTTTACTGCAGATTGTATTGTTTACTGTTTAGCACATAACTGTGTATGTGACAAATAATTAAAAATATGATAAACCATAGAGAATAGCTGGAAAACTTGCTCTTTGATCTACATCATTAACAGCCAATGCACTGTAGTGATGCCTCTCATTCTACATACTGAGTCTGATGAACTGTAGAAGTAAATGCCTCAATCCTGTCTTGCACTAAGACCTTAACCAGCTTTGTGTCCTTACAGGTTTGAGGATTTCTCCTAGGAAGGATTAAAAGGGAATCAGGTGTTACTGTACCTTCTGATCCATCTGCCTTCTTTGGTACTGACCACTGCCCTTTATTGTCCTCCTAAAGACAGTGTTGCAGTATCTCCAATCACGATTAAGTCAGGGAGGCTGCTTCTAGCTGAGTGATAAAGGCCTTTCCCTCCCTCTACACCCTAACAGATGGTCTTAAAGCCAGCTTTCCACAGACACTAAAGGCCCATTTCAGCAGTGCTGGGGGAAGCTTGATTTTTAATGAGTAGCACAAAATAATGCCACCCATGTAAGTTAGTGCAAATGTCCCATGGTTCCCTGGCAGAAAATGGCAAAAACGGAGCAGAACAAACTTCATTACCGGCCGGCTCACAGCGGTAAGGAAACAAATGAGGTGTCCGCTCCCAAAATGTCAAGATAACCAATTATGAAACATGAATCGTCATTACAGGGCTTTTGGGAAAATCTGATGAAAATAACAAGACAGAAGGATGAAAGAAGGGAACAGCTATTTTTTTTCTTATTAAAGAGGGTGATGAGTTGATGATAAGTTGATCACAGCTCGCCACAGAGCGTCATCTCATATCGTATGTCCTACAGCTCCCAAGATGTTCATTTTCAAGAAGTTGAAGCCTTTAAACACAGTTTGATTCTACTGAAAATGACCACACCTGAGTCATATGTCACAGTCACGTTTGTGCATGTGGATTCTTTCAGTGTTAGAAAATGTTGCTAAATCTTTAGTAGCCAGCTGTAATGCTTTGTAGCCAGCTCTATGAAAGCTGCACAAGGCTTCCTTTCTTGCTAGATGCACTATTTGTTTATTTGTTTTTGAGTGCACAAGCTCATTCTGAGCACAGTTTGGATTGCTAAGCAATAATTTGTTAGTGAATAAAATCTAAAATGTGACTGATGTGTTATTTAGTTTTTTCATGCCTTTTCTTGTTCTAAACAGTACTTCTTGATGCAAACTAAATAAAACCGCTATTAAGACACAGCTTTGTTAGATCATGTTATTTACATAAAAAATGCAATAACAGCACTGAGAAACCAAGTGATTAAGAGACTAAACAGCAGAATAAGCCACAATTTTCTTGTGGCCTTATATGGTTACAAAAGTCACATGGTAGCACAAAATTCTTTATAGGGATCTCTGTCCACTGAACAGGCATCTTGGAAGTTGCTTTTGGTCATACCAGGTTCCTCTCTATTTGAACGAGACCAGTAAACCCGAAACAAAAAGCTGCAGTAACTTTTCTTTGAAATTACTGGTTAAAATTGAACAAAATCTGATTAATGCTTTGTAATGTTTGGACCAGAGAACTGCGCTCTCCTGGAATCCCAACCACAGATGGTTGTGGCATTGCTGGGGATCTCATAGCTTTTATAATGGCAGATTAAGTTAAAGGGGACACTGACAAATTACTCTGCAGAGTGGATCACCAGTGAGGTGCTTGATTAAATAGGGTCAGTCATCAGGCATATTATCCAGGTGTTAATAAGGGTTTGTTCAGGGAATAATCAAATTTGCACATTTTTCTTCTTGCCGAAAATGAAGTAGATCCATCAAGATGAGTTTGGTGTATGATATTTGCATCTTGAGTTTTGCACTGGAGTATTGACAATAATGTTAATCATGGTGCACTTGCTTGTTGAGTTGTTCTGTAATCTAGCTGGTTTCTAACACTGGGTGATATCTTGTAATCTTAAGACAGTTTAGCTCCAATTATTAGCATGGCTTCTACAACTGTTTAATTAGGTGATGTACATTTGACACACTTTTTAGAGAAGCAACATGCTTTTTTAGGTGTCATACAGTGTTAGTAAGCACCTAATCAAGAGAGCCGAGATTAGTGGCAAAACTAAAGAAGCAAAGCTTAAAAAAATCTTGACTGATTAACTATTGTTGGGATGAGATGAAAGTTGCCAACACTGAAACACTGCCCCTTTGAGGCTTATTATTCAGTTAACTACTAAACTAATATGCAAGGAACGTAGTCATAAGTGTGAGCTAGCGTGGAGCGACGCTGGTTCTTTGGAGTTAATTAGATCTGGAATCTTTCATATGCAGCGCACATGCGTTTTTGCGAGAGTGTGAATGTGTGCATGTGTGTGGTGGGAGCTTGTGTGTCTTCCCCATCAAAAGAAGTAGCATGTGGAGAAGGAGAGGAAGGACGTAAGCTAGTGTTTTACACCCCATTCCATTCTGACAGGGCCAGTCTTCACTCCGTGCAGTGGGGAGTGAGAAGAGGGGCCATGTTTGAAGTTTCACACCTGCGGAAAAGAGACAGAGAGAGAGAGAGAGAGAGAGAGAGAGAGAGAGAGAAGAGGGGTAGAATCATCTCTAGGCCATTCCCTGCACCTCTTCTTCACATCCCTCTCTCGCTCTCCCTCCTCGCTTTCTGACAGCAGCTTCTGACTGCGTGAGGGAGAAAACCTACCCCCGCCAGCCTCACCCACCCCCCCATGCGCCTCTCCCCAGAAACACAGAGACGTCTAATGTCACACACACACTCACACTCACATGCTGTTCCTCTATCTCTTCTTTATGCACAGACTGTGTTTTTCGATTCTTTCTGGCTTGCTATCTCTCACATTCACTTCCTCTGTGTCGCTCTCTCTCTCTCTCTTTTCCACTCTCTCATACACACACGCGCATACACACGTGCACACACACACACACACACACACACACACAAATACACAGATTTTCCCACCAATTTTTTTATTTATTGACACTTGAGGATCAGTATTAAAGTGAGCACAGCTGTCTGCTGATGCTGGCAGGCTAAGGCCATTTGAAGCCTCATCACTGGATAAAAGCAGAGTGCATGGAGGGTGGGGGTGGGCACACTAAAACAATGGGAGAGAGAGTCCAGAGGATTTTTTACATTGTTTTTCTGTCAAAATTAATTCTCATAAGTTTCATTATTGCACACAAAAGAATCTGGTAACACTTTAAAGGAACACACTGAAGGCTTACAGTGATTTTGTAATTTAATGGAAAACTTAGACAATTCTTTTTATTTTATAATAAATTCATTTGCTGAGTGTTTATTTATTATTACAAAATTGAGTACCTACTTAGACATAAAAATCATTAGTTATTTGTTATGAGTGATTATTAATAGCATTTATAGCTGTAATTATATGTTTGTTAAGACCTACAGAGCATAAATCACATATTCACATTTTATTAGTGTATAACTTAAAACCCTTTTATTCCTATAGGTTCTGAGTAAGACTTTGGTTAGGAGATGGTTAGGAAGTTGCCCCTTGTGACCTGAAGGTCGCTGGTTCAAACTCCAGATTGGTTAGTAAGTACCACTGAGGTACCTGTGAGCAAGGTACTGTCCTCATGCACTGCTTCCCGGTTGCTGCTCACTAACAGACCACAGTATGTGAGGCTACACAACTGTGTGTCTGATGTGGTGGTCTGCAACACAGGAGCCCCACA
>JBBPDA010000013.1:9068138-9079332 GCA_037974385.1 Arnoldichthys spilopterus | reverse complement strand
ATCTGTATCTTTTCTCAGCTGCTGGGGCAAGTCAATTTCCCCAATAGGGGATAAATAAAGTTCTATTCTATTCTATTGTGTCAGCTGCCTACTGCCCCTACACGGAGGGGTTAAATGCAGAGGTCATATTTTGTTGTGGTGTGCTGTGCTGTGGTGGGTTTAACCAGATTTCAGTCACTGAACACTACTTAGAACCTATAGGAATCAAATGATGCCAACTTTATCCTAAGCATTGCTTTAGTTGAAATGCTCAGTAGTTTGTACAATAAGGTCTTAACAAACTGTTTCTTGTGTGTTATTCCAAAGTAGTCATACAATTGTTATACAGTTTGATTGAATGATGATTTTGATTATGGGTGATTTGCTCTTATTATGACTTACAATAATGCCATTGTATTCAGTAATTATGTTAATAATAAGTATTAAGATTTTCTTCCCTTCTGAGCGAAATAAACGCAGTCACCCACAGGCACCATGCAACTTAAAAAAAAAAGAAAAAAAAGAATGTGATTTAATTTGTCAAAAAAGCAATAATTTAAGAGATTTTTTACAATTTTAATTTTAATTAAAAATTAATTTCCACTTAAAGAACTGGGTTGGGTGGTGTCCAGAACTGCTGCAAGGTGAGTAAGTGAGTAAGTGAGTGAGTGGTGTGACAGAGATCAGTGACACTCAGAGCTATGACTGGGAGAAAAAGTACGTGTCTCAGAGTCTTCAGCGCAACAGCGTGGCACATGCAAATATCAGGAAGCTGCTGACACTTGCAAATTAAAGAAATGTGTGGCTATTTTAGGTCAGGAGAGAGAAAAGCAACACATCCTATTACTCTGTCAGCCAGACCACTATGATGACATCAGCCTCAGTCTGAATGGATGGGTAAAGAACAAGCAGGGAGATGCTGGTACATTGGGTCTAACTCTCCACATGCAGGCCTGAATACTTTTACACTGGAAAAATGAGGGGAAAGTTAGTAAAGAAAGGGTTCCCCCAAATGTGTGTTGGGGGTGGGGGTGGCAGTTGACATGCAGACACCAGAAATGGAGAGAAGACATATATAGAGGAGTGGGGGAAAAGAACTACAGTATTAGATATAAGCAATAGGCAATGGAAGAGCATCAATCCTATTGTGTGTCTTGAGACAGAAGGAAGACAAGTAAAATCATGCTTTTCATCACCTGAGACATCACTGATATGACAGCTCATAAGAAAATGTTGGCATTGAGTAGATGTATGTACATGCTGGTTTGATCTCTCCTTTATCTCTTGATTCTTCATTTTGATGCTCAGGAATACAGGAGACATTGCTACTGTTTGATTTGGGATAATGTAAGACTGTAACAATACTGGGTCTTTGAGCATCTTTACTAGCTATAGAAAATGCATTCGGGGCTTCACCTGACCACCTCATATCCCTCATAACAAAAGTTTATTAAAAAGGTTCATAAATGGTTTTTGGCTTAGATCTACAAATTAAACGATCATTCTCATAACATAAATGTTCTATATCAATTTGTAGATCCAAGCCAAAAAACATTTATGTTATAAGAATGATTGTTTAATTTAAAAAGAGGATGTACAATCAAACAATCAATCAATCAGTCAATTAATAAGAAGCATTTTTGGGAAGTGGTCCTTTTATACAGTCATCACTCCAAAAAACTAGCTCATTATTTTGTAAATGTCTTGTGCACACTCTTTTCTTTTTTCTATTTTGTGCCAAATGTTTTTGTTTCCAAATGAACCTTTTAAAGTATATCTTTTTATTATTTTTGTAAATTTGTAAATGAGATGTACAAGTGTGATGAACCTTCTAAAGGGTAAAGACATTCCACGTGGTTCTCTGCCAATTAAAGTTACCATAACTGTAAATAGTTTGTTTAAATACAGTGCCATTAGAAATCATCATATTTAACATTATAATCTGCACATACTATGGGGTCCGAAAGTGTGGGGCAACATTGAGTGTTTTTTCTTTGTTTAAACTTGGAAATGACATGACCTTTCAGAAATTCTAGGAAATGTATAAGTAAAATGAAGACATTAGATTTGAGAGTCCATGCTTTCATTTAAGCAACAGGAGGCTGAACCGCATACTATAAAATTCTGAAAATCATGTAAACATAGTCTTTAAGTATTCATCATGCTACATAAAAATATGTAGTATAATTTAAGCAGATCAGCCATAACATTAAGACCACTGACAGGTAAAATGAATAGCAATGACTATTTAGCACAACTGGTGAATTGGTGATGGTCATGGGCACCCAAGACTCACTGATGCATGCAGGGAGTAAAGTCTAGCCTGTCTTGTCCAGTCCCACAGAAGAGCTACTGTGGTTTAAAATGTGAATGCTGACTCTGATAGAAAGGGGATAGAACACACAGTGCACCACAGTCATAGCTGTTTCAGCAGTATGAGGGGGACCTACTCAATATAAGGCAGGTGGTGTTAATGTTATGGCTAATTGGTGTATAGCACTGCTGGGTCAACCTTTATTACAACAAGTGATCATCACAGTAAATATAAATTTGACCTCTGATTCTTTGTGACTGGTTTAATTTTGCAGTGATTTGAATGAAATCATCCTGCTCTCTAAAAGCAGTGACAAACTATTATAGAATTCCGTGCCTTGTTTATGCCTTTGCCATATGAGCATGATGACGATTGTGATTTAAAGGTAAATCAAAATTCCAATCGCCAGTCCGCCTTTGAGCATCAGCAACACACTGAGAGTAGGTGTATTATTCACTGATCTTAGTGGATCCCATGTGGTGGTGGAGATGGTGTGATTTTGCTGCACTGATGTTCGCTGGAAAAGCCTTCGATTTACTTGCACATTTTCTTTTTTCCCATTCTCTCATTTTTATCACTCTCGTTCTTCCCCACTCCATCTGTGTAGCACATATGATGCAAGATTACAGAGGAGCTGTTATGTACAAGATTATGACTCCTGTATTTTCATTGTGTTATCACAACAGTGACTCATTAACTAATGGTGACTAAAAGACATTTAAACACTCAGATAGAGCCCATGATGAATGCAAGAGAAATTTGTGTGTAAAGTCAAACACAAATGTAAATTTACCAAAGTGGCTTTCTAAAACATGAATTTTTCCACCTGTGTTAACTCATATATCATAGCATGGCATGTTACCTGAGACAGGGCATGAAATGAGCCAGTCACATGATCCAGGATGCTGAAACATTCAGATTTCATATAGCCCCCCTTAGCTTTAAGTCAGTGTTTAACTGATACAACTGCATGTATATTTCAAAGGCATGTCTCAAGCATGTGTGCATTTCTTATGTGTTTGTGTGTAGATGTGTATGTGTGGCAGGCATGAATATCTTCTCTCTCTCCGCCGGGACTGAATGGAGGCTCAGGGAAATAGGAAGAGAACATGGTGGGATAAAAATAGCAGTGGCTAGGGGGGCGTTAGAGACAGTCCAGAAATCTGGAGAGCCTTTCAGTGCCATGTTGAGTCATGTAAAGGGCAAAAAGTTTAAGACTTCCTTTGCTTTCCTTTCTTCTCTGGCCATTTCTTTTCTTTCTTTACTTTTCTTTTTCCTTCTTTCCTTTTCTTTCTTCTCTGGTCATTTCCCATTTCTTTTCTGTCCTTTCCCACACAACTATTGTAAGACTATTAGTGATGCTTCCTGTGATTACATCTACATACGGCACACTATAATGTATTCACATATGCATACACATTCATGAATATTAATGTGGAAAACAAATTATGCACAACTCTGACCAGTAAATGCTTATATCCCAATAGTAATCACCCATAAAATATATTTCTTGTAGTAGGCCTCTTTTTTTTGTATTATCCATAATCTTTCCTGGGATTATTGACGGACAATGCCCATTAGCAGTGCTTATATTGACAGGCTCTGTATAATGCACATAAAATCATGAATAACACATAATGCATGCACCATATGTAAATATATATCATATGTAGCAAAAGTGAACAAAATGTTTTGCATCGCAATATCATGCACGTAGTATTAAGCAATACTACATACATCTTCCTAAGCCTTTAAACCAACATCTTCAAAGTTTGAGACTGTAAAGGATAGTAGCTTGGCCACCAGTGCTGGGCTTCAGTTATACTGTGTGCTGTCAATTTAGAAGCGAGCCAGCATTTGACCCACCATTTTTTAATGCTTAGGTTATTTTGACTTGACACTGCTTATTTTGAGAGAAACAAATATACCTTACTGGACAGACCGCCAGACAAAAGTACAAAGAGTTTTGGCACACAACGATGAGCCATGACCCATCCTTGCTTGCAAAGACTGAGCCTTTGATGGATGCTACTTTTATATCCAATCATGACACCTCACCTGCCAATTAGCCTGCATAATGTCTTCCAAACTAGTATTACTTGAATGTTCTGTGTCCTTTTCAATTTTACAAACCCTATTTCTGGAAAAGTTGGGATTTTCTTAAAATGCAATAAAAAGAGAATGCATGATTTATCAACTCTCTCAAACATTTAATTAACTAATAAAATATTTTAATTATTTTCACTAATCAACTTAAATGTATTTTGTGAACATAAACAAATTTAGAATTTGAGACCTTTAATGCACTCACAAAAGTTGGGTTGGAGCAAAATAAAAATAAAAATTTATAGGATATTCATGCAATGCCATTTTGGTGAGCTGGTAACAGGTGATGGGATCATGATTGGGTATAAAAGGAGCATTCACCAAAGGCTCAGTCTTTGCAAGCAATGATGGGTGGTTGCTCACCATTTTGTGCCAAACATCAAGTGAGAATTGTCTGTTTAAAACGAACATTTTTCAACACAAGATTACAAAGAATTGGGATATTTTATCTACAGTACATAATATTGTGAAAATATAAATACAAGGCTGGAAACCTTTGAGCCCTCAGAAGGCACTGCAGGTACTGTAGTAAATATAGCCAAATGGGCACTGAAAGACTGCTGTATCTTAACACAGTTAAGCTTCATTACACAAAGAGAAAACTTCAGTTCTACAGAGAAAAACATCTGATTTCCCTGGACCTAAGCTCATCTCAGATGGACTGAAAGATAGCAGAAATATATGCTGTGGTCTTTCAGCTTCTTTATAAGTTTTCCATCCAGACTGTTAACAGGGAAATGTGCAAACGCCAACTTTGTAATGGCATTAGGGGGATGGGGGGGATCAGTGCCCCCTTAACATTAGTATGAAGATCCCATTGATCTGCCATCAGGACAGCTTATTTTCATGGACATTCCTTATTTCAAAAAGACAATGCCAGACCTCATTTTGCACACGCTACAACAGCATGGTTTTGTAGATGCAGAGTGTGTGTTTGACTGGCCTGTCAGCAGTCCACATCAGTCTCCTATTAAAAATGTATAGAGCTTCATGCAGAGGAGAATGGCTACCACAGACTGTTGAAATCTTGTATCTTGTTTCACTTGCAGAACTAAAACAATTAGTGTCCTCAGTTTCTAAAAAATGAAATTTTTAAAATTCTAAACTTTTCCAAAAAGTGGATTTGAGTTGATCAGTGAAAGCATTAAAGTTAATAGTAACATTTAAATAAAAGTTGAAGAGTTAACAAATCATGCATTATTGTTTTTATTGCATTTCATGAAAAATCCCAACTTTTCAGGAAATGGGATTTGTATTTTAACTTTGCCTGAACAAAGGTTCAACATTTCTAAATTTGCATACAATTATATTGGTTAGCATTCCTTTGTACTTTTGTACTTTAGTCAGTTAAATAAAGTTTTTTGGGGTTTTTTGCATTTTGGAAAACATCCCAACTTTTCTAGAAATGAAGATAATAGATGCAGTAAAGCTATATTTTTGGGAGGTCTGAAATGGCATTAAAATTGTCAAAACATACACACTAACACTGTTTATGAAAACATTTATTAGCCTATTGGCCTATTGATCAATTAAGAGGCCATTACATAGTGTTGGAAGTTAGTTGTTTGTGTGCTGTTCAACCAGCACTTCCACTAGTTTTTAAGTGTGTGTTTTTTTCCCCAACATTTCAGGAGATGTAGCCTTACCTCTAGCTATTTTTAACACACTTTTGTTGATTTTTCCTCATCTTTTGGGTATTTTTTTGGGTATCCCTGACGTTATCTTAAGGGCTGTGTGCTGCACTGACTTGAGTGAAGTCTGTTAGATTAACTTTGCAGGGGAGTCAAGTTTACACTTCAGCAGCAGAACTTGGCCAGAAATTATTCAGAAATCTTTAACAGCTAGTAAACTGATGTGACAAAAAAAAGATATGTGCATCATGGGCTACTTCTGAAACCTTAAACCAGACAATTATTTACAGATACAAGTTCAAACATGATGTTAGGATTTCTCAAAAAACAGATTGCATTTCAGAACCTGCTAGTTTAGTGGATTAGCTCCCTGAGGCTAACCTAGAGCCAAAGGCAAGTGCGTTACTATAGAAAGATCTGCTTCTTGTTTATCTGTCTTTATCTTGGGATTCAGGTGGCCACTAATGTAATTGTTACAGCAATTAAACAAAGAGGAATGGTAAGAATGATGGAGCACCACTATAAGAAGAAACAGAAGAGAAGAGAACAGAAGAGAGCAGAACAGAAGAGAGCAAAAGAGACGAGAAGAGAAGAGAAGAGAAGAGAAGAGAAGAGAAGAGAAGAGAAGAGAAGAGAAGAGAAGAGAAGAAGTGTTTAAAAAACTAAAACATTCAGAGGTACTTACAAAACACCTTTCTTTTTTTTAACACAAAACTGGCCTTGCCATCTGATGGTGACACCCTAATGCATGTGTGTTACATACTTAAAACTGAACCCCAACCAATGCAGCAATGGCCTTATCGCTATGGAGGCTGATGACAGCATGTTGAGTAGATATGGAAATGATGCTTGCCCTCATAGGAATGCAGCAAGGCTGCAGTGCGGGAACATAATTGATCGACTGCGACACCCACAGTCCCAAACAACTGATTCAGATTGCCTTGCTCCAAAATAGCTCAAGCTTTTGGAATTGTTGGATGCTCCCTCTTCAGAGTGACTTCCGCCACATTTATCATTAACAGCAGTGTTCCTCGTCACTGCCTTGACACCTTTGCCTGGCACCCCCACAATGAAATGCATCGAAGTAGAGTTATTCTGGTGAAATTGCAGTTTCTCACCATCTCTTTCTCTCACTCCATCTCTCTCAGTCACTCTGAAGGAAAGAGCGACACTTTCCCTGAATCTTGCTCAGAAATATACCCATATCAGATTCTGTCTCTCTTTCTTTCACTTCACTGTGACTTTTCTACAGAGTACCCATTTTTCTACAGAGTACCCATTTCCAAACCTCATGCTTTAAAAAACTGATTTGCATTGATTCAATTTGTAGATTGTTTTTAGACTAGCCTATAAAATGTCTATCTGGTGCTGTTTCTATTGATGGAAGTATTGTCATTTAAAAAAAAAAAGCCAGATTTTCCTCATGTATCTCTCATTGATTTTAACCCTGGCAGCATAACAGCAAATAGGCTACAGCTTCCCATTGGTTATTAAATATTGCACAAAACTCAATATTGTCCAAGGCAATACAGTCAGTGAAAATGATCTGTCTTCCTATTTAATTCTGTCCATTGGATTGGCTGGCTTATCTCATAGATTTTTCTTCTATTTGATCCAGGCGCTTCTGTTAATCTCACTTGTAAACTTTTAATGCTTTTAAGATAACTCCACAATCCAATGTGACCCAGAGGAGAATGTGTTACCCTTTTGAGGCTTAGGCCTCTTTCAGTACTGTCATCACTGACTTTGCCTCTTGACTCAGAAGCGTGTTGCACTTACATTACACAAGCAACCACTTAACAGATCAAAGGAAGGATGGGGCAACAAATAATGGATCTGACAACACATTTGCCCATTGTGTTCTAGGCTAGCCTCAATGAGCTAACTAACCAGTCTCTGTAGTACAAAACATTTTTGGGACATCAGTGTCATGTACATTAACTCTCAGAATAACGTTTGTAGTTGGCTTAAGCTTTATGGTTAGGATGCTGTTAAAAAGCCTTAAGCCTTAGGCTATACTGTTAGCAGTGCTGAAATATGCCTATGAAAAACAGACCTTAAGTTTGTGGCATAAATATCAAAAAGCTCAAAAAGCTAAAAAAAAACCCAACAATTATTAATACACAACAATTTCTAATAGCACCCTTATCGCATTCTAGTAGTCGCAAGCTAATGCCATTGCACATAAATATTTTTGGTCATTTTAGATTAGTCACAGATTTCTGAAGCTTGCAAAAGACATAAAAAAGACCATATGTGTTATACTGGGATAAAGCTGCTGTTTATTAAATGACAGAAACCCAGGGTGCCACTCATATTCAGTCAGTGAGGTATCTTGGACTTCTAGAAAGCATAAGGTGTATTCCAATTTTCCTAGCAATTTCCTACAATGGGCACTACACATGTCTTTTTAAGGGAGATTCCAAACCACAGGGAATAAAAATGTCCCACTGGAAGAGAACTTCAGCCTACATAGGGAGTTTACCCAGTTATCACTGCATGTCTCTTGAAGAAATGTTGCATGGAATTCCAAATGAAGGTTAATAATCAGCTGCAGTTATCTTAACCCACGTCCCAGGCTCAGTCTGTAGGAATATAACAGCACTGCTTAGGGACACTGTAGAACGGAATGCAGCTCTAAACTGACATTTTCCTTTACAAAACTGGCCCCACTTTTTGGAAATGAAAAAGTTATTGGTTGATTCAACAGCTTTCTATTAGTGTTGATGGTTAATCTGACAGGCTAGCAGACTTAGGTTGAGAACACAATCATGTTTTGGAAATAATGGAGAGTGCCCACTCTGGCTGTGTACATTAGGCAGATAGCCAACCCGTTTTACAGGAGGAGTCTTTATGCATTTGGAAGTCTTTATACACAGGAAGCAAAGACCAATTTTAGTCTTCCTAGTTTATACTGCGTCATTTTCCTGTACCTCACAACTCTCTGTCCTGAAATAAGTAGCTGCAGAAGGAAAACTTTATCCCATTACATGAGCAGCTTTGAGCACTTGTTGGTGGTTGCAGGGGTGGAGGTGAGATGCTTAGTTAAGCTTGGTTTCATCTGGTGATATAGATAAACCTTGAATGTTACTGATGGTAATTAAAATTACCATCTTAGTGCACCCCTGCTGGGGTATCTGTAGGCAGTTTAAAGAATGTAATCCTGCTGTTTCCAGATATTTTTACTTGCTGATTTTAAAATTAAATAAAACATAAAAAAGATGGCCTGTGCTAAAGTATGTTAAACTCCAATGCATGCTACATTTACATTTGTTTCCTGTACAAAATCAACAAAACATGTAATCTGGGTAAAGTCTTATCAGTGGGAATCACTCAGATGTTTTTGTGCCGACAAAAATGATTAACTATTCCGTTACTTTCAGCAGTTGGGCAGTGTTGACCTAAAGGATAGGAACTTACTCATGTATTTGGAGGTTCATAGGTTCAAGTCCCGGCCCAGGTACCATATCATTGAGCAAGGTACCATCCCACTGCACTGCTCCCCAATCTCTGTTAATAGCTGCACGCTGCTTCATGTGTGATGGGTTTAAATGCAGAGGTCACATTTTGTTGTATTGCACTTTGTGTGATGGGGTGTGTTCACAGTGACAAATAATCATTTTCACATAATAAAGTAGTACATCAAAAAAACACGATTCTATTGAATTAAAATGAATGAAAAAGTAAAGGATGCATTTTTCTTCTCAATAATCATAAGGCCTAGATGACCCTGAGGGCTGCCCACTGGATGTTGCCCACTGTACTGCCTCATTAATATTTTGTGAGAAATCTTTATAAAAGGTCCACATTGGTGAAAGTGACTTATTTGTCATTGTGAACGCACTAAATCACACAAAGTGCACCACAATGAAGTGGGACCTCTGCCTTTAACCCATCCACTTGTGGAGCAACAGTATCAACAGAGCCCAGGGAGCAGTGTAGTGGGACAGTATTTACTCAAGGGTACCTCAGTGGTACCTGGGCCAGGACTTGAACCTACGGCCTTCTGTTCAAAATGGCAAATTCTTAACCGCTATGCCACCACTGCCCTATTACTGCCAGTGCCTTTTTTGTTGTTAAAAATTGACTCACTTTTACTCCTACACTGCTCATTTCCCTATGCAGTGTGCATATAGGGAGCAGGTTAATGGCCTTTACACTGCAGTGGACTGTTCTTTAAATGGAGGCCTGTTTTGACACTGTGTGCATATGTTAGGGCACAACGACAGGGATCTATGCTCAAAGAAGAAGGATCCAAAAATAAATGCCACTATATTAAAAAGTTTGACCTTTCACTTTTGCCATCCAGGTTATAAAACGTGAACTCCTCTAGGGGCTTCTGAAGACACTCATTACAAATGCCATTAAAGTCCTAATTAGTTTCTCTACATTTTTTTTCTAGAATGGACAGTAGGGAGCTTGAATTAAAATGATCTATGGCACATGGCGTGAGCTGAAAGATCGACTGTGCAGAGATTTCGGATCAGCAAACGGCCTTAGTGCACCAAACCGACGAGGGAAAGCTGCATATGTAAGACGTCCGGGCCTAATAGCGTCTGATATGAGGATGAGCCGCAGCGGTCGACAGAGGGCGCTGTGTA
This sequence comes from Arnoldichthys spilopterus, assembly GCA_037974385.1. Taxonomy (NCBI): domain Eukaryota; kingdom Metazoa; phylum Chordata; class Actinopteri; order Characiformes; family Lepidarchidae; genus Arnoldichthys; species Arnoldichthys spilopterus. The sequence continues at coordinate 9,068,701 of JBBPDA010000013.1, read as the reverse complement.
GCGGCGATTGGAGCGCAGAGCGCTGATGCTGCAGCACTGAGCGGAGAGTGGGCTCGCCTAGAAAAGAAAAAGGAAAACACTGCCGGTCGGACACTACTCACAGGAGAAACAGCCTGTGCAGCCCCCATACACACACACACACACACACACACACATATTCAAACCCCATACTGGCCGTATCAGTGAAAGTGAGCACACGTAAACGCATGAGTTTCGCAGAGGAATTAGTAATAGAGCGCATCATCAGCTGTTTGGGGGCGAGGGGGATGCGGGGTGGGGTAGTGGTTGGGGTGGGGGGCAGTGAGCGGAGAGTATGAACAGTAATTTAACATTTCTCTGAGCCCACTCGCTATGGAAACCGTGACCACCACTGACATCACTCTCTACTCTTACTCACGCGCGCGCACACACGTAGTCCGTGATGTTAGACTTCAGATCACGGACTGCGCAGAGAGAGGAGCGGGACACACACACATGCACTCTCCCTCGTTTTCTCTCTCTCTCTCTCTCTCTCTCTCTCTCTCTCTCTCTCTCTCTCTCTCCTCTCCTCTCTCTCTACTCGC
>JBBPDA010000013.1:9038109-9056652 GCA_037974385.1 Arnoldichthys spilopterus | reverse complement strand
GAAGAGAGAGGGAGAGAGAGAGAGAGAGAGAGAGAGAGAGAGAGAGAGAGAGAGAGAGAGAGAGTGAGTGTGAGAGAATTAGAGAACGAGAGAGAGAGAGTGAGTGAGTGAGTGAGTGAGTGAGTGAGAGAGAAGGAGAGAGAAGGACAGAGAAGAAGAGAGAAGGAGTGAACGAGAGAGAGAGAGAGTGCGTGAGTGAGTGAGTGAGTGAGTGAGTGAGAGAGAAGGAGAGAACGAGTGAGTGAGTGAGTGAGTGAGTGAGAGAGAAGGAGAGAGAAGGACAGAGAAGAAGAGAGGAGGAGTGAACGAGAGAGAGAGAGAGTGAGTGAGTGAGTGAGTGAGTGAGTGAGTGAGAGAGAAGGAGAGAACGAGTGAGTGAGTGAGTGAGTGAGTGAGTGAGAGAGAACGAGAGAGAACAAGAATGAGAGAAAGATACCCTTATAGATATATATCTTTCAAAATACCTTGCAAATATACAGTACCACTCAAATGTTTGGATACTTACTAATTTTGTCTACGGCACTCTAATCTACACCAGAACAATGGGAATGGGGAAAGCATTCTAGAACAGTATGATTGGAGATGTGCATTCCAGAGCATTGTGAATGGGGAAGAGCATTCTAGAACAGAATGAATAGGGGAGAGCATTCTAGAACAGTATGATTGGAGATGTGCATTCCAGAGCATTGTGAATGGGAAAGAGCATTCTAGAACAGAATGAATAGGGGAGAGCATTCTAGAACAGTATGATTGGAGATGTACATTCCAGAGCATTGTGAATAGGGAAGAGCATTCTAGAACAGAATGAATAAGGGAGAGCATTCTAGTACAGTATGATTGGAGATGTGCATTCCAGAGCATTGTGAATAGGGAAGAGCATTCTAGAACAAAATGAATAGGGGAGAGCATTCTAGAACAGTATGATTGGAGATGTACATTCCAGAGCATTGTGAATGGGGAAGAGCATTCTAGAACAGAATGAATAAGGGAGAGCATTCTAGAACAGTATGATTGATGTACATTCCAGAGCATTATGAATGGGGAAGAGCATTCTAGAACAGTTCAAATGGTTAGAGCATTCTAGAAAAGAATGAACAGTATGATTATTAAACATTTATATATTAACATTAACTTCACTGTTAAGATCAAATGCATAAAATAAGCCTTTAGATCTAAAATCATTCAATGGGGTGTGTTCAGAACTTTGACCACAGCTGTACATTTACACACCTTACAACCTCACGGAGCTGTGACCTGACAGAGATGGACAGACTAAAGCAGGATTAAAATCTGGACCTTGAATCCAGATTTCACTCCTGGATTCTTTAATCACCAGTAATTAACTGAACTGTCTATGTATTGATTGGCCAAGTGTCATATCTACTGGTGATTACAAAATCCAGCACTGGAATCCGGATACAAGGTCCACATTTTAAGACCTGTGGACTAAAGCAATGCAAATGAAGGAAACACATACATAAAACAAAAATGCACATTGTATTGACAGGGCAGAAATAGCTGTGCAGTCTTTAGTGTCATGGCATTATGGGTCTTTGTCTGCAGTTAGCACTGTGTAAAGCAGTGGCATAGCTCTTCTGTGGCATTTTTCTCTTTCCCTCTCTTTCTGTGTTTTATTCTCTCTGTCCTTTTTTCTTCTTTCCTCTCTGTCTTCTCTCTCCTCTCTTTTATTATTTCCCCCAGGGAGTCTGTGTCTCTCCCTCTCTCTCCTTCAGTCTGTCTCTCCCTCTCCCACTTTCCCTTTACCATTTTCTCTTCTTCTTCTCTTTCTCCTTCTCTCATGTTCCCTGAAAATACTATTCTCTCTCTCTCTCTTTCTCTCTCTCTCTCTGTCTCTCTGTCTCTCGCTCTCTCTCTTTCTCTCTCTATCTCTCTCTGTCTCTCTCTTTCTCTCTCTCCCTCTCTCTCTCTCTCCCATTATTTCGTATTCTTTTACCCTCTCTCTGCCCCCCGAATGTAAACACTAGTGATGGAATGTGAAACGGCAGAAGGCGCATCTGTAACATTTGTCATGATAAGCTGATGAAAGCGACAGCTTGAGGAGGACGCAAAAAATAGCCAGAGCGAGAGGGAGACAGGCAAACAGAAAGGTGGGAGCGAGAGAGCGGCGGTGTTTCTTGATTGGTCGGCGGCATGCTGATTGTAAGTGGCAGTGTGTGTGTTGTCTGCATTGCGAGTCATCCTCACTTTTCAATTTCGATGGCGCCATAATGCAAAATTTGATTTTGTTGTAGGCAGCATGAGACGTGAGGAAAGAAAAGGCGTTTTAGTTTCTAGCAGGTAAATCCATCCATTCTTCCACCTCCATCAGCTGCAGCTTCTTTCAGTGGAGGAGTGAAGGGGTTGCTCACGGGAGGCACATAGCACTCTGATTGTCACTTACATGGGATTGTGGCATGCTGAACTATCTCGATGACAGCTCTACGAGAGTTTGAGTGTGTGTGTGTAGCATTCACGCTGTTCCGCTGTTTTTACATCATTGTTCTCCCTCAGCTTCTCATCTCTCTTTTTAAATCTTTGTGTGTTTAAGTCAAACATCGCTTGGTGCTGTTGTAGGGCAACACAGGGGAATAGTTGGCAGTCATAGAGGATACCAGCAGGGATCAGATGCGTCTCTCTGGCTTTTGAACTGCAGAAAGAGAATGGCATTTTTCAGTATTGTTGGGAAAACCCAGGCGATATATTCCTAGTGCTGTGTTTGCTCACAGGGTCATGGCCTCGAGCTGTAGATTTTTTTTTGCCTAATATGTGGGCAAGAGGTGATTTTCTGCACTCAAATGTGACGCATTGCATTTGCAGAATCAGTCCAGCATAACTGAAATTCACCAACACTTCGTCAACACGTCTTGTCATTCATTTTCTTTACTTTTATTAGTGAATAACTGTGCCTATGTGTTAGTGTGACAGTGCATGATCCTTGTTTTTGTTGGCCCCAATGTCAAGGCAAGCGACTTCAGGAAAAGACAAAGATACAACAGAGAAAGAGTGAGAAAGGGAGCGAGAGAGTGAGTGAGACCTTTATTTAAGCAACATTTAGAAAAGGGAAATAAGAAAACAATTATGGAATTCAGCTGTGAAAAAATGTCTGTCTAAAAAAGCCTTGGTTCATAAACACACTTTTCAAATGTTTCTTTTCAAATCCGGAAACATTTAAAGTGCTTTTATAGAACAGAAGTGCTTTTTATGCCAGAATCTGCAAGGGCTTGGAAAAGTTTTACAAGGTTTATAACCTTCCCTTCTGACATAATTCTGAAAGATTCCCACTCCGCTAACTTCACCTCGTCCCTCTGAGAAATTGACCAAAACCTATTTAGAGCACTGGGCCAAGAGAGAGACAGAGAGACAGAGAGAGAGTATAATGGGAGAGAGAAACATTGTGTGTGTGAAAGAGAGAGAGAGAGAGAGAGAGAGTAGAATGGCAGAGAGAAAGTTTGTGTGGGAGAGAGAAAGCGAGAGAGAGAGGCAGATAGACTGTGAAAGCGTGCGAGAGAGAAAAATAGAGACAGTGAAAGTCCCTCCAGTCTATTTAACCCAGTCTCTGATGAGGCTCTGCTCGTCCTTCGTAAGAAAGAGGCTCGTGAGTGATAAAAGAGTGACACCTCTCTGAGTGAGTTACCCTCTCTGTCGCCTGCCGGCACAGGCGTCCAGTTCACATGCTCGTTAGCCGGATGGAGCTGTGTTTATAGAGTAAATTATTAGACACAAAATATGACTGACATGTCACTTCACAGCAGGTGAAAATATATTTGTGTGTGTGTGTGTGTGTGTGTGAGAGAGTGTTTGACAGAGTGAGAGTTGAGTTGCGAGGCCAATTTTTTAGAGATGCTTCCACATCACATTCCAGTATGTACACATACACACACACACATAGATTTTTCTGGAGGGGATCTACTAAATCAGTTCTCCAGAATTCAGGCATTGCGGTTCTGGGCAATAAGAAAGGAGTCTGTGTTGCAGATCAGAGTAATCTAGGAGTGAGAGAGAACCCCAGTTCACCTTTCTACAGCTGATCTTTATTCCGGTTAAAATCATACATGTTCCCCTCTGCACCGATCACACTCTATCCTGTGCTGGTGACAAAAGAGGTAGAGCTGCAGGTGACCCAGCCAGTGTCTTCATGCAAAGCTTGATAGTTTGCTTTGAGCGCATGGGTTTCTAACCTTAACTGGCTTGAGATTTCTTTTCAGAGTATAAGACCAGTCTCAAGCATGAGCCTTGGCAACCGTGCATAATAAAAGAATACACTCGAATACTAAAACAGCTGCTTATGTGAGTGAACAATCACTCCTATTTCACTCGTACTCGTCAATCTCAGGAGATTATATGAAAAATAACAAAGTTATTGGCATAAAAGCATTTTTTTTGTGTGTGAGCCTGCTGACTTTGCTGTAACCTGTATAACGAGGGTCCCCAAAGCTGGTCTTGGAGGGCCGATGTCCAGCACAGTTTCATTTCCCTGCTCTGACACATCTGGTTCGACTCACTGGCTAAAAGCCAGGTTAAGTGGATGTGTTTGAGATGGGTAACTACCAAACTGGGCTAGACTCTGGCCTTTCAGAACTGAAATTGCTATACAGCTTATACTGCTAATCCAGCCATACCTGAAAAGGTACAAACAAATAAATAAATGAAAATACACATACCCTCATCCACACCTGCATTCCAGCTTCTTTCTGACATCCCTGCCTAGTCTGGTGTAGAGCCGTTTATTTGTCTTCTTAAACCTTGCCCTGTTCTGCATGTAGAACAGGCAGATGTGGGGGGTTTGAAATATTAAGCGAGGTGCAATCTCTTGACTGCATAAGTGGGGATTAAACACTAAGGCCAGTATAAATAATGCAAATGTCTGGCACATCGGTCTGAGGCAGGATGCCTTTTAAGTGTGAGCTCTCATTGATATGGACTAAAACAGCCAAAGCCTGATGGATCTAAAGTGAGGGAAAACAGGTGAAAGAACAGGCTGGACTTCACTATTAGGCCTTTCTTTTCTGGCTATCTTTCTTTTTGTCCGGCTCTAAAAGGGATTATATGTATGTGTGTGTGTGTGTGTGTGTGTGTGTGTGTGTGTGTGTGTGTGTCTGGTCTGCCCCCAAATGAGATTATGTGTGTGTGAGTCAGGAGAGAGCAGGTTCAGCAGTCATCCATCAAGCTGTAGGGTAGCAGTGTGTGCTGCGGCTCAGAAGCAAGAGCAAGGCCACAGGGCTGTCTGTGTGTGTGTGTGTGTGTGTGTGTGTGTGTGTGTGTGTGTGTGTGTGTATGTGTGTGTGTGTGTGCGCGTGCGCACGGCAACAGGGGCCGCTATGGTTCAGCCGTTCCATCACAAGAACACTGACACATAGCTACATGCCTGAAAAGGTTTCATTCTCCCAGGTGTGTGTGTGGGTGTATGTGGGAGTGTGTTTGTGCCTGCCTAAATGTGTAGAAAGAAGGCAAAAATCCTCACAAATCAATCCATTTTAAAACTTGTGTGTGTGTGTGTGTGTGGGGGGGGGGGGGGGTATGGGTTGATGCAGGGTGTTGGTACTGACATCATAACTTTTTAATACTTATCTGGTTTTACATCATTTGTACATCATTATAGCCCCGAATGTGTTACGGATAGCACAGGATCTACAGCATTCATCTGTCATTCTGGGAATTCTGATGTTTACTGATCTGTAAATCTAAAATGAAGCCCATCCTAACCTGAAAAAAAGTAATTACCACTTTCCCTGCAATTTTTCACCCAATGCTATGCTCCTTTACAATGCCTCTGGTTTGAACTGATCTCATGAAGAACAACACAACAGAAATGGGCTGGTATTCAATAAATGTGGCATTGATCATAATCTAACATTAATATTTGTTGTGTTAAAAGACCATTTCTGAAAGTAATGCATTTTGAAACAAATCCTTACATATTTTGTACACTTTAAAAAATGTTTTCCTTCTAATGAAATGACATAAATACAGGTCAGGGGAGTGATGACAGTTTAACCCATTTTGTTGACATACTTGACAGTTTTTTTCTGCCTTATCTATCTTATGTATACCTCTCTCAACCTCAACCTATATCCAGATCACAGCACCACACAATCAAACCTGTTGTAGACAGTGGAAATATTCATTATCACATAGCTCACGCGCTGCCTGGGAAGCCCCGTATCAATAAGAGGCCACCTGAGAGAGCCCAGGCTATTAGCGCTGGCCGATAAATCTTGTCAGATGGTGGAGCGCGGGCAGCCTGTGAAAAATGAAGGTCACGAGCTGGAGTTTATGAGAGGCTGTTATAAAATAAGCTGAATTATGGAGTCCCCTGGGCCTCCTTGCAAATGCTAATTTCAGACACCCTGGTCTGGAGTCCCCCCTTTGCACTCAGCAGTATGAGGTTAAGCCCGGGTGGAGGACCAGAAGAATTATACTGTGATTTAGGTTGAGGGGACATGCGGGTCAGGATTCGACACTTTGAACCCATTTGATCTGAGAGCAATGCTTTAAAATGGAATTCCTGGGGGAACAAATTAAGAGAGCAGGAAAAGAAAATAGACTTCGTTGAGGTGGAGCTTATTACCACATTAAGAAGAGATGGGTTGGACTTACTCAGTATATAAATAAAAATATTTAAATAAATATAACATGAACAGTATGGATGTAAACATACACACATTTTCAGGATTCTGAGGTTAATTCTATTTGCAATATTAAAAGCTTCTATTTGGGCTCAGTCTTAGCTGGTGTGGGCGTTGACATGTAGCCAGGAATCCCGCCATTCCTGTAGATTTTGCTTTGTGTTTTTCCTCAGTGCTAAATCAGGTACATATAAATGTTAGGAAACCCAGTTCCTATTCACATGTCATTGTCCACTGGTTCTTTGGTAAGTTGTTAGGATCACTGTTGAGTCCAACTGCCTGTATTATACACTTTTATACACAAGTCATAAAATGCAGTATGCTTGCTTTGGAGGTCCCTTGGCTGAACAACGCATGGGGTGGTATGCATAGTTCCACTACAAGCATGGGGTTCTTAGCCCATCCCTTTCATCAATTATTGCTCGCTAGCACCTCAACACAGAGTTGCTTCTCACAGAGGCAGTCAGCAGTGTCTTAGGTAATCTGAATTGAAAAAAACGGGTTAATCAGGTAATCATGTGTTTTACTCCTGGTTAAAATGTTTTAGTTATGTGGAAATGAATCAAGCAAAGTCACTGCACTACGTTCATCAGTCTGTGAGGGTAAAAAAAAGAGTCTGTGCAACAGGGGAGCAGATCTAGCCTATTCCTTTTGTTTAACTGTGCAGGATTTTGTGCCTGTCAGCAATATAAAGCACAATGGCCAATACAGAATATGCAGCACTTTAGGTGCGTAGAGATCCTATGTGTGCATATTGTGTGTTCAGCAGAGAGAAGGAAAGCGGGAGAGTTTCTCTCTAATAAAGTCTTTTAAGGGCAGAAAACAATTTCTCTGCAGATGGGCCTATGGCCATTTAATTTTCACCAGCCAACAGATTTATAGAGTCTACCTGAGTCTCGCTGCAGCAGGCCAACTGAGAATTCAGACTGTGTTAAAGCCTGCTGCAGTGGATGTGTGTGGAGAGAGAGAGAGAGAGAGGGAGAGAGAGAGAGAGGGGGAGAGTCTGGGTGGGGGTGGAAGTAGTCTGCGTTCTTTGCCTCAAACAAGGTTCAATAATGACCAGGTTGTGTGTGTCAGAACCTTACCCCTTACCACCACCACCACCACCCCCCTGGACTGAATCATCTTAACTTTGGGTGGTGGGGTGGTGTGCTTAGGTTTGGGGGTGGGGGAAATAATCAAGGTTTCTGTCTCTGCAACTTTGCTCCAGTCCATTTCCTCCAAAGACTGGGGTCAAAGCAGCACTTGGACACAAGAGCCAATTGTAAATTAAAGAGCAGGTCATGGCTAGCCTGGGAACACCTGGGGGGAAAAGGAACACCCTCTAACATGGTTGCAAAACAGCCTCAGCCAGAGCTGTACTTGCATGTAAATTGTATGTGGAATTGGAATGTTTTGTGTGCTGCCATGTTCCCTCTCTGTATAAAAGACGCTCTGTGTTGCCTTTATTGTTGAGTGCATTGTTGTAACTTCTGAACATTCAGAACAATTTCAGTTTTATCATTAGAAGATGACCTTAGTATCAGTCATATTTCTATTCATTTGTTTTCTTGCTCAAAATGGCAACAAAAACAGAATTAAATTCGAGGTGTGTTAGCCTAAATGACCAGCGTAGGCACAAACATCATAAATTAGCATATAGCTACAAGCATCGTGATATATGGCATCCTCTATTTGTTTCTCTAATTTGAGTAATTTATCTTTGTTTATGGTATTGTTGTAACTTTATATGAAGTTCCTCTCTGAGCTGTGTAATAAAACTTTGCACGCATTACAGTGTAAGTCCGTTTCTACTAGGCCTGCACGATATGTCATCTCTGTATTGTTATCACAAAATCGATCTCTGCAGTACTGATATCAGAGAAGGCTGCAATAAACAAATAAGCCTCTAAGTATTCATAGAACTAAGGGCGGGGCTAAACTGCTGTAGACTAAATAAGTAGATATACTGTATGTAACTTGTAACGATCATGCCCTCATGTTCCACGTGTCCATGTTGTTTTGGTTTTTGCCACGTGTCTTGTCATTGTGTTCGTGTGTAGCAAAGCCTCCCCCCCAGCTGTGTCCCATGTGTTGTGATTACTTAGTCAGGTGTTATCTGTTAGCTGTGCCTATTTAGTGTCCTCGGTTTGGTTTAGTGTTGTGGTTTGTCTGTTGTCTCTCTCGTAATTCTGTTCCGTAGGTTTTGTATACGTCAGTCTGCTCAAGTGTTCATGCTTCATGTCTTTTCTTTAATAAATCCAAGTTTATATTCTACAACGTTTTCTGCACTTGCTGTCAGAACAACACAACCATGACATAACTGTGCTGATTTTTTGACAATCTGAAAGCTATGATTGGAAAATGGGCTGTTTTTAAAGATTGTGGACTTTATAGATGAGACTTTAACTATATTTACACTCCTTAAGCTTTTTTAATTAGAGAAGTTAGATATTTACCCCTTAATCTATTGAATAGCATCTCAATCGCAATATGAAGCAGTATTATAACAATGTTGATATTTTGTCCATATTGTGTAGCCTACATGAGTGAAAACGTTTATGCATATGTGTATTCACATACACTGCCGTAATGGTGAATACATCACCAGTAGTTTCATGTTGTTGTGTGAATTGTTAATGGTTTTTTAATTTCTTTTTTAAAGAAATAATGATTCACAAACCCACCTGTTGGTCATTAAGCCTTAAGTGTTACTATAGCAGCATAGAGAATTCTTCAGTAGCAATCTCAGCGGTATTAAAGAGACTTATGTGAATAAAGGTTCTAGAAATTTAGATGATGTTACCTGCTCCATGTGTGTTCCTCGAGCACCTATTACAAACCCAAACCAAATGGAGACTCACGCACTGTAAGACATTGTTTACACTAACTGCTGTTCCTACTAAAGCACACATGTCTGAGACATGCTGCCTTTTCTTTAGTCTCCTAAATCCTTTTGAAAAGGGCATTTTTTTTTCTCTTGGCCTCTCTCTGTCTTCCCCTCATGGTGTGTAAATCGAGGACATGACATTACCGTCAGCGACCTTGTAATTTATTTTTAAAAAGAGAAAGGCGTTATCTGCACCAGTGTGGTTCAGTGGTGAATGGGAAAGCTTCTGTGTATTCACACTGATTTCTGTGGGTTTAACATGGAAATCCTGGGTGGGCATTAACAATGGCCTTGTTACTATGGGAATGGCTTTTCCCACCTCCTCTCATTGTATAAAATGGCCTTGAATTTTATAAAAACATTTCTCTTTCTTGTCTTTTTTTGGGGTGATAAAGCCAGTTGTAAACATGTTTGTGAAGGTTCAGCTGGTGCGAGTGGGCTGGCTGATGACAGTACATGCCAAGGCACTGTAGCCTCATAAACCTTTTTTTTTCTCTAAATAATTAGCAAAAAAATAGTAGTTATTATTACGCATGTTCCTATTTATTGCAGCCCATCTGTTCCATAGATCAAAAGTTACTTCATGTCTTAATATGCTGCTAAATAGTTGCGAGATGATGAAGATGTTGCACGAAAACCATTTTCTTGCCCATCAAAATGTGATGGTTGTCATATTTCCATGTGAGAAAGTCATGCTTCGACACTTTTTGTTCGTATTTGTCAACGCCTGACCACAGGCTGCAGCTGTGAGCAAGAAAACAAACTGGCCGGCACCTCATTTGGTCTTTGTCCTTTTTTGGGCCCACCCCAGGAGCGCCTGTCAAGACACGCTGGTGATTTGTGTCCTCTGCTTTGGAGATTACTCGATTCAGGGGATTCAATTAGCCGTGAGAGAGAGGCGCGGCGACTTTACAACACTGCCCTGTAACTCAGCGAGCTCTTTTGTAGACCTGGCCAGCATTGTAGCTCCCTGCATGGACCCGCAAACATGCCAGCTGATATTGTCCTTCTCTTTTCTCTCTCCCTTTTGACTGTAAAAATCAGAGAGAGCGAGAGAGAGCAAGATTGAATAGGAGGATGAGAGAGAGAGAGTTTAGAGACCTAAACATTTCTGTTTGCTGGACATTTTTTAGAGATTTGGATGGAAATGAAAACAGCTTGCAGATTTGTTCACATTTCCTACAGTTTGGCAAATACAAATTTGTGTTTGAAATATATATATTTATATTAGATGTGTGGACAGGAAGGAAAACTGCCTTGTTCCAGCTTTGCACAGACTCCAGCAGGATGGATTTCCGGACACAGCTGAAACTCAGCCCCAGCCAAAATTTCAGGGTTGAAAATGCTTTTTAATCACTGGGCTGAACTGGTCCAGAAACATGGCCGGCAATGTTACAAAATAAATCACATCTTGGCCCTAAGTGTGATGAAGCCTATAACAGTGCCACCTTCAAGTGGTTGTTTTGATTAGTTAGTGTAGTGAAGGCAGCCCCTTTGCATGGTCCCGAGCCAAACCAAATCAAATATAACCCTGCATGTGTAAACTAAGCGGACCCTTAAGTCAATAAAGCAAATGATGATGTGTTTTAACTATTCCCAGAGGAAATATTCTGCATCAGATCTCCTCTGAGTCTCCTTGACTTCTCCTAGACGTGGCTAAGTCTTGTTTGAAATCAGTGTGAGACTTAAGCAATTCTCCTATTTCTGAAAATCCAACCCTAAGGGACTCCTTTGTGTCTCAATGCAATCTTCCAGAATAATATTTACATAAAGAAGTGTAAGATGGCATTGATTTCTTTTATAGCATTCTTCCACATCTCAGAACCCTTTCCACAGTCTATGGGTGCAGAATTCTTTTCTCCTACATCACCACAACTTCTTCTTCTTCTTCTTCTGAAACACTGATGTTAATCTCCTCTTTTCTTCTAAGGGAGGTTTATGAGAAGGATCCAGAAATCTTTCATTAATACAGTGCTGAAAGAAGGTTTGTTTCTCCTAAGACATTTTTAAGAAATATATGTTGCTCCATTGGGTTGGCATGTTTCTGGCATTGCAGTATGAACAAGCAGTTTCAGATGCTTCCAAGGCCGATGCTGTTTAATGGCATCGAAAGCTCAAGCATTTCGGCAACCATTCATACGTGAGCAGTGAAAGTGTTTACAGATATTTTTCCGTCAACAGAGCAGAATATAATGTTTAAGTGTCATTTCTTGGCATTGAAAAAAAGCACAATAAGCATGACTCGTATAGCCTGAAGTCAGAAAATGTGTGGATTTAATGGCATGGATAGATATGATGCCTTTTTTTCTGGTTTTAAGTAAATCAGTGAATGGTTTAAGATGTGTGGTAAATCTACGTGCATTGATTTTACTCTTATAGTTGCACTGAAACTGATGACTCAGCTCATGCTGTTGTGTGTGTGATGTAAATAAGTGAATCAGGGGGGAAAATTGTTTAGGTTTTTACAGTACAGTCATGTAACATGGAAGCTAGGTGGTCAGCTGGATGTTGAATTGTCTTTTGTTTGCTGAGGTTAAGATCTGGGTTAGGTTTAGGCGTCAGTGTAGTGTTACTGAAAGACGGTATTACAGAAGTCAATGAAATGTACTTACAAAGATAGCAATACTAGACTGTGAATGTGTGTGTATGTTTGTGGTGCTGTGTTTGTGGTGTGTGTATGTATGCTCTGGCACATCTAATAGAATCTTGTTCAGTACTGTGCATGAAAATGAATTGAACGTGTATGTATTCACAGAATGCAGACACACACACAAACACACACACACACAAACACACATTTATCAGCAAAGTAATAGGAGGCCAAACTTTTTTTGTGGAAATCTGTCGATGCAACTGCTCAGCCCAAACACCCCCGATATGCTTTTGCCAAGCTCACATTGTTAAAAACCTTCACTCGTCCCTCTTTCTTTCTCTCTCTCTCTCTCTCTCTCTCTCTCTCTCGCTCTCTCTCTCTCTCTCTCTCTCTCTCTCTCTCTCTCTCTCTCTTCCTCCGTCCCCCCTCCTCTCTTGCTCTGACAGTTGCTGCAGTAGAGGAGGTGTGATTAGGAGCTGCAGTCTGGGCTGCAGGGAGGAGCGAGCAAGGCTGGAAATGAACACTGCAGGCCGGAATAGAGAGAGAGAGAGAGAGAGACAGCGGGGGGCTCCGGGGGTTAGGAGCCAGACTGGGGTTGGAGTTTTCCACCACTGAATCACCAGCGGTCAGGACGATGATGTGTGTTTTTAATAGGACTGAGTGGACAAAGGAAAGAAGAAGAAAAGAGAAGAAAGAAAATAAAAGGAGAAAGACTAAACTTTTGTCCGTTATTGCCAAAGACTGAAGAATCTAAGACAAATCCAAAAAAATGAAAAGAAAAAATATTTGAAGGGCAGCATGGTGGTGCGGTGGTTTACGGTGTCGCCTCACAGCAAGAAGGTCCTGGGTTCAATCCCTGGATCGGCCACGGGTGCCTTTCTGTATGGAGTTTGCAAGCTCTCCCGTGTTTGTGTGGGTTTCCTCCGGCTACACCGGTGTCCTCCCACTGTCCAAAGGCTTGCAGTAGGTTGATTGGATACTCTAAAAATTGCCCGTAGGTGAGATTGTGTGTATGAATGGTTGTCTGTCTATGTGTTGCCCTGCAATGGTTTAGCCACCTGTCCTGGGTGTACACCACCTTGGGCCTGTAGTCAGCTGGGATTGGTTCCAGCTTCTCCGCGACCTGAAATGGAAGATGCAGTTTAGAAAATGGATGGGTGGATGGATGGATGGACTTCCTTGAACCAGTGTTTTTTAAAACCCTGTGAACAGCCATTAAATCCCACTTAAAAAATGAATAAAGGTTGAAATTTGGAGTCACTACATAACAAGTTTCCATAACTGAAACTGTAAAGTCTGGATTGCATACACAATTTGGGCTACATGACATCTTACAGAACCTCTGTGAGAAGTAAACTAACAGAAACTTACTTAAACAGTTATAAAGACTTATTGCAACATGTCTCCAATAAAGTCTCAGAAAGAACGTTTTTATCGAGTTTGTTGTCAACTGCTGTTTGTTGGTGTAACTCTTTATATAACTGTCATAATTCTTTCTTGTCTCAGATATTATTCAGTCTTTGGCTACAAAACAAAAATTTTCTATTGTCTTCTTTTTTATTTTCTTTCTTCACTTTTCATCTTCACTTTTTTGTTTATTCACTCCTATAAAAACACACATTAGCATCACAAATGCTGATCTTGAGAAAGTTTAGTCCTTTGGCTGACATGTATACAAGAATGCAAAACACATGGGTAGTACAACCTCAGTATTTAGGCTATTTTTTGAAATAAATTACATTAGAGCTTTAAATTAATACACATTACACATAACACTCAAAAGACATATATAGGTTCACTGGTGGCTTTGGAGAGTAAATACAGTGTTGCCCTATAGACACTGCAACCTCCAGTTTTTTATCATTAAGATTGTGAAGAAAAAAGTTGCTCTACAGTGAATCCTTGCAAATTAAACCACTTCAAGCCTTTTTTACATCTCATCTATTGAATGCATTCGAATGAAGAATTTAGAAAAAATCTGTGGAATTTCTCTTCAAATGATCAAAGCTGTTTTATTGTATTTGAAGAAAGCAAGGGAAAAAAAATAAGACAAAGAATAGAGAACGAGTGTGAGGCATAGAGTGAGAGAGAGAGGTGGATTGGAGGGAGAGAGAGGTGAGGTGGAGAAAGAGAGAGTGGTGGGGTGGAAAAAGGGAGAGAGATGGGGTGGAGAAAAAGAGAGAGATGGGGTAAGGGGGAGAGAGAAATGGGGGTGGAGAAAGAGAAATGGAGGGAAAGATATAGAGGAAGTGGGGTGTAGAAAGAGAGAGAAAGAAAAAGGTGAGATGAGGTGGAGAGAGGAGGGGTGGAGTGGAGAAAAAGAGAGAGAGAGAGAATGATGGGGCGGGGTGGAGGGAAACGAAGAGAGAAAGAGAGATGAGGTGGAGAGAAAGAGAGAGAGAAAGGGGGGGTGGTTTTCCATAACAAGGTAGACACACCACAGGCTGACACAAATGTCAATAGTGTGTTTGAATGTGTGTGTGTTTCTTCTATAGCCCTTATGTATACTGTGCCCCAAGAGAGGATCTGCACACGGCACTGACACCTCGACATGAAACGTGGCTTTTTTTCCACATTGTCACGTCAAAATAACAACAAAAATAACAGTAGCTGTGGCACGCGAGACCTACGTGTGTGTTTGTTTGTGTGTCCGCGTGTGTGTCAGGCAGATGTACTAAAGGGAGTGACAGATTTGAAAGGCAGAAACACAGAGGCCTGCTGGAGGCCTCCTCAGGGCCTGCACCTTTTCCACGCTGGTGTGAAAGCGAGATGGAGACAGTGCAAAAGAGCTGAAAAGCTGCAATACTGCCACTGTCACCTCCCCTGTCTTATTCTCTTCTGCAGCTGCAGCTGTGGTGTGTGTTGTTCTCGCTCCCTTCAGGGGAAATTTCACAAAACAGGATTGTTCAACTATGCTTAAAAATAAAGGTTCCAAGCAGGAACTTCACTGTTGATACCTAATTGAGTTTCTGACGCTGTTATTTTTCTAACCACAGATTATTTTTTACCTTAGAGCACAATGGGACTGTTGGCGACCCCCTTGCATTAGCAAAAGCCGATGGATCATAATAGATACAGTAGATGATTTAAAATGCGTTATATTTTCCAGACTGTGTAACATTAGACAAATGCTGATTATTTTCTTTAAAAATGAGGCTAAATTAGGGTACAGTGGCTCACAGAAATTATCATTAGTTGTTCATTATCATTAATTTCAGTATCAATTATTTGCATGAGCTTGTCCATGGCACTTCCTGGTTTCACCACTTTTGATGTAGTAGCTTATATGAATGACACAGAAGTATGTCCTCATTTTTAACCAGCCTAATCCTGCACACTATTCTGCAACCGCAGTGGGAGGGCAATTTTACCTGGAAAAAGCATGAGTAACCCTTTTTTCAGACATTCACAAGTCACCACTTATCCATGATGACATGTTTTGAGACGTTTCACTATTTCAAGTTTAACGAAACATTTTTAAAAACATGCTTATTTTTATTACTATAGTTGAAAAGTGGGTTATATTATGTCATAGATTTGTAAATGGTCCCACGTCTAGTTTGGATTCTGCTTGTTCCCTAGATATCCCACTCTTGCTTACTGCCATCAGAAATGGGTCTGCACTGAGCTTAAATGTGGAGGCACATCCCTCCTCCTGGTAGGCCTCTGATGTTTAAAGTGTAGACATATGTAACTGCTAGTTGCACTTTGTATGTTTGTACAATATGAGGAACTGTTCAATGATACCAAAACAGATCATACTAAGTTAGCAAACTAAATGTGTTAATGTCTTCAAAACCCTTGAATGCAAAGATTTCCTATCTAAAATCCCATCCCTTATTTTGTAGTTAGCCACAAAAGGCATTTCTTTGAATTCAGTTCACGTTCTATAGTTGAAATCTTAACTTTTGACTCTTTTCCAATTGTTTTAATATGTTTTGATGTCAAAAACTACATGCAGCAAAATGTTTGTTTTTTCTTCATGCAAAACAAAGCTACAAAGAGCAAAAAGTTTCCAATTCATGATAAAAAAAATACTCCTCTTCTACTTAGAAACACAATGGTGGTATCAGTTGAAAGTTTATAATTGGCATGTTCAACAGACAAATGATATACATGCTTTTCTTATTGATGATAATGGTCTCTTGTAAAGGTTGTCTGGCTTACTGCAAATCCTGCTTTGTTGAAACACCCCCACAAACACACACACCCTTGCAAGTATTTCTATGTGTTTGATGTGGTCTCTGTCATCTGTTGAGGTGTCGTTTGGTTTTTGAGGAGTGTAACAGCCACGATTTTAGTCAGTCGGAAGTCTGGAGCCGCTCCCAAGATAACAACAACCTGACATTCCTGAGAATGTTTTCACACGCACGGACACTGTGGCGTGCCCCAAGGCCAGAGAACCACTCAATTTCAGTCAGCCATAAGCAAAACAAGAACACACTCGCTCAACGCACCTCTGCTGTCCTCTCTACCCTGTGTTTTTTTTTTAATCTGCTAAACTAGTTCAGCTGGCTGATCTGTCCCCAGAAGCAGACCCTTTAGAGATCGCTCTTTTGTACAATACAGAGGAAACCTAATTAACCATCAGAAAAGACCTGGCCTTCTGTTTCAACAATGATTCTTTCTATTAAATGCATAAGAAGTGAGGGGATGGATGAAAAGAATGTGAGCATGCACAACAGAGAGCGGGAGAGAGGAAGAGACCGGGGAAGACACCAGAGGCAAATTTCCAATCATACATTTTTAATATCTATGGTGCTCTTTTTTAATTAAAATCCATGCATCAGAATATACTTTTGATCCATAATAGAAGTCGGAAAATAAAGAGAGAGCGAGGGAGAGAGGAAGAGAGAGCAAGGGAGAGAGAGGGAGCAAAGAGCACCATAATGCATAATCTCCCGTGAAGTGTCTCGGGGACGTTTGGAGCAGGCCGCTTAGCAGATCGTGTTTTTATTTATTTATTTATTTCTAAATGACTCAGATGACTAGTGGTTGAAGGTTTCCCGCTGTTATGTAAGTGTCCCTAGGACCCTCGGGAGCTTTTTAGCCTATGTATGTGAGTGTGTGTACATGTGTGTGGTGGGGGGGCAATGAATGCAGGATAGATCTGTAGAAATGGGGACATTTGGTTGGTCCTTGAAAGGATACATGCTTTTTTTTTACCACAAATAAAACTTTCATTTTGGAAAAGAATACCACAAAGGCAAAGTGCTGAACACTTGCCTTGGGTTTACTGTAGCTGGTATAGCAGCGTAGATAACACTGCAGTTCTCCACGCAGCAAGAATTCTGATGCTATATTCGCCTTCACTTGTAACATGATTAGAGTTCAAGTCTCTCTGAAGAAGAGCGTCTGCCAAATGCACAACTGGAAATGTGTGCGTAAAGAATTACTCAGCTACAGTCAGTGGAATATCCTCACACATGAGGTACTACTGAACATAGAGATCTACTCAGCTACAGTCAATGGACTGTCCTCACACGTGTAGTACTTCTGAACATGTGTGTGTGTGTGTGTGTGTGTGTGTGTGCTCTTTTGTAGCTGGTAGACTTTTAAAGTTGGGGTAAAAATAGTTTTGAGTGTGAAAAGAAGGGCACACACACTAACCCCAATCCTGTACTAATATTGAACACACATATTTCTATTCTGGGTTTCACATGCTTTCAAGACCTCACACATGTGCAGTTGTGCTCTTATTTGTGTTTTTATATGATATTCTTACCAGAATCAGAAAGATGTTGTCCTGACAAATAAGTTCACCTATGCACACACATTTGGTCTTACTGTAGTTGTGAGGACATTCTTCTGACTGTATACTGTATGAGTATTACTACACCTACAAATAACTTGAGCCTAATTTTAACCTAAATCAAATCTGTGTTGAAAACTGTGCGTGCCATTGCGAGGACCTGCTTCTACAGATTTTACGGTATTTCTGTTAGATTGAGGGCATCCCCACAAAGATGTAAATATAAAGCTGCACACGCACACAAACATTCATTTATTCATTCAACCCTTCATATAAACTCAGAATACACTGGGGCAGAACCCTGATTTGCAACATATCAAAGTACAGCAAACATCAAAGCAACAAAGGGAAGCAAATATTAGAATAAAAAGACAATTAGTAAAACAATAAAGCAATAAAACAATAAAATAAAACAAATCAATCAGTGGAAACAATTGAATGAAAGAGTTGCAAACTGAAAGAACATTTTTAGAATTTATACATTTAAATAGACCAAACAGAAACATGCTTAGCTGAGCTTAAGAGTGTATTGTAGCATGGTCCAGAAAATGGTGCACAGTAACACACACATACACACACACACACATGCACACACACACACACACACACGCGCACACACACACACACACACACACACACACACACACACACACGCACGCACGCAAGCACACACACACGCACGCACACACACACACACACGCGC
>JBBPDA010000013.1:9021142-9033014 GCA_037974385.1 Arnoldichthys spilopterus | reverse complement strand
AGATAGATAGATAGATAGATAGATAGATAGATAGATAGATAGATAGATAGATAGATAGATAGATAGATAGATATTTTTTTTCTTTTTCGCTTGAAAACCATCCGTTATTTGTTTGGTTCCTCGTGTTGCTCTGAGGAACCCTCTTTCTGCACCTTTCCTTTTGGGGGAGGAAATATGGGTACTGTAGCTGAGGGCTCAAAGTAGGGCAACTGCTGCAGTGGCCCTGGAAAGCCGTCAACACACACATTGGCCAATATCAGCTCGGCAAGCCCACCGCCCCGGCCAGAGACATTTCATCTGCTGCCAGAGTATTTTTATTACATACTTAATATGTTTTAGCTTCGGTAAATCTGCCTGTGAACCATCCCTTTCGGAGGCACTTTGGTGGAACATGGAGATTCCTGCGAGCTCTGCCTGCTGAAGTATGCGAAAAGTGCAGAGAGAACGAGTGTGATCGTGTGTGTATGTGCATACTGAAGGCATTTTCAGTGGCGTGGGGGGAATGTTTGTGTGTGAACTGCTGCTCTGTGTCTAACCGGCATGCTGAAAGCTAAGTAATGAGTGGTATCTCGGAGTGGGGTTGTAAGCTGGCATCAAAAAAACATTCCTGCTGTCGATAGCACATACACCAACATAGCAAGGATGCCACAGTTTTAGAGGTGCTCGAATGAGCAGCAAGCGCACAAGCTATTGATGTAAAGTTGCTGCTTCAGGATCTACACTGAACATGAAAATCCAATAATGTTCAGCATTTGAACTATTTGTGGCTTTTCCCTATCCATTGATTGCGGTACTGGTTCTTATAAGCACAAAACACCACCCTAAGTAATATCTAATCCATTTTAGTGCACCGTTTATACTAGTCACACACACATGCTCAATTATGTGTATTCATTTGAACCACAGTCAATACAGTGATCTTCTTTTACTCCTGGGCCCCGTTTCTAATCATCATCCTACAGCCCTATCAATATTCTCAATACTCCTGCACATCTTTATTTCCCAGAGGCCCTACGAGTATTGACAAATGGACACCAGGCTGAATGTCGTCTTCTTTTTTGTAGACTTTTGGTTTGTTTGGGTTTTGTTTTTTTCACTTTTTTTTTGTTTTGTACTGTTTTTAGACCCTGTAAAAAAAAAAAAAAAAAAATTCTAGACACTTTCTACTGACAAGTCCATTTCCTCATCCAAATGTCTGGCATGTCGAAGCTGTCGACCCAGGAAATGTTTTGGCTTGCATTCTCCAGTTTGTCTTGCTCTGTCAAAAAAAAAGGAAAGAAAAAAGTCGTTTTTTTTCCCTGTAACTCGCTCAGTCTCTTGTCCATTTCACGGCAGAGGGCTTCATTATAATAACATAGTTGTGCAGTCCAGCAACGCAAGATGTGGCACTGTAAAGCAGAGTCTTTCTCAAAATTACAAGTACGTGCCTCAAACAGCCCCAGTATCGTTTTCACATGGCCTCAATAATGGGAGGTCTTGCATATTCACAGACTATCCAGTTAATTTCCATTCAAATATAAAAGCCTCTGCTGCTGGAGACTTGCTCTATATCTGAAGTGGTCACATGTATTATGCTGAATTCTTTAACAGCACTATTCAGATCTCTCTTGTGGCATCATTACATAGATGGGAGAAAAAAAATCAATACAATGATGTATTGACCTTAAACCTAGCTTCTTTTTAATACTGCATATTATATAAAATGTGTAATACAATACACACGGGTCACTCTTTTATTTAGTAAATGCTTTAAGGGAGAAGTTCAGAACAAAATGCTAATTTTGCAGTGAGCAGAATCATAAAGCAACTTACTTATACATACACGCGGCATCATGCTAATCAGTAAATACATGTTTCACACCATCATTAGCTATGCTAGCTCCAACCTCCCTTGTGAAGTTTATGTGAGTTGACAGTCATTTTTACATTACTGTTTTCCAATACCTCTCATAATTGTTTAGAATGAAACATGCTTTTTTTTTTTACTGTGCCTTTAAGATTGATATATGCTGATAACCGCTGTTGTGATTGGCTACTCTGTATTATGCTTATGCTTCCAGGATGAGATGAGACATATAATTGCAATGTGAATACAGCTTTTAAAAGTACAGGTAAATGTGTTAGTTTTTGTGACATCACAAAGACCACAAATTCAAAACAGACAAACAGACAGTTTTTGTTACTGTGCATATAAAACTGATATATGTTAATGACCTCTGTTCTGTCTGGCTCTCAAGCCTCCTTTAAAAAAAAGTAGTCCAGGATTAGACACTGCTTTTTAATGTAAGTGCAGGTAATTTTCTCCATAATTTTGGCTCTGTCTCCCTCTGTTTGCCGAAGGCCTAATATTCCTGTGATTTCATTCCACTCACTGTATCAGTTGCAGTGTTTAGAGACATTTCAAAGTGCACACTGAACAGCTGTGGCTCCAGTCGCTGCCTACGTAGTGTGCACTAGCGTGAAGAACCAGAGGCTTAGCACAGATATATGACATGCAGGTATCAGGGGACAGGCCATACCTGTTTGAGCCCGCAGCGTGCACACAGAGCCTGGCCTGATCTTTAATCTAGCCTGGGGATCCTGCATGGGCCTCCGTAGGTGTGAAGCATCAGGGGAAGCAGTGAGGGTCTGGAGGAGAGCAGCTGTCTCTGAGCCTGAGGCTTTTTCTCCTCCTCTACCTTTCTCCACTCTCCTCTACCCTTCTCCTAATCCCCCCCCCTCCTCTCTCTCTCTCTCTCTCTCTCTCTCTCTCTCTCTCCTCCTCCTCCTCCTCCTCGTCCCTCTTTGATCGTCCTCTGCTTCTGTCTGTTCACATGATGCTTCCTATCACAAAGCAGGTAACATTCAGGGACATGGGGGCATATGTTGCTGATGAACACACACATACACACAAATGCACACACTCTGAACACATGCACTCACACATACACACACACTTTTTACCTTGCCTCTACCAAAGGCCTGCAGCATCTTAGGCAGGTGTAATCACACTGGTCAAACACACACTCCCACACAGAGCTATAAAAACAAGCTAATTTGCACATACATGCACACACACGCAAGCACACACGCACTCACAATGCTCTCCCGCATGTACTTTCCTAACAAACTAGCAAACCTTTAAAGCTAGAAAATCCCCGGCCCACTCACACTTCCACAAACAACACATACACAAACTCTCTCTCCAGACACACAACTAATCGTTCTCATAATCGTTCTAAACATTCTCATATTACAGTGCAAATGTAGTGTCCGTGCAACAAATTGCCTCTCATCGGACAAAATCTCATTTTCACTTTATTAGCGCCATACATGAATACGCGTTTTCGCACATGGAAAATGTGGATAACTCAGCAATTTTGATCCCAGAGCTGGCTTTTAATGAGACTTTTTACAATAATACATTACTCAATTAGACTGGCAGAGCAGGAAAGCTGCTATAGCACTCCTTGCACAGTTCTCGCCAGGTGGTCGGAAACCTTGGCCGTGGCTTCTGGTGGTTAAAACATCAAAGAAAGAGCAAGACTTGCACACTGGGCTACCTGCTGCGAAGGGATTTAACAAGACGTAGGATAACAAAACACTGCATGCACTTGGTGCTGTCAGGTGGGGTTACATTAGGACATGAGTTTACCTTAAGCTCTTTTTGGCTGATCCTACTGTAACTGTTATGCACCATTTGCTTTGAATTATGTAATTTGCTGTCGTAACAAATCCTTTTATCTCCAAAAGGTGACTTTATAGTAGAGGAAACAAATGTTTGTCGCTAGATTTTTCTCCAGGTGCTCCCATGTATATTCCTGTCGGTGCATTTGTCATGCAGTTCCAATGAAAAAGACATCTTCAGCTTAGATATGTTGTAAACACGCTGTAAACAGTGGAGCAGATGCCTTGAAATGTTTCCTTGGTTTGAAATGATGTAACATATTGATATTTTTTTTCTCATCTAAACTAAAATGTTTTGCTTTGCATTGTTTCATTCAAAATGTTTGAGTTGAACAAATATTAGCTTGTGTTCTTATCAAATTTGCGTTCCTTTCTTTTTTTGTTTTCTTTCTCTCTCTCTCTCTCTCTCTCTCTCTCTCTCTCTTTCTCTTTCTCTCCTCCTCCTCCTCCTCTCTGCATGGAGTTGTTAGGTTCCATAACATCCCCAGAACAAATTACAGTTAATTACAGTCATCCCCCACTTTCCTTCAGCATGACACACACCACTGGACTTCTGCAATCTGCAATATTCCTCCCCCTTCACTCTGAAACACTCTCCCTCTTTGCAGTAGATTCTTTTTACAGCATCTAATATGCATTAAAGCACTAAACCCATGCACACAACCTGTTCATGCATTAACACACTAAACCCATACACACAACCAGTTCATGCATTAACACACAAAACCCATACACACAATCAGTTTATGCATTAACGCACAAAACCCATACACACAATCAGTTTATGCATTAATGCACAAAACCCAAACACACAATCAGTTTATGCATTAACACACTAAACCCATACACACAACCTGTCCATGCATTAACACACTAAACCCATACACACAACCAGTTCATGCATTAACACACAAAACCCATACACACAATCAGTTTATGCATTAACGCACAAAACCCATACACACAATCAGTTTATGCATTAATGCACAAAACCCAAACACACAATCAGTTTATGCATTAACACACTAAACCCATACACACAACCTGTTCATGCATTAACACACTAAACCCATACACACAACCTGTTCATGCATTAACACACTAAACCCATACACCCAACCTGTCCATGCATTAACACACTAAACCCATACACACAACCTGTCCAAGCATTAACACACTAAACCCATACACACAACCTGTTCATGCATTAACACACTGTCAATAATGTTATAAACGTTCACGTTTTTTCCCAAGGTGCTGTATATCCATGTGTAACAGTTTTAGATTTCAGGAGGACAGCTGAATTATAATGAAAAATGTCTTCATGCTTGTGTCTTGCTTGTAGCTCCCACAAATTGGAATCACAAAAAATAATAACCAAATAAAATGAAAACACACACAAAAGTGGTCAGTAATGTGTTTTGGAATAAAAACGCTTCATATACACATAGACCAACATGTAAACAGTGTGAAATGCAGTGTGGTGAAAGTCTGAGAAAATGGAAAAGGCCATGAATCCACGCTGAGCAGAGCAAAACTTATCTCCAATTTAGTGTTCTTTCAGTAATTTGTGGCAAAGTCGTCTCGAAGGTACAGAACGTCAAAACAAAGCACTCGCTCAATTTTACATTTTGTTCTTTCCCTCTTTCTCTTTTACTTGCTCTCTCTCTCTCTCTCTCTCTCTCTCTCTCTCTCTCTCTCTCTCTCTCTGCTTCTGGGGACATGTTACCAAGGACAAATGCCAAGAGAAGGCAGATAGTAGGACTCTGGTTGATAAATCTGAAAAGACCAACACACACACACACACATGCACACATACACATGCACACACATTGTCTTTTAAATCCTCACAAAAGAGATAGCACTTCATCTGTGGAGCGAGAAATCGATTCAGACAAGGTAGTGCTGAAAATCATAGAATCTGCACCCATGTCCAAAACACACAATACTGCAGCCTGAGTGTACAGCCACACAAGTATGCACACACACTCTCTTTCTCTCTCTCTCTCTCTCTCTCTCTCTCTCTCTCACACACACACACACACACACACACACACAAGCTTGCCACCTTGAAATAGCAGAAAACTCTTCTGAAGGCCCTCTACAAACTATGTATTTTGAACAGGCAATATACACACACGCTCATACACAGCAGCTTCATGGTACGGTCAGATTCTTTCTGTCTTCTGAAATGAAGATCAAATGACGCAACGATGAACGAGCACTGTGCTGCATATTCAACACATCCAGAACACACTTTTTCCACTGACTCTTGCATTCTCCTTCATCATTAATCAATGTTTTCAGGACTTGTTTACTGTGTGCTGGCTTATGGTTTCATAAGGACGCATATCACAACAAATCAAGCTTTCCTACAACAAAAGACTTGGCTGTAGTATGTAAACACTGTTAGAGTTTAGAAGTTCATACATACAAACTAAGCTGCAAAGAACGCGCTGTTTTGAATTTACAGGTTTTCTGATGTCACTAAAACCAGCGTATATATATATATATATATATATGAGCTCCGCCCAGTCTCACTGAAGTTATATGGAGTGTTTCAACTGGACTGCTTTTTGAATTAGGCAGCAATACAGGGCAGCTAATTAGCACAGATTTCATTTACATATACCAGTCTTAAAGGTACAGTTGCACATCCTGTTAAAACACAGCTGAACACAATTAAAACATCCTGTTTAATGCTAAAGGATAAAGAGAGGCTAGGTAATGATCTAATCGTTGAAGTGGATGAGCCAGTGAAAATGTTTTTAGACTGCAGATAAGATCTAAAGTTGACAGATTTCAATATTTCACAATAAGCCAATATTTTTGGATGTCCTGTCATGTACGTGTTGAAATATTTATGACCGCATCCATCTGATGAGATGCTTTGTCTTGGCTTTAGTACTGAGGTAAAACTGGCAGGATGAGAGAAGCATTCTGTTCTATGTTTGAACACGTGTTTAATGTATATTTAATACTTAATAAGGTATTATACCTTCTGCTGGGAATTCTGGTGTTTGGAAGTGTGTTATTCAAGAGATCTTGGAAACATTAGTGAGTTACAATGGGACTACAGCTGCCAATAATACAAATTCCAAAGCACGAGTCAACATGCTCCTTGTGGGAGTGTGTGTCTGGTTTACTGGTTGTCAAATTCAGTAAAGTTTTCTCTGATTCTGAACGATTGTCAAGCCAACGCGTGTGTGCAGGTATTGTTGCAAAGACCGTTTGGATTTTCTGTAAACAGAGAATGATCTCGGCACACCACACTCATGAACTTGGCAATCTTTGTGGATGTTACGCATAGTTTACAAGTGAGGCAAGTCTGAAAATCATAAATAAGTTCCTTTAGTTGGCCTTATATGGTAATGCAAGGATAAACCAAAAACCTGCAAAGTATAATCATTTTCTGTCTGACTCAGATGTACCTAATTAATTCCAGATACGGTTATAATAATTGCATGGCTGTAGAAATATTGCATTATCCTGTTATCTGTACCAGGTGTTCAGGTATAAGCCTAAGAACGACTATTTACATGCTTTTGGAGGTCACAACCAGTATCAGCGCAAAGTTAGCTTGGCAGAAAGTTGTAGAAAGCTGTTCCTACACCTTCCTCACTTCTTTTCTTCTCTTCTTTCCTTTAAGGCAGTCAGTCCTGTCCCCCACCCCCTTCAAGCAGTTTTGGGGTTAATCAAGGTCTCCCTCCATCCGTACGGATGCGCGCTGCCACTTTGATCTAGCAGCTCGGCCCCAGCTTTGATCCATCTCGACTGGCCTTAAATTAAACTCGCTAAGGTCCCCCTACCCCACCCTCCTAACCAAGCAAAAGAGGTGCCTGGAGTCAGAACACAGACTTGAGCTAAGACTTGAACCAGATTCCTTCACAGCTCCACCACACAGGCATGTTAGCACAACATCCAGACACTGGGCAGTAAAGACAGAAGGGTGGAGGTGACCATGCGCCTGTGGGTCTCTAAACTTGGAACTTGGTTCTACAGAGTGAACCTGGCTTTTGAAATCTTCTTTGTTTAGTAGAAAGAACAAAGTTGAACGTTTTCAGGTGTTTAAAACACTAGCGACTAGTAAATTCTTTTGCCTCAATTTGTTTCCATTTGTTCTTTTTTTCCCCCATTGCTCAGACTTTCCCCTCTCCTCATTTTGCATTGGTATTTTATTTCCACCCTTCTACTACATCCCCCCTCTCTTCTCTTTTCATTTTAAATGTTCTCCCTTAACCGGATAGCTCAACACCAGGCACTCTCAATTACGCTTTATGACTCATGAATCTATCTGGCCGTTTTCCCTCCTCTTTGCATGGGGCTGTCATTCATCCTCTCCCTGAGCTCAAGAACAATAGACCTGTCATCTTTCCCTCATTTTGTGATGACATCCTCCACTTCTGTAGAAACGTAACTGATTCAGGACCAGCTTTCACATACCCAACTGGCCTTGATCATTAATAGAGACAATTCTGAACTGACCTGGGATTGCTATGAAAAGGGCAACACCCTCTACCTCAGGCAAGCTGTCATGCTTAGCATACCAAAGCATCATTACTGTGGTTCTAAGCTTCTTGTATTCATGTTTTTCTCTGTTTTTGTAGTTTAACTTGTTTCATTTCCTCTATTTCCTGTCCTTCTTTCAATGCCAATTACCCGTTCTCTTTTGTGACTTGTAGCTCAGACAAAATAACGCTGAGGAATGATGGACTCTTTCTTTCTTTTTTTTATATACACCCCCCTCCTCTCTCTTTTTGGCATTTCCGTTCCTCGATTCTTTCTTCTCTTCTTCTCTGGAGGCTTTCATCTAGGCTGAAAGACAGGTGAGGGCACAAGGGGTCACTTAAAAAGTGGGGAAATAAAAGGTGCCTAGCTGGAGTTGACCTTTTGACCCCTGGGAACCCTTCCTCAAATGGTTTGGCTCAGATCAAGTATCTCAATGTCACAGTCGTGTCTATGATGAAACAGTGTGTGAAGTTGGTGTGTGTGTGTTCAGCGTGCATTCAGACGGCTAATCCGTTTGAGGCAGACAGAAAGGAATGGAGGAGAAAAAGAAGAAACGGAAAGAAACTCTGGCATCACTTTTGCTTCATCACAGCTACAGAAACTTTTAGGCCTTGTTGACAAATGTGTTTTGACTGAAGTGGATGGACTGAGGATTCATGGAAAATTACAGAGCTTCAGAACGTTCACCCTCATGTCAAAGTTGACTGGACATGAGCTGGTATGGACCTGGAGGGTAATTGTGGAGAACTGAAGACAGAGAAATGAGTCAGAAACATGCGACATCATTAAAAGAGTTTACCTCAAATGTTCACAAAGAAAGTATTTACAGTTAGACGGTTGACATGCAGGCCAGGTTTCTCCAGCCAGTTCCTTATTTTTGTTTGTTTGAACTTTTATGTTTCACTGAAGGTCTTGCTTTGTGTTGCATTTCGTGCTACAAAGTTTGTAGATGCCTGCTTATCTAATTTATTTTTCTGAAATCATGGTTATTAATTTGTGTAAACCCCCATTGTTGCAAAAACATCTACTTTTTTTTAGGAGGCTTTACACCAAACACTTTTAGCAAAAAGACCAATATTAAGATTAGAATATTAAATGTCTGGATAGCAGTTGGCACTCCAGTTCATCCCTAATACATTCCTTTACTCTTAACAACACAGTTCTACTGCTCCAAAGCCCAGTTTAAGGGTTATACCTACCCAGCCAACATTTTCCACATGGTGACCTAAAGCTCGTTCTATTGTCAGTGCTTTTCTTTGGAGATTGTATAATCTGTGTGTCTGCTATTGTATCAGTATATAGAGTATTTATAGTGTAACATAAGCCACTTTACTCATGTACTAAAGGGAAGCAATTTTAGACACATTGCAGAGGGGGGTGTGCGGATATGAAATGGACTTTAACCTGCCAGCCCCCTAGTGCAAATTTGAGAATTACCAGGGTTCCAGAGAATTCACAGTGACTGAGTGATGTTTTAGGTGATTAGTGTGAAAATGGAAGAAAAACATCTGAAGGGGAAGAAGAAGGGACAATGTCTAACTGGAGACAAAATGAGATTTGGAAGATTCTGCAGGTAAAGGCCAATATTGAAAATGACAAACAAATGCAAGCAACATCAATTAACTCATTAATTTGACCAGGACACAAGCTGGCTATTCGAACATGGCGTAATCCAAACCAAGGTGCAGGTGAATAGCAAACTAAGAGCACTCAAAGAGAGTACACCTGCACTCTCTACTCAGGCCTCACCTTACCACACAGAGAATCTCCTGATGAGTGAGAAGGCATCCTGCAAGGAAACTGGAATAGCTATGTAGTGTATTTTATTCCAGTTGATTATGATTATTGACTATGCCTAGCTAAAAAAAGAAAATCAGAAATGTAAGAACATTCTGAAAGGGACTATTTGTCATCATGAACACTCAATCCCACACAAAATTCACCACACTCAAATGTGACTTCTGCATTAAACCACACGTGCACACATGGAGCAACAGGCACCTATCAACAGCGCCCTCAGAGCAGTGCAGTGGGACGGTAATTTGCTCAAGGGTACCTCAGTTGTGCCCAGGCCAGGACGTGAAGCCATGATAAGGTCCTAACCACCAGGCTCCCACTGCTTGAGGGTTATTCCTAAGCAATTATAAATCTTAATAGTAGCTGCAGCTGTGGACACACCCTATAATCCTGTACTGGAATTGTACTGGCACTGTTATATTACCAAATGTGTATGAATGAACAATCTTCTATAGCTGCACTCAGGGCTTGTGTTGCTGTATTGTGAATATAGCACGTTAGGGCTAGTTTCAGAAAGGTGCTTTTCAATGCCTCAGGTCACGATTAGGTGTGTCGATGGTGATGTTTTGTTCATGTGTACAAATACAGAGGCAAGTAGCTCATGTTGCTTGTGCCAGACTTGAATGAATGATGTCATTTAGGAGAGATTGACTCCACTGACATGGACTTTAGTGGGCGGGAAGCAGAAAGAGATTGAGGCACAGTAGCACAAAGCTGCAGTGTTTTAGAGGCTCATGGCTCATGCGTGCATGCGAGTGTGTGTGTGTGTGCGTAGAGAGAGGGAGAACACGCGTGTCTGCAGCATACTGATGCGGTGCGCGGAGTGAGGCATAAGGGAGGAGGAGGAGCGAGAGAGAAAATGTGTTGCCCTGGGGCTGCCTTCTCTCCCTCTGTTCTTCTGGGCTCTCTCTGAGAGGAAACGGCATGCCGTGTTTGTATTCCGCATCAAATTAAGAGTAAGATAAACCTCTCCTCTCTTCTGCACTGAGAGGAGAGGAGGAGCACACACTGTGTGCGTGTGCGTGTGTGTGTGCGTGTGTGTGTGCGTGTGTGTGTGTTTGTGTGTGTGTCAGTTTTAACTGGATGTAAAGTAATTTGCTGAAAAGCAATTTCCACAACACATTTCTGTTTTGCAGTATAACTGTATTTCATCATTGGCTGGACTTATATAGAGAGACATGTACAGAGAGAGAGAGCGAGAGAAAAAGAGAGAGAGAGAGAGAGAGGGAGAGAGAGACTTGTAGAGAGAGAGAGGAAGAGAAAGACAGAAAAAGAGAGACTGCTGCTAATCGATTGGAGTCTGTGGTTTGTGTGTGTGTGTGTGTGTGTGTGTGTGTGTTTGTGTGTGTTAGAAGCAAAGTGTATTGTTGCTGAGGAGACTAGCCAGCACAGCAGCACCCTCATCCACATCTACAAATGTAGCACAGTTGTGCCCATGGAGACGTGTGTGTGTGTGTGTGTGTGTGTATGTGTGTGCGATATTCTCTTTCTGTTCCTCGCTTACTTCTGTCACACTCTAAGCAAGATGGATGCACATTTGCATTGTTGTACGGCTGTGCAGCAGTGCAGTTAAAGTGTGCTACATTTTGCCCCAAATTTCAACAGAGCAGGGGTGTGTGTGTGGAGGAATACAGCTCCATTCCCTCCTTCACTGTCTCTCTCCACCTCTGTCTCCCTCTCACTCCACCTGTCTCTCTCTCTTCAGCTCAGTCAGTTCAGTAAGCATCAGGAGTGTGTTTAAATTACAGTATTGGCAAGTCACTGAAATAAAAAGAATGCAGTGTAGGCAGAGTTTCAGTGTCAAAATTCAATTACCTTCTTACCTCTCTCTCTCTCTCTCTCTCTCTCTCTCTCTCTCTTTCTCTCTCTCCCTTCTCTCTCTCTCCCTCTCTCTCTCTTT
>JBBPDA010000013.1:8990765-8993770 GCA_037974385.1 Arnoldichthys spilopterus | reverse complement strand
GAGAGGACAGTTATACTGACGGATGAGGTGGGGAGAGGGATGACTACCCTACCTGCAGAGAGAGAGAGAGAGAGAGAGAGAGAGAGAGAGAAGAAGCAGAGGAAAATGAAGAAGTCTAAGCCAGCAGGAACGTTTTTCATTTTCCTTGTGCTTTCACCACCTCATGAGTAGCAGTGCGCGGTTTAATTACGAGGCTGCAATGGTCACTAAATCATCAGGATTTAATTTCTCTTCAGCAGATGAAGTTTTTCCCTCTGTCTCATAATGAGAAAGGCCTGACTGTAGAGTGAGTGTGAAATCACCACGCTGCCCCCTCAGTCACTCACTCATCCTGAGTCAGCCACATGCCGTCTCAGTGGAAGTCCTTGACTGTAGCCTTCTCACACAGGACAAAAGCCCCGTCACACTCGCCCTATTCAACTCAGCCACCTACACTGAGCTGCAGTGGTATTGTCCAGGCAACAACAACAGACCTTATTATTACTTTTTTGTCTGGGAAGAACTTCACAGGCATCAGCTAAACAAAGGCTGTCCTTTGCTGATGACTTGTCCCTCACTTCATTTTACTGGAAGGTGCTTTGGTGAATAGATCTCCATTCTACTTCCCTTCATCTAATCTCTTTTACGTCTTTACTGAGTGAAGACATGATCTATTGTGATGGCATCTGCCCTTATGCAGTTCATGATGAAATAGCCCAAAAGGATCTGAAATTAAATCCTTAAGAATGTTCATGTAGTTATTGCTTTGGGGCGGTAGTGTGTAGGCAGTTGTGGCCTAGTGTTTAAGACCTTGCCCTTGTGAACAGAAGGTCACAGGTTCAAGTCCTAACACGTTACACTGCTCCCCAGGTGCTTTTAATAGCTGCCTGCTGCTTTACATGTGCATGTGTGATGGGTTAAATGCAGAGGTCACATTTGGTTGTGGTGCACACTGAGTGTGTTCACAATGACAAATAAATCACTTTCGCTTCACTTTCAATAAAAATGCCTTAAAAAGAAAACTATAATAATATTAGTCTGTTTTCTAAAGCACAGGATCAGAGTTGATTATATGAGCAGTGTTTTGTCCTGGTGTGTATTTGTGTGTATGTGCGTCTATGTATGTGTGTGTCTGTCAGTAGAAACCTAGAAGACAGAATATGTTTGCGTGCCTTTTTTTAGTTAGCTCCACTGAGATTGCATTTGTGTATGTGTTTGCGTGTGTGCCCATGACCATGCTTGTGTTTATGTGCCTGTAGCAATGTGTTCCATCCTATTCTCCCCTGGGATCCTATGCGTTCCCTGTGTCCTGTTTTTTTTCTTTCTTATAAAGTAAACCACACAAGGAGACCTGAGCGTCCTTCAGACCTCACCAGCTATATTTAACAACCATACGCCAAGTGTGGCATCTGTACTTACTCCTCAGGGCTTTGAAGTCATATTCCCTGTACCCTTTCACGTGACAATTATTGGAGGACTCATTAATATTGTAGAGTGTTTTTTGGGGTAGATACACCCCCCCCCCCCGTCCTGCTAGCTTAATAAACTGGTCAAACTGCTTTCCCCAGAAATCCCAAAGTGCCAAGAAGTACCGCTGTGTCAGGAAATAGCCTATATACTGCATTTACTGTGTAATTATACAGGGCAGAGGTTTCAGATTCAGTACCTGGAGGGCTAGAAAGTACATGGGTTTTCATTGTATGACCTTCTATTACGCACAAAACAAAAGGTCTGTTTTAACTACAGAGGGTGGCCATTGTCAAAATTGCTCTAGTTGATTAACTAAAGCTCCATTGGTGTGGGCAAAAAACTGCCCACTAACCTGCAGTTATAAAAATAAAGGCTCCTAAAAGGTTTTTTCCAGCGATGCTGTAGTAGAACCACTTTTGTTTTTTCCTAAAGGACTTTTTAATGAATAAACCATTTTTTTGTGGAAGACCATTTTAAAAGTTAAAGAACCTCCTCACAATATAAATGGTTCTATACCACCTTAAGGTTTTATTTTAGAATTGTGCCTCCAAGCTAAGAACCATTTAGAAACATTTAATTTGAAGAGAATGCTAAATCCCCCAAAATTCCAAGCTAACATGACCTCTAACAAATTCTTTATTTATTCTTCTAAAAGGTTTTTTCCAGGGGTGCTATAGTAGAACCACTTCTATTGTTCCTAAAGAACTTTTCAGTGAATTTAACATTTTTGTGTAGAAAAACCTTTAACAAGTTGAAGGAACCTCTATACCATGTACGTGGTTCTATGTCAGTTGAATGTTTTCCTCTAAAACAAGAAACATTTAGAAACTTTGATTTTGTAGAATGTGCTAAATCCCTTGACCTCAAGAACCCCAAGCTAACACGACCTACAACTAGCGGTCTAGGCTTTTCCTCTATCCTTTAAACCTCCCACCCCCTACCCCCTTTAAACCCTACTTCCATCTTCGAGCTCCTCAGTCCAGTGACCCCCGGCAATCTGTTCTCTTGTAGCCGTTCCGCCGAGTGACCTTCTCGGTGGTGAGCCAGCCCCAGGACCCCCACCAGGGCTCGCTGCAGAGCTGCTACGACAGTGGCCTGGACGAGTCGGAGACGCCCAGCAGCAAGAGCTCCACAGGCCCCCGGCTGGGAGCCCTACCCCTACCAGAGGATGCCTATGAGAGGACCACGCCGGATGGCAGTGTCGGTGAGGCAGAGCATATGGAAAATGGTAGGGGCAAACACAAAAAAAGATAAGCTGAAGCCAAAAAAATTAGGAAAGCAAAGAATCAAAAGTTCAATCAGTCTTAGTTAACAAAAGGAATAGGGGAACTCACCAAAAGTGGCCACACATACTCACACGCAAGCACGTCAGCACCGTCGTTTTAATGTAGGTTGTATTATAGTGAATTAAAAGAGAGAGACCAGGTTGTTGGGGTGATGTGCTAAACGTTAGTCGGGGTAAGCTAGCTCAGCAGCTGAACTCATACACTAAGTGTATACATGTTGATACACTACGGCAGAGTGTTTGACTCCGGACCCTGGCTTTTGCCGTCACT
>JBBPDA010000013.1:8973265-8985765 GCA_037974385.1 Arnoldichthys spilopterus | reverse complement strand
AACTCCGACTGTAGTGCATTATGTCTTCGGACCCCTTTCCATCAGTCAGCATTAACAGTTTGTGCAACTGGAGCTCTTCTTAGAGATCAGAACAGATAGGCTAGCCTTCACCCCTCCATGCATCAGTGAACATTGGGTGCCCATGACTGTGTTACCAATTCCCCAGTTGTCCTTCCTTGGATCACTTTAAGTAGGTACTAACTACTGGACACATGGAACACTCTACATGATTTGCCGTTCTAGAGATCTGACTCAGTTGTCTAACTATCACAATAAGGCCCTTGTCAAAGTGACTCAGATCCTTACACATTTTTCCTACACCCAACACATTAACTTCAAGAACTGACTGTTCACCTGCTGCCACCTGTTATTTACTTTACCTGTCAGGGGTGTTAATGTTATGGCTGATCAGTGAATACATAATATATGGCTCAGAGTGTATTGTAGAAGCATTTATAAAATATAGTCCTGTAATGTTTCACATAGAAACCACAAGCTTTAATCTCAGTGTAATATGTGCACTTTTTGTTGTATGCTATATGGTATGTGTCAGATACAGTGTTTCCCTTATCATTAAATAGGCTGGGCAGTGTGCTGTCCAGCTTTGATGAGATCGATTAGGAGCAACATTAAGATGTAACTGGCAGGCTAACATTTTCCTTCCTATTGCTCGTTTCATGTGATGTCTAACGGACATCACAATAACTGGTAGTGATTTCTAAACTATGATCAAAATGCAGCAAATGTAGTCATGCTTCTGTTACACAC
The DNA here is from genome assembly GCA_037974385.1 of Arnoldichthys spilopterus. Classification (NCBI taxonomy): domain Eukaryota; kingdom Metazoa; phylum Chordata; class Actinopteri; order Characiformes; family Lepidarchidae; genus Arnoldichthys; species Arnoldichthys spilopterus. The sequence continues at coordinate 8,984,997 of JBBPDA010000013.1, read as the reverse complement.
ACTACAGGGACTGATTTTACTGGCTCCAGCCTTTGGTCTCACACTTTTCTCTTTTAATATCACTCATAATTATGTCCATTGAAGTGTAAGGTGCAGTTGCATGGTGCAGGAAACAGAGGAATGACCTAGCACTGGAGTAATTTATAATGAGTGGGAAGTCCCAATAGGAGCTCTTTTGTGTCTGGAGCTAAGTTTAGTCAGCGGTTCACTGTCCAATACCCCAGTTCACTGCTGGTCTATTGATCTATTGTTATATGATTTATTTAGCATCTGTTACATCTAATATAGTATATGTTCTATACTACATCTAAACAATGGAAAATGAAATATTGATGAAGGCTAAAGACAACTTCTTCCACTGAAAATATTCCCCTGCTACTAGATTAGGACTGAAAGCAGAGGATTACCCACTGATCCAAGGAACAAAGGTAGGGGAGGGAGACCAACAAAGCTGTTTATTTTAGCTGCATATTACTGTGGAAAATTAAATAAAATGGCAGTTGTGGTGGGGGTGCTATACATTTTTTTTTTACCTGAAATTATCATTTTTTTGTCCCTGAACAAAGGGCCCTTTTAAATGTGTGGATGGTTTGGCTATCAAACAGACAAATAAATTGAAAAACACTAGGAAAACCACAGTTCATCCATGGTTCATTTGATGAGCTGGATCCAAAGGGCCAGATGGCAATGCGAGTGGCGTTTAATTAAAGCTATTCATATTTCCAAAACGCTCATGAGCCCCACAATGCAATAAGCCGTGTCTTCTCCAGAACTCAGGTGGGGACAATAACTGTATGAGAAACTGGAATTAAGCTTTATTGGTTTTTGCCTCATTGATTGAAATTCACACTTATTCTCAACTCAACACCTTTGTAATGCTTCTGCTATCTGTGGTAGGCTTCAAATAATGTCTAAAGAAGATTGTGTTAGTGCCATACCACTTAAAAAAAAAAAAAGTATTGTGTAATATGTAACATGAAATTTAAAGTTAAAATGTTCAATTAAGCCCTTTTGAATTAAGTGTTTTTGTGATGTCATTGAAACCGGCACATTTATATGTACATTAGTCTAAACAGCAGTTTGGCCTTGTCCATTTAAATTGAAGTCATAAAAAGTGTTTAAGTTTTTGGAATGAGGCAACAATACAGGGCAGTCAGTCAGAACAGAGGTCATTTGCATATAGCATATATCTTAAAGGAACAAAAACAGCCTGATTCATTCTAAGAGATAAAGAGAGGCTGGTAATGGAAATAAAAGGAATCATGGCTGTTGGCTTTTGAGTATATAAAGAGAACATGTCTGCATCGTAAGCTGACTTAAAGGGAGGAAGTAGTAAGGCAAATGCATTGTGTATGCAGATATAAAAAATGAAGCTGGATGTTGCTGAAAAGGACTGATTTAGATCATTAGGAATGTCTGCAGGACTCTCCGAGTTTACAAATGGGTCATTCAGGTGGGGGGTACGCTCTTAAAAAGAAAATGTGCCAAAAGGGTCTGCAATTTCACTCAACTTGTTTCCTTAAAGAACCTTTTAATCTTGATTTTTTAAAGAATCTGTTCTCTAGAGAACCAAACATAGTGTGGAATGATTCTAAATGATTCCTTTGACCTGTATTTTTTAAAAGATGTGGTTGTTGCAAAGTACAGTTAATCTGGGATTCAATTCACTGATGTTTTAAATGCTACCTCATATACATCCTCATACGCACAAACACACACACACACACACACACACACACACACACACACACACACACATGCATGCACACACACACACACCTTTTATCCTTTGGCACCTGCAGCAGGGTCTCTAGCAAGCAGCAAGATCAAAAAATCAGGTAATTTGTGGTCTAGGTGTTATTCAAAGCTTCACAAGAGTGATTTGCCTGTTGCTACTGTGAAACACGCAAATCACAGCTCACAAGTCCGTACTTGGCTGGCTGCTGGAGGGAAAAAAAAGACAGAAAGAAACCTACAAAACAAGAACAACCGCCTGTATCGAGAACTCTTCACCTCTCGCCTTCGTGTGCATGGAGTTGGATCTGCCTCATTCGGCGGAAGGCAGTCTGTGAAAACGTGTGCTTTTTCTCAAGCAGGGCAAGACAAAAGAATTCTTACCAGCTTCCACCAGAACACAGGCCTTTTTTTGGTGTGTAGTGAAGTGGCAACTACCGTTCAGGATCAATGCCATGTTGGTCCTTTACGGCATGTGCCAAGACAAGTGCACCTAAAAAAAGTAAAGCACTGAATGTGGTTGAATCTAACTAATTTTATTTTCATCCATAAAACATATATAATCACTTATCACTTATTGTACTAGAGGATTCAGCGTCCTCTTCCTGTTGCACAGTAAGCCACAATGAAGTAAAAAATCCTTTAGTAAGACTGTTAAATGCAACACATACTGTACAAAAAAAGCAAATGATTGGGTGCCTTTGGTCAAATAAGATATTTTGTTAGTGCTCTAAGTTAAAATTACATATTAAAAGTACATATTCCACACAGAAGACACATGTCTGCATGTTTAATTAGACAATTACTGTTTGCTGAACTTTACATATTGGGAAAAACACAAACTCTGACGTGCAAAATTTCTTGCAGATTTTATATGTGATGTTTTATTTTTCCAATATGAAACTGTGCACTAAAATGACCCTATATTTGCTATACACCTATACATCATTTTACAACTTTGAGCATTTTCCCCTTGGTTCTATTTCTTTATCTATTAAAAAAAATGAAGCTAAATGCGTCACTATATTCTCCCCACTTATTTGTCATATGTGTCTGTTGTGGGAGCAAGAAAGTATGTACACCTATGGTCAGGCCTAGTGCTTATTTTAGTGAGAGAAACGGTTTAACAGCAGAATTATCTGGGCACTACACCAGCAGAGTGTCGAACACATTTCCAAGAAAGGTCTTGAACGTCTCTTCACACTTTGCAAAGACTGTTGCTCTCAGACAACTGAGCTAATACAGAGCATGTACAACGATGATCTAACTGTCTGTATGTTAAACCGGAGACGTGTTCACTAAGCCTGATATGTTCATGGTCTTTTTAGTAAACTTGCAGCACACACCTGGCAGTTGGGTCAGATTAAGGTTGGATTAACCACTTCCTCTAAAGGGTCTCAGTCGTTTTGGTCCGCACCCAACTGAGATTACTGTGTTTACACTTGCCCATATATACTGAACAAAGGGGTTAAATGCACTACAGTTCAGTTCTAATGGATTTAAAGCTGAAGGTGTGGAAGTCCACTTATTTTTACTTACAAAACATGTAATTTCTCCAAGGATGCTTTGCAAACCTTTGTGTACAACTACAGTGTATTTCACTGTTTCACATCACCCAGTTTAATATATATGTATATGTACCATTAGCAATTAAAGTAATCATGTAAAACTCACTTTTCATGTGGAAATGTCTAAATCAAGTAAATTCAATGCATCACTTTTTTTCTCACGTGGAGTAAAAACTCATTTTTTTCTCTGCCAGCATGTTTTCCTGCTTTGCGCTGTCATTCCTCATCTTCTCAGCACTGGTCTGCGGCTGCTGGGAAGGGGCCGGGCGGTTCAGAAAACGAAGACAGTTATAGTTAAAAACCTTTCCGCCACTGTGGTGAGCCTGCCACACCCCTAACACACACACAGACACACACAAACACATGTACTCACGCCCACCCACCCCCACACACACACACATAAGCACACCCACATGGGTCTGAGTCGATAAAATATTGACAGAAACGGTGCCTCTCTGAAGGATATTAAAGTGCAAAGGAGGAGCTCACAGCGGTGAACTGCATGCCAGAGAGATCCAACGAGAGAAACAAAAGAGAGAGAGAGAGAGAGAGAGAGAGAGAGAGAGGCCAAGGACCCTTTAGCAACATAGAAACACACTTATGGTTTCACTAACCATACCCCCGCCCCCACCACACCCCACAGCACCCACTGCAATTTCTTATTTCTAAGCAAATTATCTTCTTATAGGCAAAACTTCCATTCATCTTCCACACTCCAGCAAACACGAGCAACACTAAAGCAATGCCACTCTGTCTGTCAATCGCCTGTACCAACACTGATTTTTAAACTCATAAAACATTCAGGGCATGAGAGAGAGGCAATTCAATTGCTTTTTTGCAGGTTTGAAAGCACAGTAGGTGAGACAGTTCCTTTTGTTTAAGGTGGTATGACTGACTACAACACAACAATGTGAGATGAGATGGGAAGTGTCCGAAAACAAAAGAAAACAACACACAAAAAAGCAAAACAAGAATTATTTTTGTTGGTTTTTTTATATTTTTAATAAAAAATATATATAATAAGATGCATTTTAATATATGTGTATTCTTACCTTACACTATTTGAAAATACCAGATGCCTTTTGCACTGTGTGAATGGAAAAACAAATTGGCACAAAAACTCTTGGAATAAAATTCTTATTACAGTGACAAAGTCACAAACCTTTATTTACTTTTTCTACAGAATTTCTGTTATGGAGATACATTATTGGATACTACAGTAACAATGTACATTATGTGCATTTAGACCAATTCTTTACTCTGGAGCGTTTGTGTGTATGTGTGTGTGTTGTGTGTGTATGTCTGTGTATGCACACCACTGACAGACAAAGCCCTAACCCTTGGCATTTTTAACAGTTCGTTTCCCGCTCCGATGTCATGTTGTCACATTCGTTCAGAGTGTTTTAAGCTTCCTGAGCTTTTCTGACTGAGAGTGTGCCGCAGGAGCTGTGACTCACTGCTCAACACTGCGATGCTCCAGCTGACCCTTGGCTACATACAGCACACCAAAGCGTGTCAAAAAGCTTATACAAAACCACACAATACATACAGAGACCAAACACATAAGTGCTCTTTACTACTAGCAGCACACTTTCTGAAACATTTGGCCTTCATTCAGAGGGAACTAATGGAGCTGTATTACTCTGAGCTCACTCTGAAGTGTCATAAATCCAGTCTAGTTGATGTCATGTCTGTTTCACCGCTATTGAGGGTACTGGGTTGTTTCTGGCTTTAGGAACCATTAAGTGGCCAGGATTCACATGTGGTTTGCTTTGGCATCCCACAGACAACAGAACATTAAACCAAGTGTGGAAGTCGTGGGTTTTCTTTGGCTCCTTGCTAAGTGCTTCACATGGCTGACTGACAAGTACATTGGAAATGCATTTTAATACATCAGCTCGATCAGAACAAATAAAAGAACATTTTCTATAAGAAAGAACACACATAACACATATATCTATGTATTGGGGTTAAACTACTAATACAATCGCCACTAAGCATCACACAGCCATCCCTCCCCACCCAACCCCACCCTTGGTTAATGAAAACAACCACCACCCCCACACACCTCCCCTTAACCCACCCTTACATTGACAGTCACCCTCGCAACACCCCCCCCCCCCCCCCCCAACGTGACAAGTGTATTTAAATATTGTATATATACTTGTAGATCCATGATTTTGAAATATACAAATTAAAAGGCTTGGCGCTTAAAATACTTGGGCTGGCAGGAGAGGTGGCATCCAGATAAATGAAAAGCTCTGTGATGGGTGTGAGACTTTAAAGTACCTGCAATCTCATCAAGAATCGGATCTGCTTAATTACCAGGGCAGAAATTAAGCAAGAGAAAAAAGAGGGAAAGAGTAAGAGAGAAAGAGAGACAGAGTGATAGTAAAGGGGGTTGGGCAGTGGGGAGAGAGTGAGAAGGAGGGAGAGAGGCCAAAAATTTTCTTGCAGAAATCTTTCAACTGAAACACTGCATACAACCTGACTGGCCATTCACCATAGCACCATCTTACCATCTGTTCCTTCTCAAAAAGAGATGATCCCGCCCACCCCCTGTGGGCGATTAGTGATGGCTTGTGATGGCTATCTCAGTATCAAATTGTGGACCCCCTGCTGTCTCCTTTTTACCCCAACCCCAAATTTTGATTGACAGTGGGCTCTGTTGTTGCTCCACTCCCCTTGGCACTGGCCTGGTAAATATCTGCCCTTGTATTGAGATCTATGGGTAGATGTTGTTTTCAGGGCTTAAGAGTGAGACCATGCATCATGCTTTCCCAGCACCAACACAGCTGAGGTCTGTGGCTTTCTCTCCTCACTCTCCTAACCTCTTACTCTCATTCTCTGTCCTCCCTTTCTCTTTGTCTTATAAAAAAGAAGGGGGAAACAGATGAAAGCATTTTGTACTCCAAGGGAGAGGCTGAAGCTACTTCTCCCTTAGAGAATAGTGGGACATGTCTGGAGTGTGCGGGAGAAAAAAACATTTAGGGGAGTTTGTGTGTGTATGTGTGTGTGTGTGTGTGTGTGTGTGTATCACAGTGGCATATAGGTCAAGCCCCCTTTAGATATCTCAGTGTGTGTTGCTTTGCTCCTGCCCATACCTCTCAGCATGACCTCTTTGACCTTTAAAACAGCCAGTCATGGCCCAAGATAAACAGAATCAATTGCCTAACAAGTTTTAAAATGTTCTCATCCTTATTTTCTATGAAGTAGCATATATAACATAATGTGTAGTAAATATGCTAAATATATTTTTTTATTTCACAATGAATATTTAAGATCTATATAGTAGATTCATTTACATTTCTTCAGTTTTTAGGGTTGGGGGAGTATTGTTTTTTTTTATGTAAGTAATAAGACAATTAGACAATCTTCTGAAATGAAAAAAGGACACAAAACATATTTGCCATTCACTCGGTGCAACAATGAATGCATGCAAAAAATGAAACGAAAAGAAGAAATAAGAAACAATATCCTTGATATCCCTTTGACAGAAGAAAGTTTTTTTTGCACTGAAAGTCTGAAAGTCTGACATGCTGAAATTGCACGTCAGTGCGGGAGAGTGCGAGGTCACGGGAACAGAATGAATTGTAGTGGCAGCTAGACAAATAAAACAAACACCTGACAGTTTGGGGAATTATTTTTGGCGCCGCTTTTCATCTGACGCCTGTTGTGAGGTGAATATGCATTGGCACATAATTATTGAAATGTCATGTAAAATATGCCTGGGGCCTGACAAATTTCATTTGAGTCTTTCCAACTACCACATCTCCTACTGTGCTCCTAATTCCGGTCTTTTCCGTCTGCCGATGACAGTGGCAGAGGCTCTGTGCTAAAAACTGAGGGAAATCCGCACACCAACAGCAGACTATCAGGAAAGGTTGGATTGTCAGGTGACAACTATTGTTGGACCTCAAGGTGATGAATAGTACTGAAGGCAGCCATTTAATTTCCTGACAAATCACTGAGCCTCCCACATACTACCAGCCACAAAGGGAAAAGATTTAGCAAACAAAAGCCCTAAAATGTTCTCTCCAGGACAATGGGTTGAGATTTGAAAGGGGGATGAAAGAGACCAAGAAGGGACTAAAGGTTGTTTGTAAAAGGTAACACAGTCAAGCTTTCAGACAAATAGTGCAAGGTAACTTGAGTCTGACCAAAAAGACAAAAAAAGACAAGAACTTGGAAGAATAGGATTTCTAGCCGTTTCCGGAAAAAGGGATTAGCTACTTATAAAAGCCCAAAGGGATACACCTAGTTTTTTAATGGGGGTGCCTCTCGTGTTTGTGTGTGTGTGTTTTGGGTACTACGCTTGACTACCCTGTGAGAAAAATGACTAGCCACTGGTAAGACAAAGGAATCCATGTGGAGAAGAAGCTTAACAATGCCCCTGGCTCTGCAGGCCACTTTGCTGGATTAAGGTGTGATGAAAAAAGGCCTTCAGCCCAAATTCTGCAGTAATTTACTAATGTGCACTTCGCCACTCAGCCGTGTTCTCACCCTCTAATTCTTCTCTCTTTATGGCTTCATCTCTGGGCAAGCATATCATTCCACAGACTTGATCTCGGCCGATTTGGCTGGAGGCGCGGGTGGGGGGAACGGGGTGTTTGGGGGGGTTGATGACAAAAGCCGCCTGCACTGCTCTGCTGTCATCATGTTTAGATGAAGTGACAAAACCAGACCATGGCTTAATCCAAAGAATGGGCCTTCAAATCCACTCACAATACCCACTTCCCACCCCGGGGACACATACACATACCAACACACGCACGCCCACACACGTACTCGCATACACACATGGAAGTGCGCACAAATGACAAAAGCACAAACATAAACATCGAGACAAATTGGAATGGAGTTGTGCATAAGGCTGAGGCTCAACTCGAGGGGGGGATTTAATTTATCAGTGGAAAAACCAACAGCGTCCTTCAGAACACATCATCATCCTGTCAGCTTCTCAACCCGAAAAGCTCTCTTCTCAGCTCTGGTTTATCTCTATTTTCTTAACAAACAAACAGAATGTAGGGATAGTAAAGAAACATTAGCTGCACTTGGATGCTAACTGGCTCCATTGTCTTGTAATGGGGTCCCCTATCTCTCTCTCTCTTTCCTTCCTTTGGTAGAAAAGAGAGTAACTGAGCTTCTCATTGAATATGCATAATACCTGCATGAGCAGCAGCCCGCTACTGGGCCTTTACATAAGGGTGAAATGTGTGCTTCGAGCTAGCAGGGTGCTATGCTAACAGGTGCTACACTAGGACCACCATTGTTTGCCTCTGGACTTGTTGAAGTGATTAACACAGTTAGCACCAGTAATTCTGACAAGACACAGGCAGCATTCTTAATGTAGGAAAATACCAAACCACTGTTAATACACATCTCCATTCTCAAAAACAGAATGTGACATTTTGCAAATCATGTAAACTTATATTTAACTGTAAATAGAACAAAGACAACATATCAAATGTTGAAACTGAGAAATGTTTTATGGGAAACATATACTTATCATGAATTTATTGCCAGCAACATGTTTCCAAAAAGTATGTTTGGCATGTATTGTATCACCAATTTTCTTAAACACTCTTTAAGTACTGAGGAGAACAATTGCTGGAGTGAAATATCTTATTTGTTCCTGATATAGGAATTCATTGTTTTCTGTTTTCACTTACATTTTTTTGTTGAAAGCAAAATATAGTGACAGTGGTATGTGATTTTTTTTCTAATGTGCTACCAGCCAAACATATGGTAATGGGCAATATACCCTTAGCACTGTTTGTTAAAATGACGTTTTGTCATTTGAGTTTGACATTGCTGAACCCTTGTGCCTTACACTTTTTTAAATTTATGAGGCATACCTATTAGCTGAAGAAGTGTCTCTGAATCGAGTTGGCAAACATTTTTCCCTAATTAAGACCCATTTCTTTGATGAGGGGGTGTATTACTCAACCCAAGGCTTTAGCTTTTTACCTGGGGCATAAATCAAGGCTGACAACAATATAGCTGTTGTTCTAGCTTGTCATTGAAAGTGAATGATCTTTTGTACCACAGACTGCAGAAGTTCGGGTGGGTTGTCACGACATCACAGGCAGAGCATTTGGGTCAGAGGTGGTCTATAACGGCAGTCACAGAGCGTTCTGTGAGCTCTACAGCCGAAGGTGAGGCAGAGGAGAAACAGAGTGCATTTTGCAAAGGGGCTGAAAAACGGAAGAGTGATATGACTGATGAGAGAGTCTTCTCCCCTCATGTTGTGAAAAGGATGGCATGCCAGCGAAGCATAAATCATTTTAATCCCTGTGCTCACGCACATACACACACCTCTAGTCCTCTCTCCTCTTCACCTTGTTACTTAAGAGACTTCCAAATCACCTCTAAATCTGCCTTTTATTCCCAAAAAAATATGGTGCCATTTTAATACCAGGACCTCTTTGGTATTAATCAAAATGTCCCAAGATAATCTGCCCTGACCAGATGTTTTGAGATGAGAAATTACATTTTTCTGATCTTTTTTATTATTATTATTATTTTATCTTCCTTTCGCCTGTTGTTCGCTCTCTCTTTTCTTTGTTGATTTCATTTAGTTCTTATGTGAATTAAGCAGGGATTAAACCAGCTGACCTTGCACCTTATCCTGTGAGGTTCTTGTAATCTATGACCCTTCATATATGCACATATATAAATTAATCCTCCCTACTGCTGTGAGAATAGAGTTTGGGCAGGAGGGGTTACATTGGTGTCAGGTACTTAAAGCAAGACAAAATTAAAATTGTTTTAAATCTGACGTCGAGCCATGCGCTTGTAGTAAGTCTCTTTTTTTTGGTGGGGGATTTGAACCATGTGGTTGACTTTGAGGGTGAGTGTGTGTTTGTGTTCGGGAGGGTGGTGGTGGTGGTGGTGGTGATGGTGGTGGTGGTGGGGGGGAGCTTGTGTGTTTAAAAGTGTAGAATACTGTTTCTTTGAGTTTGCTGCCTTTCCCTAAGGCACAAGAGTTTGTCGACAGAGGGTGATGAGGAAAAGAGAAAGGTTCGCCGTATGTGGCTTTTTAAATCTACTGTTGACTCCGTGCATGCTTTTCTCTTTGTTGGTCTACAGGGGAGGAAATGTCTGAAAAGGTGCATGAATCTACAGCCAGAGGACTAGGCAGAGTTGTAAATAGTAATTTCTATTCAAAACAGTCTTTCCACCTGTTATTTTATTTTTTTTGGACTGATGGAACCATTAGGCCATGCGATTTCTTCTTCTATGGCACAAAGAAACTGCACACATATTGCCCCCAAATACAGTTTTTAGTCTGTTGGAATGACCACAAGTATAATGTGAACATTATAGAACATTATAGATGTTTATACGTATATATGTTTTTAGACCTAATTTGTTTGCTCAAGATTGCAGTTTTGGGCTTTTGAAACATTGTGTCTTTTTCAATTGTTTCATGTTGGTTTTACATTGGAATGGCTTATGTGCTCCAGATTACAGTATTAAAGGACATGAGCACTTTCATTTTACATTCAGTTAAACATTGTACAACCTTCTTTGGCTTACCACTAAGTAAATCAACATATATACTTTATATAAATGTCTTACAATAGGTACCCTGTGTTAAAATAAGCACTTAACATCTATGTATATCACCATTACAGTGATTAAAATAAACCTTACACAAACTCTGCTTCTTTATTATTAAAATGTTTGTCAGATTCTTGGCCAAAACTGAACCTTGTTATAAGTTTTATTGCTCATTTTCCATTAACATATGATGCAAGAACAACATGAGTGCAGGAAAAAGTTATCTGCTAAAACAGACACATTATGTAAATTATATATTTAGTACAGTGCCGCTGGAAAATCAGGAAAGCATGAAAAGCATGAGTTTAGACTTTCCTCGTATGGAGCAGTCCATTAAAAAAATGTGCTAACGCGTGAGATCCATGATTTTTGACAAAACAGTGACTGCTTGTCTTTCTTGTGGCTCATCACAGCCCTAAGCATCAATTAGTTTCATGGGCACTACTATTGCTCATAAATATGTTTCTGTTTGTTTGTTTTGCTTGTGATTCAATACATAATGCCTTTTAATTTGTGTGAATATTTGATGTTAAACGGGTCAGTAGAAATAGTCCAAATCTCAGTAACACCTTCTTCTACTGAAGTTTCTCACTTTGAGTCTCAGTCGCCAATATCTTCCTTATTTTTTATTTCTAAATTTCTTCTTAAGAAAGGTCCTTAAAAAATTCTACATCATATTTTGCACAAATATGTCAGCACTCAAATATGTAAAAGTGTGCTCTTGAGTTTGTGTAAATTCTATTACAAATTTCAGGTAAGAAAACAATAATGAATGTCAGAATTATTTTAAGAAGAAAGAAAGGGTTTTAAGAAGAAATTTCTTGTTAAGGACCATCTGATAAATGTATTTCTTTATCTTACATT
>JBBPDA010000013.1:8949751-8970665 GCA_037974385.1 Arnoldichthys spilopterus | reverse complement strand
CCCCCCCCCCCCCCCCCCTCCCCCCCACCCAACATGTGAACAGCCAGTTCTTAAAGTTGTTGTGCTGGAAGCAGGAAAAACGGAAAAGAGTAAAGGTTTGAGCCACTTTGACAAGGTCCTTATTGTGATGGATAGAAGACTGAGTTAGGGCATCTCTAAAACATCGGGTCTTGTGTAGTGTTGCAGTAGTTAGTAACTATGAACAGTGACCGAAGGAAGGACACCTGCTAAACTTGCGACAGGGTCATTTGGCATGCAAGGTTCACGGATGCATGTGGGGAGTGAAGGCTAGCCTGTCTGGTCTGATCCGAAAAAGGAGCTCTTTTTGCACAAGATGTTCATGCTGACTCTGACAAAAAAGAGTCAGAACAACTGTTTTGACAACATAAGGGGTCCTACACAATATTAGGCAGGTGGTGTTAATGATAAGGCTGATTGTTGTTTGTGTTCGTTTTACAATATTTGTGAGGACTTTCACCAAGCTGTTGTAATACTGCACAAAAATAGTTCTTAACTCAGTTGTTTTACAGGGATTTACACACAATTAAATGGTGTTTGTGCAGAATGAAGCAATTTTGATGATCCAGCATAATTCTGCAAAACTAAACTCACCCAACCAGCTGAAGATAAGTCGGACCACTCTAAGTAAGACAAGTTAAACCCACCCTAAAGAATTAACTCATGAAAGCTGGTTTGCTAGGCTGGTCTAACTTATCTTAGAAGAGTTGGTTTAAAGTATTTTCTGTAATTTCTCAGTCAGCTTAAAGGCCATAGAGAGTATGGTAACTTACAGGCAACAATAACAATGCTAGTTAAATGCAGTAGAGAGACAATAACTACCAAAGTAGGGAATATAACTAACACCCAAAGGATCTTGTAGCTTGTAGGGGAAAGACAACAAAGAGCCTGTAAGTAAACTGAGAGGAAAGACACCCCCTGGAGCCAAAAGCCAAAGTTTTATCACGTAAACTTTATTGTAAATAACTGGAGCAACTTATTTGTTAAGTGAACTAACAAGACAGAAATAATTACATTTACTGTGGCTTTTTGTAGATTAAACTTACTTTCAGTACATCAGTTTAACTTTAATATTCCATCTCAGTACATGGAATTATAAAAAAGTGTCTTGTAATGCCAGGTGCAAATGATATGAGAAAACTCAACCTTTGCATTTAACTTAATCAGCATTTGCCACACCCCCCGACACACACACATATCCTTACACACAGAGATGCCTGCTCCTGTGGCAATGTGTATTATTGGATCAGAGGCCGTTCCTGTAAATGGGGAAATGTGTGTATACATCGGTAAGTGGATTAGCATGAGTCTGCCAGCGTGTGCAGTGTTTGTAGTTTTCACACACAATCTATATGTGCACACACACTAGCACAGTCTTTCTTTCTATGTGTCTCTTTACCTCTCTTTCTTGCAAACACACACACGCACGCACACAGAGGAAAAGTGTGCCAGTAAAGTCAGGTCTCTTGAGCTCATAAATATATGCTTGAGAGCAGATGAGTGATGTTAGTAATGGCATTAGCATTGATCAGAACAGCAGCATTGAGAACCATCTGACTGCATGATTTTCCCCAAACACCACCATTAGAGAACACAGACCACTCAAAGCCAAGTGTGTGCACATCTTTCCACTGGCGAGTGTCTGTGTAGGTCTGCTCTGGCTAACAGTGTGCCAACCTAACTGCTAGGCCTGCCGTGCATAATATCCAAGTCTCACTGATGCCACATCAGCTGGTAATGTAGGATAACCCTCCATAGGATTATTGCAGTGTAGTATCGTGTGCACTAGTGTCATTACACTAATGCAATATTCTCCCCCAGCATATTACAATGAATGATCTTCAGTCAGTCATAATGAAACGCAGTAATTAATTGTCAGAATTAGAGCAGAGCTGAAGGGGGTGCAAGGCAGCGAGAATTCAATACGACAGTTTTAAGTGTGTCTTTTCATAAAGTCGGGGGATAGAGTCGGCCTGAAAATGGTTCCCTAAGAAGTGCGAGTGTGGAGTGTGGCTATGAAGTGCTCTTCTATAGGCATAATTACACAAGCTGACAGTCGTTTCTGTTCACTAGCTGCCGCCGTTGTCGACAGAGACCAGGGAAATAATCTCCCTCGACAAGCAGCGCTGCCATGATAGCAGAGCATTTCTGGGAGATTCTCGAGTAATTATGGTCTGACACTGTATCGCTTTCTGACTCTGTCTTTATGACATATTCAAGGACAAGTGAGGGAAATGTGCATGTGTGGGTATGTGTGTATATACGTGTGTACATGTATTTAACTCTTTGTGAAGACCAAATGTTCTCAAAGTGATGGAAATACAGCAAAATATGAAGCACATGTTGCTGGTCCTTACAAGGAGTCATAATGTTTTCTCCACAAATAGAACTGTTTTAGGAAAACCTAATAGAGCAGAAAGATTATTTTTTGTTTACTAAAGTTAAGGTGTAGTTGTCAATGTAGTATTGATATAAATTATTACAGAAGTCAGTGGATTGTATGCACAAGGCTAGCAATTCTAACCTCTGTGTGTGTACACATGCATGCATGCATGTTAATGATCTATGGAAGGCCTCAGAAGCCAGTTTGTTTGTTGGTTTAGTAGGTTAGTTCATGTGCACAAGCCTGACTGTTGAATTTGTAGAGTTTGATCTGAAGGAGGTTTCCAAGTAATGCTCAGGGTCAGTTATTCCCTGTGGAGAGTACGCTGGTGCAGATCTCTAAATGCTATATGTGAATGAACAGTTGAATAGGTTATTATTCTGCATATTTTTGGCCAAGGTCACACATGTCTTTGAAGCCATGAAAAAGAGCCTCAAATAAGAATAAAAGACAGAGAGAAATGACATATGTCTGTATATTCTTTCTATTCATAAATTAACCAACAGAAATTGTGATGATTCTTCTTTTTGAATTTTTATTTTAGTCAGTTTTAGGCATGTTGTGCATAAAAAAGCACAACATAAAAAAGCCCAGGAGCCTTAATATAAATTTTGATGCTTGTTTTTTCACTTTCAGTTAATCAGCTCCATTAAAACTGTCTGCACTGGATTAAATGCATTTGACAATGTTAAGTCACTTTATAAATAAGTATTGTTTCAAGATTTTTTGTCAGTGATGCTACAAAAATGCTAAAACAAACAAAAAACCTGTAAACAGACAAGCAAACGAAACAAACAGGATGCACTTCTTGAATTGCTTCTAGTATGGATATCTCAGAAGAAATATATATATAGATACCTGAAAAGGTGTTGGTTTGTGAAATCTCCACGTGAGGCGAAATAATTGGCACTTATTAGTGTTACTTATGAAAAATTGCTTTTAAATGAAAATAAAATAACAATGTTAATGCCATATTAGTAATGTAATACATGCACTGTGACAAACTAAAATGAAAGTGGACAAAGAATAACTCTTTAAAAACTGGAAAAAACTAATTTTAGTCATTTTGGAAAGTAGTGCCTCAACTTTAAGGCTGCTGTTCAAGATAATATAGGTAAAATATGCATATCATTTGTACACTTTTGGAACACCAGTGACAGAATCCTGTTCACATCTATTACTGTAATGTAACTGAGAAAGGCTGAGAAAGTTTTGCTTTTCAAAATGTTTATGGGTTCAGTTGTTTCCATGATGTTTTCGAATAACATAAACAAAAACATCAATGGATTTACGAGTTCAGTGCTAATTTTACATCATGTATGAAAATGACATGCTGTGTAACCTAATCAGTCATATCTTGACAAGCACTTAATCAAATACTCTTATATTTAGATATAACGTCATAAGCTGGTCTGCCATGGAAGTGTATCACATCTTTGCTCTTAATAGGAATGGATATGTGTGTCTGTTGTTGTGGCTGTATGCTGTGGTAGTTTGACTGATGGGCCATGGTAATTGAGCTTGATAGCGCGCCCCCTACTGACCCACAATGAGTGACGCGTCCTGACCCTGAGGTTGAGTTGCCAAAGTCAAGAGGCCTGCATTACTATGCTGTCCTTTCAGGATGGAAAGAAGGAGAGGGAGAATGACAGAAGAAGAGTGTGTCAGGTAGGGCTTGGAGGGGGGATGAAAGGACTTGGCTCTGTGTCTCAGAGGTGTTTAATTGTCTTCATTCAAGACCGCCCCACCTGTTCCCCTCAGCCAGCTGACGCTGAGGAACGATAGCCAAGAAGCATCAGATAGACAAACGAGTGCACACCTGTAGGAAGAAGCGCTTGCCCACATCTTACCATTTAGCCACTAATTGTGTAGAATAAGTAAAAATATGTCAACGAGAGTTCTGTACACTCTAAATAAATGTACCTAAAAGGGCTATCTGGAGTAATCCCATTGATCACTTTTAGTTTCTTCCTAAGAACCTTCAAATGGATGGCTCTTTAAAGTGTAGGTTCTGAACCCTTTTCCTTGAGCCCCCCTGTGCTGCATATATAGAGTTTTCCTGCTCTAAAACACCAGCATCAGCCCAAAAAAGGCTAATTAATGAGCTGATTAACTGGGTCAGGTGTGTTGGGGGCAGGGAAATTACTGGAATGTGCAGGCCAAGGAAGGGCTCTAGGATCAAGGCTGGAAGCTTGAATCATTTTCATAAATGACATGTGAAAGAGAAGAAGCTTAAAAACCTTTGCATGACATAAATGTTCTACTCCAATCAAAAAGTTTCCTACAACTGTGCATGTAAGCTGAGAACCTTTTAGGAACCTTCATTTTTAAGAGTGGGCTTAATGACTGCTGGCAGGCTGGCTAACATCGCAATCTTTTGCTAGCATTGCTAATTTATTATAGTGCCATGAGGGACGTCAGTTTCGCTGTAATCTCTGCCATCTCTTGCAATGTTTTTCTTCGATGAATAACCCGCTAGTCATGCGCGGCTAAAGTGAGCAGCACAAAAGAGTGTTGTGCAGCGCTAGCCGTCGTGGCTAATCAAAAACGCTCTTCGTGTCGGCCCCTCTCGCTCCCTCCTCCAGCTCCCTTGCTCCCAAATGATTCAGTGCTGTTTGGAAAACGCGCAGAGCCGCCGTGGAGAATTATGCAACACAAGTGCAGATATGACAGCTGGAAGGACAACCTTGCTACGCTAACACTCAATGTCAGAGCCAGAGGCAGCCATTTCACTCATTATAACGTGATACCACTGACAGGGCGAGCAGAAAATAGGATCTTGTAACACATTAATAAGCAACTCAGACAGATATATGCTGGTTATAACATGCCTTAATATTCTTATAATTCCTTTCTGTGGTTCATATCAGTCTAACAAGACCTGTAATGGCCCTTTAAGAGGTCACTGGGGAATCTATTTATTGTGTAGTTTATGGCTACAATGAAAAGCATTAAAGACGTGTATAAAACCCAGACATCATAATCTACAGTAAAATTTAACGTTACAATAAAAAAGGAAAGAGCTGATGTTCAAAGGTCGATCTAGGTATAATCAGAGCTTGTAATGTGAGAAAATTTTATTTAATTAATTCAAATAATTGAAAAATGTAACAATATCAATAAGAGTCACATAGGGGTCAATGGGGAGTCTTTAAGGGGTATAAAAGGTTTCTGGGGGAATTATGTAGTCTATTGCTACAATAAAAAGTACTAGAGACCTGTAGAACCTTACCATTATAATATGTGGTAAAAAAAATTACTTTGTTAAAGATAGAAAAGTTGATTAAAAACTAAATTTTAATAGTTTTTTTAATTATAATTATTTATCTTTTTTATGTAATACCACAGAACATCAATTTTTGGTTCCCAAAAATGAGGTGTGATTATGAAAAATCCCAAGATAATTTAAAGGTTCTTCATCAATTAAACCTTTCAGAAAACTGTTATCCAAGAGTGTACACTTATCCTGACTTCAAATAGAGCCAGATGTTACACTTTTTACCTAAGGCCTTTTAGCCAAAAATTCCTATAGCCAGCAACTGGATTAGCAAGGCCAGCCATGTCGGTTTAAAGTGGAGTCTTGCTGTCTGATGGCTCACTTTAGCAGATAGATCCACTCACAGATCTGCTGAACCCAGCATTAACGTCAGGTTAAGGCTCCTGGGCAGCTTTCAGCACTCACTCACTGTCTAAACGACTCTGCAGTATGGGCTTGAGAATGGACCCATGCCTACCACCCCCGCCCCCTCTCTCTCTCTTTTTCTGTCTTTTTCTCTGTCTCTCTCTCTCTCTTTTTCTCTCTCTCTCTCTCTCTCTCTCTCTCTCTCTTTCTCTCTCTCTCTCTCTCACTCACACACACACACACACACACACACACACACATACTCATACACTCCCTGTAGAGAAGACTGAGAGATGCTGACAGTGTGGCCTTTCTCTGATGACACTGGCACTGTTTGGATGGGCCTTTGCTCCCTAGCTCCCAACACACCACTGTAAACATACACTTATTCTCTGGTGCAGAGAGTCTCAGAGAAAGAGAGAGAGAGAGAGAGAGAGAGAGAGAGAGAGAGAGAGAAAGAGAGAATTTATAGCACATTGTCAAGTAGGTTACATACTGAACCTTTTAAGTAGAACTAGATTTCAGTGTGCATTTATTTTGATTTATGTATGCGAGGATGTAAGTGTGTGTGACATTTGGTTCAGACTGTGCTATGCACCACTAGGCCTCATTCCACTGTAGCATGGCTCAGTCTCAAAGAGTGTGTGTGTGTGTGTGTGTGTAGGTGTGTGTGTGTGTGTTTGTGTGTGTTTCTGTGCGTTTGTGTGTGTTTCTGTGTGTGTCTGTGCCTGCACGCAGGTGTGGAGAGAGAAAGACAGAGCAGATGCATTTGACAGAGAACAGGCCAGGGGGCAGTACAGACCATTTGGCCAGAACTGTTCATACATTGCATGTAAGAAAAAGAAAAGAAAAAAGAAAGAAAATATATAATCTTTGTAATAATTTGTGACAATATATATATCCTTGGTATAAAAAAGAAAGAGAAAACATACCATCCCCCCTTTTTTATTCCTGACTTCCCAGTCATCCCCTGTCCCTGCATTTTTCCCCCTTCATTCTAATTTTCTGAAGAACGAGTCTGTTTAATCCCTCGCTTCGTTGGTATGTGGGCCCATCCTCAGTCTCTGGCTAGTCGATAGATTTCAATTTCAATTTGAGCTCTGAACTGCAGCTCATTTTAAATCAATCAGCTGACTGCTTTATGAGCAGAGAGCACCCATCAGTTATTAATATCTACAGGCAGATCAGCTTCGGCCCATACAGGCGGACAGGCTTTGGTCAGGAAACTGCCCTTTAAGATTGAAAATGTGTTGACCCTACCCAAATCCTTGGATTGAAGAATTGGAGACACTTACAGCCTAAATTATAGGACAAACTCAGCTCAGTTGTTGTTTTGTTGTGCTATTGTCCCCTTTGTGCTGTACATCTCAATGTAGGATTTACATTGTTATGTTAGGCAGATAAAAGAATAAAAGTGCTATGAGTATGAAAGAGTAAACTCAGGATGAGTGAAGTAATTTTGGAAAACATGAAGGCGTTCTGTTGTCTTGGGTTTGTTCTGAAATCAATAAGGCCAGTGTACTACATGAGCCTATAGGTAAAAGAAAAACACTGCTCAGCAAAGTGCTTGTGCTAAAATGGGCTGTGCTAGCCTGGAGTCTGAAGAACAATGGCAAAGCGAGATAGCTCTTATGCTAATTCTATTGAGTCAATGTTTATTCTTGTGCATGGAGCAAAAACGAAAGCAAATTAAAGCAAGTGAAGTAGAACCTGATGGGAATAATTGAGTCAAAAAGAAATCGATTTTTGTTTACATTCTTTTTTTCTCCGAGACCATAACTCATGTGGATCATTTTATAGCACACCAGATAGCATCTGCACAGTGATAATGCATGGTGGCTTACACAATTATGTTTTGGTCACTGGTTTCAGGTGGTTTGTTTAGTCGGCTGAAGAGAGTCCACAGTCCAGACGAGAGTGGGGTAATGTAAACTAGGGCACCCCCTTATGTTTGGCTGAAGAAGTGCAGGCCCCTCTCTTCAGGAACACTGGCACTTGTGAATCTGCTACAGCTTCAAGCCAGTGTACAACCTGTACTATAATGTCTTTCACAGAACATTTAACATATAACACTGTCCCAGTAAACAAGAATAAAAGAAATAAAATAGCTTTATATTTTAGCATTAACTACATTTTTTATATATATACATTTTCCCTTATGGTGGCCAGCCCTCCACTGTAAACTGTTCACCTTTTCCTGTCATCACAGGAATATTTGGGCCCCATAAAGAGATAAATAAAAACACACCCACACACACGCATACACCTGCCATTACCTGAGTGATTCTAGCTAGTCCGGAGCACAGTGGTAGACGGTAGTTATCTAGGCAGGTGGGCTCTTGCCGAGGCCTCAGATAGGAACCCCACGCTGGCTCAATGCCCTGCTGTCAGCAAGCCCCCTGTGGCCCTCACACACTGTCCACGAAGGGCTGAGTGGACGCCATCTGTTTAAATCAATGAGGCCTTTACTGTTGAAAAGGTTAGAGCAAGTGTTACAGTAGTGGTGAAAAAACACATTCATCAGGTGCATGCACTGAGTGTGCCTGAATGTGTATGTCCTTATATGCACTTTAATAGGCTTGATAGAGATTGATTGATTGATTGATTGATTTGTTTACTTATTTTAAAGTAAGTTACCTTGTGTGAATAAAGTGTTCTGGTTTGTAGAGCAATAAAAAAGTGTAACTGGCATGAAGTGCCTACGTGCACACATGTGTGCAATGTGTGTGTGTGTGTGTATGTGTGTGTGTGTGTGTGTGTGAGGGTGAAAATCTCCAGGGGTTTTGCTAGAGGATGCAGAAACCTCATGGCCCACTTCTTAGTACAGTGAGAGAGAGAGAGAGAGAGAGAGAGAGAGAGAGAGACCCAGCTGCTTGTCCGCTACTAAAAGTCCACTTACTTTATTTAGGCCTGTTCCCTGGGGAGCAGCCGGACAGAGTGAAAGTCAGTGCGGACAGCACGAGTCTCCTTCACTACAGCTCCGCTCCCCTCACACACCCAGCTCACAGCAGGTCACGCTCCATCACACTCTGCACACCAGGAGCGAGCTTTAGATTCAAACATCCTGCTGGACTACCTGTCTTTATGTCAGCCTTCAAAACGGCAAAGGACCTACTCATCACACATGTGCACTCTTTTTTTCTTCTAAATGGTTCTTGGCTTGGACCTGTGATTGTAGGGAAAAGCTTGAGTTTGCCTGTATCGTTTAGATTATATGAAGGTTCTCTTTTTCAAAGATGTTTATTTAAAAGCACCATGCACTGAAAGGTTCTTCAGGAACCAAAAGTGTTTCTTCTATGGCATCATTGCAAAAAACATAAAAATAATGGCTGAGCAGTGCCATGGATGAGCCACTATTGATACTCTAAAGAACATTTCAGTAGATGGTTCTTTAAAGAGTTATCGTTTCTAAATCAGATGCACAAGTGTGAGACCTTTCAAATTATGAAGAGCTTCCATGTATTGTAAAGGTTCTATAAACTTTTCCTAAAAGGTTCTTGGCTTCCATTCACAGATTCACATTTCATTCACATTTATATAGTTCCCTAGAAAAAAACTGAAATAGCATTGTATGTGTAATAGTAGTTTTTTTATAAACATTATATACATTTTTAGCCCATTTTAAAAGTGTAGATCCACTTAAAGGCAATGCGAGGCAAGGCAAGTTTATTTTTATAGCACATCATCATACACAAAGGTAATTCAATGTGCTTTACAGAGATAAAATAAGCAAAAAAAGAAAAGTAAGCAATGAAATTAAGAATAATATCAGAATACAGGCAATAAGAGTTAAAAAGTGCATGATAATAAAAAAGACTTATTTTGAACACACTCAAGCACCACACAGAAATGTGACCTCTGCATTGAACCCATCACAACTATCAACAGCACCCGGAGAGCAGTGTAGCAGGACGGTACCTTATGCAAGGGTGCCTCAGTGGTGCCCGGGCTGGGACTTGAACCTGCCACTTTCAGGTCCCAAGGGCAATGTCCTAACCACTATGCCACCACTGCCAAAATAAAAGTGCATTTTGTGCTCAGGTTTGCGCTTGATACCACAGCAGCCCATTTTGTTCCCCTCAGGCCATTCCCCTAAAGCCATTACAGTTACACAAATGTCACTGTCAATGTCATTAAAAGCTGTTACACAAGGGACAGTCATTAAAAATATATGTGCCATATATGTGCCAGTATGGGTTCTTTGACGAGTGGCATGAAAGAACCATTTTTGATTCCATGAAGCAACTTTTTGTTTTTTGTATTTTTGTATTAATCTATGTGAACAAAACCTTTTACACTATAAAGACCTTCATATAATGTAAAGTTTCTGAACGCATCTTTAATAGTTCTTAGCTTGGATATGTTTTAGGGAAAATATTTGGCATAGAGGCTTTTAATGATGATTACATAAAGGGGGATTCAAAACTTTTTTTAGAAACCAAAGCTGGTTCTTCCATGGCATCGCTTTCAAAGAGCTTTTTGACACCTTTATTTTTAACACTGGACCAGCCATGACTTCAGCCAGATTTCACTTGTTACAAATCCTTCCTCTTTAGACAGATGAGGCTTTTTTTGCAGTAGAGATTGATAGAGCTTGAATGAAACTTAGTGTCTTTGCCATTGGATAGATGTTCTCTTCATGGCCTAATTAATTTAGCCATTCACATGATCATATTTAGCCATTTGTCACTTTTGGGCAACTTGTGCGGGCCTCGTCCAGTTTGTTGAGAAAATGAAGAAAAAGGCAGACAAGAATCTTATCTTGTGAGACTTTTAATTATTTCATTTTCGCCTAGTATTCATTTTAGAGCGAGGCTATTAAATAGGGTCCATTGTAATCAAAGATTAAAGACCCTTAAATTGTGCAGATGATTAAAGAAATAATGAAATTTAATTTAACTCCATCTCCTCCCGTCTAATGGTTTTTGATGGACCGGCAAGTTTTTCCTCACCTGTATCTGCTCATTTATCTACCTCCGTTTCCATAGCAACACTTTATAGGCCTACGGTTGTTACCATGTTCTCGAGCGCTCCAGGTGGAAGTTGCTCTTCCAGGCTGGTCCAGGATCAGGTGTGAAGTGCTAAATTGTATTTTTGCTTTATTTTCCAAGGCTTTTAAGTGAAATGGCAAAACCAACCTAAGATCATTGGGAGAAACGCAGCTGCTACTGTCACCACCAACACAATGGCGTGGCGCCCAGCTGCAGTAGGTTTCAGCAGGATCGCTCTGAGTCTAAAGCATATGCCATGTTCATTACAGGCAGCCTCGCAGTGTCTGACATGCATTTAGGAATTATGATGAGCTTACTTAGCAGACTGCCACTCTTTTAAAATACCTCTCATGCCTTGGTTTGAGCTTTATCCTCATAACGATACCCCCTCATTCTCCTATCCTTTCCTCCTCCACCTCATTCCTCTCATTCACACCTCTCTCACTCTCTCTCTTTCTCTCACACGCTCAAACACACACACACACACACACACACACACACACACGTCTTCCTGTCTTTGTAATAGAGTAATTGGCTCTGCCTTTCAAAAGCACAGACAATGTTAATTATAGGCAGAGTGGAGTTGCCTGTGGTCTTTCCTACAGGGATCACACTTCTGAGCATCCTTAAGCCCCCTTTAAGGGATTAATGTGTTTGTGTGTGTGTACGCATGCAATCAAGGAGCTATTTTCATGTGTGCATGCATGAAGGTAGGCGTGCATGGTTATGTGTGCATGTGGCTCAAAGCTTACTCATGTTTACTGCGCTTAACCAAGGCATTATGCGGCTGGACTTCAGCCAAGTCTCTATTAGCCAGATTCAGCTTCTGTAGCATTTCTTCCATACGTAAACTTCCCCATCCTAACCCCCCATTGACAACTTACATAGTACCATGAACAAATGAAGGTACATTAAGCGTCTTTAACCAAAACGTGGAGCGACAGCATGTTTTGTCACTTTTTCATCCAGAACTACACCCACTGGAACTTAACAGGCAGATGTGACTAGAGTAACATACTTAGGTGTACTTACGATACTAAAATATTATTTGGGAACATCTGTAGCGTACAGATTATAAGTATAGAGTGTAAATGAATAATGAATATTTTATCTTCAATAGAAAAACAATGCTTCTTGTTTTCACTGTACTTGTTACAAATCTCAAAGACGATGAGATCTTTCTTCTTTTCAAAATTTTTCTTTACTAATCAGCCAAGTTCCTGTGAATTTGTATCAGTGACAAATGAAACTGCCCACAACTAAGCCAATGTGTCTTGTACAAGGATCAGTGCCACCTGATTGGTTGCCACATCACATACCATCACACAAAGAAAAAAAAATTGCTAAAACTTTTGATTTAAATTTACATTGAAGGCCTAAATGAAACAGTAGTATGATTCTTTTATCTTTGATATGTAAATGGAAGTACATAATCTAAATAATAGTAGTTTGAATAATGCAATATGTATGGAGAGATTATATGACAGACCCTGTACTTTTTCCCTGTACTTTTCACACCTCTGAATATAACAATAGAAGGAAAAGTAGGATAAAATAGGATACTAAATACTACAATAACCTAGAACAAAATGTCACTGTGCTTACCTATACAAAAAAAGGGAGGGACGGAAGGATGGAAGGAAGGAAGGAATGGAGGAAGAAAGGAAACAAGGAAGGAGGCAAGAAAGAAAGATAGAAAGAGAAAAGAAACGAACAAAGAATGACAGACAAACAGAAAGGGAAAAAAAATAAGAAAAAAAGAAAGATAAACTCCCAGAGTGGATTAAATACGATGGCAAGGATGGCACACACACGTGCATGCAAACACACACACACACACACACACACACACACACACACATACCCTCTGGACCACCCACATGTGTTAAGCCCTCAGGTGGCGGGACATCCTATCAACCCTTTCTAAACAAACACCACGCTTCTTTCTTTTTCTATGGGAGCCACTTAAGGGATGAGAGGGTGGAGGGAGAGAAGGATAGAGGGATTTGGCTGTGGAAACAGTGATCTCATTAGCCTATGGTGCATTGTGTCTCACAGTCAGGTAAATACGCAAGGACAACTAACACCTCTAGTGATGGTGACTAATGAGGAGCTTTGTGTGTGCCTGTGTGTGTGTGGGTGGGTGTGTATGTATGTGTGTGTTTGTGTGTGTGTATGTGTGTGTGTGTGTGTGTGTGTGTATCATAGAATCTATATGTGTACAGCAAAAAGGTGTTTGCTCCTATCTGCCAGTGTTTGTGCATTTCTTCCACTGCATTCAGAAAAAGAGAGAGAGAGAGAGAGAGAGAGAGAGAGAGGGAGAGAGAAAGAAAGAAAGGAAGGAAGCAGAAGCAAGTATGTAACTGGCCAGCTATTGTTCATATATTACAGAGGAGATGTGGACCATTAGGCCTTCTATAAAAGGTTCTGTGCACTCAACCATCTACAGAAAGACACAGAGAGACAAAGAGAGACAAAGAGAGAGACACAGAGAGAGAGAGAGAGAGAGAGAGAGAGAGAGAGAACGAGAGAGCTATGACAATACCTTAAACTGGAAACTGCAACGACCTATAATGAGAATAGTCCCTCAGTCTTAGAGCTGATAAACATATTAGTTGCATAATAATTACTGAATTATTTACAGTGGTCACTGGATAAGGGACTGGATGATCAAGGTGTACTAATGACTGTGCCATTCGGAACAACTGAAATAGTCAGAAAGTGAACAAAACCAGTCGAGGCGTGCCATTCTGTAGGATCCAGCTTTTCATGGAAACGTCACTCTTTCTAGCCACCCTGAAAAAAGAGCAAAAGTGGGGGTGACATGGCCACAGAGGAACAAATGGCAGTGACCAGCAGTTGTCGATAGAAAAGCTGAAAGCAATCAGAAGGCATGTGCAGAGAAAGGCTTCAGCACTGAGAGAGCACAGGCTGAGCCGAAGCGCTTAATGACGGACAGACTGTATCGATCTGTTGCTTTGGTAATGCTGTCATTAGTGGACATGGCTGCGCTTGTCTATTTCCCTGGTCAGAGAGGTGGTCTGGAGCAGAATAGCCACTGTATATTATCAGCATTAGCTGTTGAGCCGACTGACCCTGTGACCTTTTTGACAGGAGCGGCCGTTTGGAGTGTTCCAACCAGGTCTAATGACCCTACCGAGTGGTGACCTCAGTGTTGACCCCTTCGAGTTCCGGGTTAACCAGCTATTGGGGAGACACTTCTGTCCAATAGCAGTGCATGGAGTGTTTCGGACAGTTTGGAATTGTTTTCTAATCTGTGTTTTCATTGGTGGCCAAGCTTGGCCGTACACTGCAGGAATTTAGAGGAGAGGATACGACACAAATGAATGGCGAAAATGCCTTTTATTCAAAAGGCTATTGTGCTGCTACTCGACATGGGGGCTTTGGTCTAAATACCATCCCCATCCAGAGCAGCTTGTCTGAGTGAATGGTGCTGTCTTCTCCCATTCTTCCGCTTAGCACCATCCCTCTGATCATTGATCAATAGCCCCTTGGATTATGGGGGAGGATTACAGACTACAAAGGTGGTCTCGCAGCATAGTAATCTGTTTTATTTCAGGAAAACGGATAAATACACGGGACAAATGGGGAAAGAGACATTTGAGGCAAGTCCGTTTATTCAGCACGCCCTGCAGCTACACAATGCAGTCGTCTTTAGGATTAATATTTCATGGTTTTAAGTGGCGGTCTACAGCAGTATCATGTTGTTTTTGTCTCTTTTTTCGGGCCTCTTCCCCTTGGTTTTGGTTCAGAGGCGGAGGGAAGGACGGATGGTGGGGATATTTGAGCGGAGAAAGTGCATCCCGCTTTATCGCTAAAACACAGGAAATGGAATCCTATCTTTTGTTCTATGGTGTTGTTTTATTTCCCCTCGCCCGTCTGATGCTACTCGTTGCTGTCACCGTAGCAAAGAAGGGGGAGAGCAGATGTAGGAGGACGGATGGAGTCTCTTTCGTTTCACCTGGGTTTAATGGCGCTCCTCCGCAGGGACGCAGTGGAAACCGCTGGGAGTTTAGTAGGAGGCCCAGCGGGGCCCACCTTCACAGACACTGACGTCTTATACTTTTCCCTTGGTCTTTAATTAAGAGCTGATGCTAGCATTAGTGATCATGTTTGTCTTCCTCTCTCTCTCTCTCTCTCTCTCCCCCCTCTCTTTTTAATTGCAGGCCGTTTCTTTAAATTATGCCTAAATAAAGAGCCTTTAAGGTCAGCTTTAAAGTCAAAGTCTCTCTTTCATTCTTCCCCCCATCTTTCACAAACCTTTTCTTTCTGCTTCTCACTCTCTCTACTCTTGTTCTCATTCTCTCTTACTGTTTATCTCTTTCTCTCTCTTTCTCTCTTACTCTCTCTTTCTCTTTTGTCTTTCTATGGACAGGCAAAATGATCAATATGGCTTGGAAGGTGCAATAATTTCCGAGAGGAAGGGATGACTCACACAGTGCTCCTGTTTAAGGGGGTGGTCAGTTGATGCCTACAGGTGGAGTTTTTCAGACTTAAGAATGATGTGCTGTAGTTTCGGCATCGTGGTGCGTTAGCTGTGCTGTATGTACAGTGGATGAGGATGAGTTTGTATGTAAGATGTATGTGCTGGTGTGATCTGGTTTGGTTGTTGATGTTTGCTCTGTGGGGGTGTGGCATTTTAATTAGGGGTGTAGTGATATGATCAACTCATGATTCATTTCAGTGGATGATTCAGGGCTTATGGTTTGACAGTCACAATACATTCACCAAAGCAAGTTTAAAAACAAACTAAATCCTGCAGTTCCTTTTTCCTCAGTCATGTACATTTTGCAGTTTTGTCCTTGTTCTGTAAATTTTGGGAATGTTACAATACTTTCATTCCCTTATTTGATTTGATTTAAGATACTGAAGTCATGATTCAATATACTCACAACATAAGAGCAAAATCTGAATGAAGGAAAAGGATGACTTATGAGTTGCTGCTGTTATTTACTAGTGAAACTTTTTCTCCCATTTTCTCTCTGTAGTCATTTTTAAACCTTGATCATTATTACCTTTTAATAATTATGATTATTGCTATCGTAAATGAAATCATATGCCATTGCTGGCCTCAGTAAACCTCACCATTGAGTTCAGCTCGCTTCAGGACATGCTCAGCTATACTTCAGTTTACTGTTTTGTTTGATGTCACTGCATAGTTAATTATGTGATTAGTTTTCTAGGGTGGTGGTTAGCGCTGTCACCTCTTAGGAAGAAGATCCTGGGTTCTGTCCCTGTCGACTGGTGCCTTTCTGTGCAGAGTATGCAAGGTGTCCATGTGTTCGCATGGGTTTTCTTCCTACTGTCCAAAGACTTGGAATAGGTTGATTGATACTCTAAACTGGTTGTGAGTGTGTGTGAATGGTTTGGCCTCCTGTCCTGGGTGAACCTCGCCTTGAGCCCATAGTCAGGTGGGATCGGCTCCAGCTTCCCCGCAACCTGAAATGCAAAAAGCGGTTTAGAAAAATAATGGATGGATGTATTGAAAGTAATCTAAAACTAAAACCTACGCTTATGATTTGGTTTATTTGTTCTGATGTTAGAAAATGACAAAATATTGCAACAGTTTAAAGAATGCTTTTCCTTTCACGAAAACAATTACATTAAGTTGAAATCATAAACAATCATATCTTTATATTAAAGGTATGTGTGCTATACCACATGTGATATCAAGTAGAAATATTTGAATCCACACTTTTGACCAAATGTTCTATGAGCTTCAAGTGAGAAACAGTTAATGTATTTAGAATTACTACAAGCACTTTTGTTCTTGGGGGCAATAAAAGCAGCAGAGAAGGTTTAAAAGTCAGCTTAATTAGGTCTAAACACAGTTCATGTAAATATTAATTGTATCATGTGGCAGAGCAGGAATTTGCCTGCTCACTAGGGATGTGTGTGTGCACGTGTTGATCATAGTCTGCGGCCATTCCAGCTGAGGCGTGTATGCCGTTGTGCGTTAAATTGCTTTCTCTCATGATTGCTGCTGCTGACCGCAGCAGTTACCTTCGTTAACGGTGCTGTAGAAGAGAGCCACTGACACCATGAAGACCCATTCGTCTGTCAGCGTGCTCTATCTATCTCAGATCTTGTTTATTGCGCACTTGAAACAAAAATGACAAAATTGAAAACAGCTTCAGTATTCAGCTGGCTATCACTACATCTCTAGATGGAGATACAAAAAAACGAAAAAAAAGGAACAAATAAAAAAGGAGAGAAAAGGAGGGGGTACTGCTAGGCTCTTATTATTTTCAGTATGTTGCTGAGTTGAAGGGAACAATTTCCTGACCCTTTGATTGACAGCTGTGGGGAGCTGGACGAGCGAGGTGCATTCCCCTGTTAATGGTGTCCGTTTTGTTTCCAGGTGCAATGTGCATGCTCTGTCAGAGGCAGCCATCGGAGAATGGGGAAAAAGAGAGAGGGGGGCGTGTATAGGAGAGAAAAAGAGAGAAAGAGAGAGAGGAAAGAAGGAGTGAGAGAGCAAAACACAGGGAGAGAGCAAGAGAAAGAGAAATGAGGGAGAGAGACTCAGTGAGAAAGGAAGAGAGAGAAAGGAAAAGAGAGAGTGAGAGGAATAAATGAGGGAGCAACAAAGCCGGAGAGAGAGAGAGAGAGAGAGAGAGAGAGAGAGAGAGAGAGAGGAAGAGGGCATGAGAGAGAGAAATGTTGGAGCAAGGAAGCTGGAGAGAGACCGAAAGAGCACGATAGAGAATGAAGGAAAGAGATTTTGAAATTGAGAGACAGAGAATGAGAGATAGAGAGAGAGAACGAGAACAAGGGCTAGTGCATGTACAAGCTCCTGCTTGCACCAGAGAGAGTGAAAGAAAAGGGAGACGGGGGTGAGAGAGAGGACAGCAAAACGAGTCAGAAAGAAAGCCACTGAATGAAAAGAACAACAGTTAAACCCGCAGAATGTGGACGTCTGAGCTCAGTGGAGCAGCAGAATTGATCGCACTCATTGTCTGTCCACACGCGCACACACACACACACAGACACTCACTTCCACTACCACCGCAGTGCGCTTACAGGGACTCGCAGCTGGCTGGCGACACTATGAGCGCTGAGCCTCTGTAACAGCACTGCAGCCCACACTGCAGAAACTAACAGGTGTAGCTACTCTGTGTGACGCACCATTGCACAGTAGCATTGTATACATAAATTCTACCCTCAAGTTATGGACAGAAAGGACTGTAGCACTTGTGCAGAGCTGGGAACTCAGCTTCATTCGCAATATACCCTAATACTGCATAGTGCTACTTATATATAGAAAAATGTTAATTAAATATATATTTTTTTAAATAGGCTAGTGGTGGCCTAGTGAAGGGCGCTTGTTCAAGTACCGGCCCAGGCACTACTGAGGCACCCTTGAGCAAGGTACCTGCTCACTTCACTGCACCCCGGGCGCTGTTGACAGCTGCCCGCTACTCCACACGTGCACGTGTGATGGGTTAAATGCAGAGGTCACATTTTGTTGTGGTGCTTCAGTGTGTTCACAAAGACAAACAGTTACTTTCACTTCACTTACATACAGACATGGAGCAAATGCATGTAGCGGTTTGTACATATATGGTAGAGCGCCACAAAAATCACCACCTAAAAATATTTTTTGGAATGTTCATGAATCTCCATTTTTGAATGTTCAGTTTTCAGTATATCCATCCATCCATTTTCTGAGCTGCCACTGACTTTAGACATCTTTTTTGTTGGTCTAAAGCACAATGTCATTTCACTACCTTAAAATAGCATGGGCCTACAATAGGTCCAGCCACACCTCATTTAAACAGCACCTCTCCTCCTAAGTGGGAAACACGCAAATTAATTTGTAATTTTGCAAACGTGCATGTGTTGCATGAAATAGAGGAATATGCAACCAGCAAAAACACTTTACATCGCTTTTTACCGGTGCAGAAGAGGGCCCTTAGACTTAAATGCAGTAAACAGGTTTAATACAAAAAAAAAGAAGGCAATGTACAAAAACAGGGTGGGAAAAACTCCACAAGGAGAAACGCATATCAGAACACATGATGCAGCAAATCAGCACAGTCATGCAGTTCTGGCATTTACTTCTTGTATACTTAGTCTTATATGCAGGTGAATATGATCTAGACAACTGCTTATATTTCTGAGACATGGACTGAAATCCCACACCTGGATTCAGGCTCTCCACTGCCTGATGAGCTAAATCCTGTGCCAGGATCTTTACAATGGCATAAACATTAAACATTTACATTCAGGCATTTGTCAGAAACACTTTTCCAGAGCAACATACAGTTTACTCATGCTACAGAAGCTAATGGGTGAATAAAGCATTTGGAGTCTTGCCAAGGACTCTTACTTATTTAGTGGGGTGTGGTTGCCTGAACTGTCTACATATCAGCATCACTGCTACAACCTAACTTAGTGATTGCTTTGACAACATAGTGAATAGAGAAGACTATAGAGGTAGAGCAAGCAGAGCAAAGAGACGTACAGAGAGAGAGAGGGACAGTGAGAGAGAGAGACAGAGACAATTAAAAGCTCTTCTGCCCTGAAAATCTTTCTGAAATCGACCACATCTGACTTTACTCTCCCCAAAGACAAATGTCCATACATTGTAACTGGTGTAAAGGTTAATTAGGGAATGGTTCCTGCCCTTCTGGACATGCCATATTACAATGTATGACGTGAAAATAGGAGAAAAAAAGGAAAAAACAGTGTCCGTTTCTCAACCCCTCCCATCTCTCATTATATTCTTTACTTGAGGAGCTTTTCTTTAATGGCCTTCTCTGAAATCGAGAGACATCTTAAGCGAGAAATGCCACAGCATCAGCCTCGCTCGATGGAACAGACACCAGAGCCTCTTTCATTCTTTCCTTTTAGCCCTTTCTCCATCCTTTCTTTCTCGCTCGCTTGCATCAATGTGTGTGTGACTCAAACACGGCGTGTGTGAATCATCACAGCTTTGAGAAGCGGCCTGCTGCCGAAGCTCTTTTGTGCTTTAATTAGGCTCTGTCTAAGTGCGTGTGTGTGTTTGTGTGTGTGTGTGTGTGTGTGTGTCAAAGACAGAAAATGTGGTGAAGGAAACAGCTTTGGTTTTAGTAGAAAACGTCACGTGTTTGAGTCATGGGTGCTAGGGTTGTATAGATTGGGGCAATCAGTGAAGGTTAAAGAAGAAAATACGTTTGTTCTGTCATCTATGGTGTTTAATTGGCGAGATTAATTAGCTTGACATAACGTAATTATTCACTGGTTATTGACATTTGTTTGTTCTCCAGTACAGTAATTAGTGGAAGCAGAAACAAAGTGAAAACTTTTAGCAATATCCTACCCCGATGGACGCTACTTTCGTCTGAGTTTATTGAGGGTACACAGTAAGATGTATTCAGCCCTGAAGAAATCAGACGTCATCTCGAGGCTTGTGTGCTGGAGACTGCACAATGTGAAACACAATGCAACCCTCAGCACCTGTTTTTCAAACTATCTGCATTGTTATCAATATTCAGATTTGGGATATATTAGGCAGCAAGTGAAGAGTCAGTTCTTGATGTCTTGGAAGCAGAAAACATAGACAAGCATAAGGATCTGAGTGACTTTGACAGTGGCCTTACTGTGCTGTAAAGACAAAAGTCTCCAAAACAGCAGGTCTTGTGGAGTGTTTTAGGTGTGCAGTAGTAAGTGCCTACTAAAAGTGATCCAAGTAAGGACAACTGGTGAATACACATCAGGGTCATGGGCACACTTTGCCCACTGATGCTTGTGGGGAGTAAAGGCCGTCTGGTGCGATCCTGCAGAGGAGCTACTGTGGTTTAAACAGTAAATGCTGCCTCTGATAGAAAGGGGACAGAACGCACAGTTTAATATATTATAAAATATATTATAAAAAAAAAAAAAAAAATATATATA
>JBBPDA010000013.1:8938714-8949612 GCA_037974385.1 Arnoldichthys spilopterus | reverse complement strand
ACATCTGTACTGGAGGTACACACACACACAGAGCTAAATTAGCAGTGATACTGCATAAACATAATGTGTTGCTTCTCTGCCCACCCAGAGACTGTAAACGTTCACTTCGAGACACAATCTAAGCCTGGCAACAAAAGAGGGCCATCTCCCTCCGGACCACTAAGTGATTTAGCATGCTACGTGTCAGCAGCTATCCTTTCCATGTCACTTCTCTTCAATGCTAATTCACCCCGATTGTCTACAGAATTACTTAGTCGGACTTATTGCTCAAGACAGACCTGTTAATTCCAACTCATTTCATCGGGGAGGGTGGTCCGTAAAAAAGGTGAGTGCTGGGCTGAAAGGGGGAGATGGGTACGTAATGAGAGAGATATACAGTTGGATAAAGAGTAAGAGAAAGAGAGAGAGAGAGGAGAGAGGGAGAGAGCTGAAATAGAAGACGAGAATGAGAAAGAGAGGGAAAAGAATACACAGAAAGAGACACAAATACAGGTGGAGAGAGAGGAAGGGAAAGAGAAAGAGAGCAAGAGGAGAGAGATACAGAATAAGAGAAGGAGGTGTAAGAGAGAAAAAAATGAATAGAGAGGAGAGAAACAGCGAGAAAGAGAGTAGAATTAAAGTGAAGACAGAGGGAGATAAAGAGGGAGAGGAGAAGGGACAGGAATAGACAGAAAGAGACACAAAAGACAGGTGGACAGAGAGGGAGCGATAGAGATATAGTATAAGAGAAAGGGAGAAAGAACAGAGGAGAGAAACATTGAGAAAGATGGAGTAGCGTGTAAGAGAAGGCAGAGAGGGAGAAAAAGAGGGAAAGGAAAGGAACAGAAGACAGGCAGGGAGAGAGAGGGAAAAGAGAGGGAGAGGAAAAGACAGAAAGACACAAAGACAGGTGGAGAGAGAGAAAGAGAGCAAGGGGAGAGGGATACAGAATAAGAGAGGGAGAGAGAGAGAGAGAGAGAGAGAGAGAGAGAGAGAGAGAGAGAGAGAGAGAGAGATTCACCCTAGAGTCAAATCCAGGCTCTTAGGCTTCTTTTGTAAGCACGCTCAGTTAGGGCTGATGCAGTATTCATGTGGCACAATAAAAAAAAGCGAGAGAGGGAGGAAAGAACATGGCCTGAGTGACATAGAATACAAAGGAAATTGAATGCATTAGGGTATTCAGATTTGGCTAGTCATTCTCTCTCTCACTCTCTCCCCATTTCTCCCTATCTCTGGCACTTTCTCTCCTCTCTCTCTCTCTCTTTCTCATTCTCGTTCTCTCTCTCTCTCTCTCTCTCTCTCTCTCTCTCTCTGTGCTCGTGCAGGGGAAACTACAAGCTAACTGTTGCGTGATAAGGTATTATCTAATGGAGGGGTGATGCACTAGGCGGCTGCCACAAAATGGAGTCAATCAACTGAATAGGGATAGTAATGCAGGCTTCAGCGGCATGGAGCAGACTTGGGGAAAGAGGGGGAGAGAGAGAGAAGGAGAGAGTCAGGAAAAGGAGGCAGCAGAGTACAGAGAGCGAGAGGGGATAAAAACCAGAGCCAAAAGAAAGAGGGGAAGAACAGGGATGGGGTGGATACCAGAAAAAAGCGTGAGAGGAGAGAAGAAACGAGGACCACTCGCCAAGCATTTTAAACACGTCCGTTAGCGGCCCACACACACACATACGCACTCTCTGAAGCGCAGCCCTATTACCGTAGGCAAAGCCCAAGCCAGAGACAGCATTCTAATGCAGTAGGCATAACAGGAGCTGATAAATAAATAATCAGACAAAACTGTCTGCATTATTATGCCTGAGAAAGTTTTTTTTTTCTTTTGCAGTCCCAGCACCACTGTCCATCCGAGTAGTGCTATATTCCCAAAATAAATAAATAAAGTCAGAATGTACAAAGCTTATTATTCTTTTGAAAAAAAAGAAAAGAAAGAAAAAAAAACCTGTGACTGACACCTTTGCGAAATAGGCCTCGCTTTCCTTTTAGCAGAATGAAGAATAATTTAATAAAGAAAGTGGAAGGATTCAGGCGTCTGAGTGGACGCCCGCTGCGGGGTCCTTCTGTCAGTGTGAAATATTGCTGATTCGGGCACACATGCAGTAGGGAGGAGGGAATAATGATTCTATCTTAGTGGGGGTCCTACAGTCATCTGTCTCCTCTCTCCTCAGAGTGGAAAGCCGATACACAGTGCAGGAACGTGAGTGTAAGTTGCGACTTGCTCTCTACACTTAGGTTTCTCCGCATATGGTGTGATAGTTTTTGGAGATAACTTTAAATAGAATCCAGAAGTAGGAGAGCACGGTTTCAGCCCAGGCATGTCTCATATAAGGTAACGTGGAATAACAGGAAGTGCCATCGTGTGGCACCAGTGTTAAAGAGGCACGCTGGCCCAAATGAAACATTTGACCATTGTTATTTTACAGCATTTTATCTGATGTAAACGTGTCTTCTCCGCTCCCTGAGCAATTGCCTAGTAGTCTCTCAAGCAGTGGTCCTTAAACCAGTCCCTAAGGCCCCACAGATGGTCTACATTTTTGCTCCATCATCTGCATTGTGGGTTTTGTGCATCATCTGGGTGGGTCCTAAGGGCTAATTTGACCTCTGCTTTAGAGTGAGATTCTGGTTGAAACTCCCTCCTGATCAGGGGTGAGCAGCTGCCCTCCAGGACTGAAGTGGCTCACCCCTGCTCCTGATGATGCGTCTTGAAGAAAGGAAGAACTTTTGAAAAACAACATGCCCTTGGGAGGGGATACATTAGAGTGGGTTTACTTACTTACTTACTTACTTACAAACTTACTTAATTACTTATTTATTTACTTTTTATGCTAGTCCACCAATGCCAAAGGAAGCCTGAAAGCTAATGGCACTGTTTGGAAGCTGAATATTACATTTGCATTTATTAGCTACTACATGAGTGGCTATGCTAGCAAGATTTCTTTATCACCATGGCAGGGATTCCCAGTAACTGAATAATATATTTGTGCAATGCATGCTGGGTACTGTAGTTGGAGATCATCAATGAACAAAAACACTAAAAAGAACATTGCAAACTCTCATATAATTATGAAACTAAGGGATATAATGCCGCACCATAGAATATTAAAGAACATGAAAAAATAATATATAAAGTGCCAATTTATTCCCAAATACCTCTTTAAACAAATTGCGAGTACGTTACTTGTCTCTCAAATTAAGTACAGCCATGACTAGGGTGATTAGGGTGTTCACACTGGGAAAAGCAAAGAGTTTGAAAGGAGTACTGCATTTTTCAACATGCGGCACTTATAGTAAACCACTGCCAATAGTTTCTCTGTTATTAGAAAATGAACAGAAAACATGTTAACTTAAAACACGCTTATGTTAGAAATGGCAAGTGTTCAACCAGGCCTTTAATGTAAGAATATAGTGCCCGGAGTGAAGCACCTGGACTCTGACTGTAAAATTAGCATGTGACATGTTTTAATTGATTATCACAGTTAACACCTGGAGCAGCCTGTGATAGGCCTTCGCAGGACTCGTCCTCTTTGACCCTTCTGCTTGCTTTTTAGCCAATAAGGCTTGAGAAGAAAGGGTGATGAATGTCAGGTTTCATGATAAGGTGCTGGTTCCCCCCCCCCCCCCCCCACCCGGTTATGAAAATCAATAATAACAATAACTCTGCTGCTCTCATGATGTCACTGTACATCCACTCCTCTTCACTTGGCCTGGTCGAGCTTTTTCTGTCAAAATGCCATTACTTGAAGAGCGGCGGGAAACGAGAAAGAGGAATGCAATTTCACCGCCTGACTCCAGCTAGCCATAAAAGGAAACTGTTTACAGATCAAAGTCATTTCATTTCATTTGGTCCCCATGAAAAGGAGAATGGCTGGTGCATCCCACATACAGGAGATGCACAGCTGTGTGGATGAACCAGAAACAGCCCTTGGTCCTTTCTGCTCTAAACAGTAGAGGCGAGGTGCTCCCTAATGCAATGTGATTAAAGGGTGATGGTCTTCAAAACAGAGGGTGATACTTCAAAGGAGCTGTTAAGAGTTTGGAAGAACTTCAGAATCCCACTCAACCTCTTGAGATAATGCTACATAACCGAGACGCACTTGTAGTAGGTCATTAAAACTAGGCACACTGGAAAAAGCAACAGCAAAAGGAAATCTGCGATCACGCCACTATAAGTTATTTATATTAAGTCATTAAACAACAAAAGTGCACCTGATCTATGTTAACAGTATAATTTTTCATATGCATCTAAAAGAAGTGCCCTTTTAAATGAATAACATATGCTGATGTAGGCAGTTTGACCAAAACAATACGATTTCTCATTCAAATGTATACATTTTTGTCTACATTCTCTACAACTTGTCAAACCTGGCATCACCTGGTTGCTACTAAAGAATGCATGTGTTGTTTGTAAATGAAGTCATTTAGAAACTGATAATGTTACTCAAAAATCATCCTTTTTTGGTGCATTACTGGACATTATAGCGAGAATCTCATGCAAGATATTTTGAGCCTTCCTCTTAGACACCCCGCTGTTCCAGTTTTCATAAAAATGATCAATGGCCTAAAAGCCTTGGTGTTTTGTGGTTTTGATTCCATATTCTTAAAGGGTATATATCAGACATTGGACAAACAATCTTTCTGCTTTTTCACCCCGTAGCCTCTGTTCAATTGAGAAACCAACATTTGTTCCAATACGCTGCATGTCAGGCACCCCTCTCTCTCCTGGGCGGCAAAGCTTGCTCACTCTGTGGCATAAACAGCTCATTTCCTGGGCAGAGAGGTTGCTGGGATATTTGTGGCCATTGATTGGGGCCTGGGTGTAATACCCGTGGTGCATCTGTTTAAATTAGGAGCCTGTTGCAACGCTCAGTGAGGGAGCAGGCACTGTAGGAGGAGGTTTCAAGGACAGCACAACATGTTTTCCATCTAATCAGCACAATATGGATTGGAAAGAGAGAGGATGAAAAGAAATCCACCCCCCCCCTTTGTTAAAGAAAAGAGGAATTGTATTAGCAATGCAAATGTATGTAGACATTTATGTGTAGTGATCTGCAGAAACTAGTTGGATGTCGCTGACATTTACTTTGTGGAAAAACATGCAGGAAAATATTTTGCAACATTGTGATGATGTATTTTCTATAATTTCTGGAATATTATCAATTATTTGCTGAAAGATTAGTTGCTTCAGTTGAATGTTCATATTTCAAACAAAGTGCTGATGAGCAGAATAGGTTGTTAGCACCTCAACTGCTACTTCTTACACTGTCACAGAAAAAGGAGAAAATGACTACCAGGTTATCCTTCAAGTAAATCAGTGTGCAAATTTAGCTAAATGCATGTGTAGTGGGAGAATGTCCAGCATTTATGTATCTTTGCAAATGAGATAACTGACATATGTGTTTACATCAACATAAAGAGATTTCTTTCCAACCAATGCAAAAACCAAAACTGAAAGTGTGAGTGAAGTGACAATAGAAAAAGGGTTTTCAGCAGGAGAACCAATTGGCATAGCAGGGAAAACGGCACAATAGAGTTATTTACTATTAAACATTTAAATGCTATAAAAGCAACATAAAAAGCCCAAAAAGTAACATTTTTCATTCGTACCACCTCAGATACATGCACTACACACCAGCTATCATACTGCATACTGAACTGCTTTCACTGAAATATTCACTGTGCCCTTTCCCCTGAAGTTCAATTCATAACCCCCATTTTTTAAGCATATAATTTGTCTACACTGAAAGTAGTCAAAGAAATGTCATTGCACTTTAGAAACATTTCAGGTCTAGTCTAATTCAGTGTCATTGATCATGTTTACAAAAAGCCGCTATAGAATGGCTAACATGATTATGGCCAACGTCAGCCATCCTGGGACTCTTGGCCATTAAATGCATCATTGCCACCCTCCATGTAGACTGTTATTATTCTGGTCAGATTTAAGGACTAATCCCTTTATCAGCCTATAATACAATTAAGCCACACTGAGCTGCAGTTGAAAACCAATTTACCATCATACAGATCAATTTAACCCCCTCACCCATACCCCCAACATCCACCCACCCCCTAAAAATCCACAACAAAATGATCTACCCATCCCCTAAAAAAATCCATTTTAGAATCCACCCACCCACTAAAACTTGTGTCTGCATGTGTATGCAGGCATGTGGGCAGGATTGTGTTTTTTTTTTGGTGTGGGTGGAGGGTTGTGAGGGGTGTGAAAGTGGGAATCTCTATTAATCTTTAATGTAAAGTGTCATTCGGGGATAGATGCTAACCAAATTTGTAAGCTTACACCAGACTCATTTGATAATGCAGCACTACAAACTAAGTTCTCCCCAACTCCCACCGCTGTTGCTTTTACTTAAACTGCGCACACAGACAAAAAGCCAGGCTTAATTTCATTGATTGAAGGTTAAAAAAGAGCTTGTCTCAGAAAGCTGCACAGGCATGCACGTGCGTGAGTGTGTGTGGTGAGAGACGTTTGATGGACGGCCGCGGTTCGGCCCTGGAGGGTGAAGCGACAAGGATTTATCCGTGTTGTGTCTGGCGCGGGTGTGTGAAGCGGGTGCTAATGTGGCATATTTATGGGGGCGACTCTTTTCCATTAACCTCCGAAGGGGCGGCCACAGGCCTGACTGGGCCCACATCCTTCAGTAAACACAGGGTTAGAAGAAAAGAGTTCACCACCCTCTCACTGCCGCTCTCTTCTGTAAGTAGTCAAGGTTACTAAGTTGGAATAGTTTAACTCATAACTTTGGTTAAAATTAACTTCACTGTAAAGACAGCCATGCAATTACAGTAATAACAAATCAACACAGCAAAGAAGGAAAAGAGAGTATTAATATATAGAGATTGTCATAACACCATACCTCAAATTTTGTTTATCCTTATTGTTTTTTTTTGTTTTTTTTACATCATTTTTTCCTTTTATATTGTATGAGGAAAAGACAAAAAAAAGGTCGAAATCTTATTAGCTTTGGAATGTTTTTCATTTTACTATAAAATATAAAAAATTGACAGTGAAAACATACATAAATTAAGATATAAAAAGAAAAAGAACATAAACATTAATATCAAATCATAATTATAAAAACAGAAATGAAGTGAGGAACAATTAAGGGATATATGTGATACTACTGAGACAGAAATATAAGGTTTTCATGTAGGTTTTTTGTTATCAAGCCTGGTAGACCCACAAGTATTATTTTTAATACTATATAAAGTAATAATAATAAAAATATATAGTTGATTCTTATATGTACTTTTTCCCACATAGCAAATCCACCATCCCTCTTGTCTCTTTAGACTGTTCATGCATATGGATACAAAGCCAAAAGCCTTCACGTAAATCTGTCTGTCGGCAGAATTAGGGTTGGGTCAATGGTTGACAGTTAGTAGTGTTGAGCCCCCTCTGAAACCATCCTTCATTGTATTTTTTTTAACATAAATTGAACATCATATTACATCAGTCACATGCATTTATACCATTAAGACAAGAAATATGGCATAAATCAAATAACTATTATAGCGAAGTAGTAGAAACTAACAACATAAAATATGGTTGGAAACATATCAACTGCATTCAGACATACAGCATTTTTGAAAATGGAGAAACATTAAAAAATGTTCAAGCAAAACTGTAGATTTAAAAAACAAAACTGCAAAGAATGCTGAGAGGCAGTAATATTCAGGCTGCACAAAATATCACTTAATTTTCCAACATGCATTGCAAATTACAGCGAATTACTGTAGGGTCCAGCATTTGAACTATTTTATCAAAAAGCTGGAGCTGTATCTCCCAAAATGCATCATTTTCATTGTAGTAGTCTGTTGTATACAGAAAATGCCATACTGCAGAGTTGCTGCTGTAAATTCACACCAATGCTTTACTATCTGTAAACTGGACGTTGTTGCAAAGATGAATATTCAACGTAAAAGAGAATTTAAACATGCATGAAAATCACAGGGACTTTGGCTGTTGGTGCCACATCTAATTTTAGCTCAGTGCTTTCTGCAAACCTATGCTTGGTGATGAGAAAACCTCAGCAAACGTTTCTCCAACCGCTGTGCAATGCTGACAGAACATTTCCCGGGTGCTCTCTCTTTGATAAGTACCTACGCGCACCTGCCACATCTGTGGCGCAAAGCCGTCAATAAATCTCTGGCTAATGTGCGCAGGAAATCTCTGGCTCTTCCAATATTAATAACAGCTAGGTGGGCTTTGCTGTTCGCTGCCGCATTTCCGAGCAGCAGCAGTGGAAAAGACTTTCTCAGCTAATGGTACATTGCTCGGAGGCTAACAAGCTGGAGGAGAGCCTTTTCATCTTTGCGCTGTTGGTGCTCTTCAGTGGGGCCCATTACTAGGTGAGCGGCTGGCTGCGTGGCCATAGGCAAAAACTCATACTGCATATTACTGAGCATTACAATTTGAGTGTCCATGATTATACTTGATTAGCAAAATGTATGCAATCCCCCCTCCCCCAAAACGAGTTCCCTTAAAATGGCACACTAAGTTCCAGCTTGATGTGATTTGATGTTGACGTAGTAAAACACTTGTGATAATGACACCAGAGAAGTAAAATTTCACAGCACAGCTTAAATCCTGTGCTTTGGTATCCTTCATATGTTTCATGTGTCACTCGTAGGCCCCACATGGCATTCAGTGTGTGTTACGCGTGGACTGCATGCTGTTAGTAATCACTAGGCAGTCTGATCGCCTTTGCCCATGGCTCATGATTTGAAGTGAGACCAAACAATTGTGGCTTTCCAGAGCAAGATGGCCGCTTGCAAGCAGTCAATTACATCTGTCCATCTTGCTGCCCGTGACCACTAAGCGGGACCACATGCAGTTTGAAAAATGGGTTGTCTGTCTGCAGTGTTTCAACTGCAGTCTGGTAGCCAGGTAGATACTGTATTTGCTATTAGAACTGAGGCAAGAAAATAACAACAACAACAACAACAACAACAACATCGGAATGAATTTCAGCTGAACTCTTTCTATTCAACCTGCAAAGGAATGAAATCCTTTTCTGGGTCATGCTTCTACTCTCTCACCCTCTTTTTTTCTCTATCTCACTCTCTCACACACACACACAAGCAGGCTCACACACACACATAGACACGCTCGCTCTTATTCTTTTCTCATGTTTTTTATCTAGTCAGCAGTTGCAATTTTGAGAATGCTTTCTATTTCTACACCACCCAAAAAAATTGCTATAATGAGCCAGAGTGAGCATCTCAGCCCCATTAATATTTGATAGGGACTGAAAGATCACATGCATTGCGTGTGTGTGTGTGTGTGTGTGTGTGTGTGTGTGTGTATGTGTGTATGTGTGTGTGTGTACGATAACATTAGGAATCACAAAAAACACACACACATAGGCCTACACTCTTCCCTAAGCTCTAAGATCACGTCAAACACCAGATCAGTTGGACTCACTCCAGCCGCTGTCATTCTACTCCGCTGAGACAGCCGAATGATTCATCGGTGGCAAGCTACGGAGTCACTTTGCATCATCCCTTTAATAATGCTAATGCAGCCGCATCGCGCACCCCTTTAACGCACACGTCCCACAATACCAGCTCCTCACGCCGCACAATGGATTAGCCCTAGCCCCCGAGGGATAGGAATACATTTAGTGAGAAGCTGCATCTACCCCCCCCCCCCTCTCTCTCTCGTGCGCAGGCAAGATGAAATGAAGATGCTGAAGTGGTGAAATGAAATTAAGTGGTAATTTAGAGGAGATGTAAAAGAAAGTATTGTGATGTATTAATTCTTTCTTTTTTCTTTTTTTCCGCTTCCGAAGCATCTTTGTCTTCGCACTAAGGTTATTAGCATTCCCGTGAGCCTCGTCTGCTTGTTAGTCTCCCCTCATTGCTAATGCAGCGCTGGTATTAAGCTAAAACGCCTCTCCCTAGTTAATGGGTTTTAGGGTCTTCTGCGTGGAAGATTGTGCCCACTGCAGCAGCGGTGTCCTTCTAGCCCATTAAAAGCCTCTTTCACGTCACTCTACAGCAATCTTGATGCTGCTCGCAGGTGAGAGGGAGGTGCACACATGATAATGCCAGGATGCTTGGAAAAGAAGCGTAAGAAGCTAATAGGCTAACAGAATGAACAGAAGGTTACAAAAAGCATTTTTGTTTTTCATTATTTATTCATTTTGTGTGTGTGCTTTGAGTAAATTCACAGTCTATTGGCAGAACTAGGCTCACTCTCGCCAGCAGCGCAGGTCATGTTTAGACACTAGCTTGGACTTTAGCTTCTGGTCAAGCGTGAGGGGAGTTTAGTGTGTTTTTGAAGGGGTGACCAAGATAGGCCTGTTCCAAATCCACACTCTGTCATGGCCTGGAGGGTTTATACACTAGCAGCTCGGCCGGGGTTGTAAATGTCAGTGAGTGCGGTGGACCAGGAGACAGAGCTAGCCAAGTATGAACACCACACGCGGCAAGATGCCCTGTTGTGCTAGCTGCTAGCCAAGTTGTAGTGCATGTATACTTTACTACCTAACTAATAGCTCTGGCTGGCAAAGCACATCAGCCGGAGTACAAGAAAACACAAAGACTTCGAGTAAAATCAGGCCACCGCATATGAACTGAGAGGAGGAGATTTAGCCCTGAGGAAATTAGCATACAAGCTACTGTAGCTGCACACTTAATTTTTTTTTCTTTTTTTCCTAGGCAGCTCGATTCCCTGTCTATGTTCTTCCCTTCCCCCTGTGGACTCTGCCAAGTAGGCAGTATTACAGGGGTATAAGTCTTATTAAATTCCTTCACACATTACCACCTTGTCTTTCGTTCTTGCAGTGATTCTCACTCACTATGCAAGGAATATGTGTGTGTGTGTGTGTGTGTGTGTGTGTGTTTGGGGCAGGGGGGTGTATACATCCTATTATATTTTCAAAAGGTGCTTCTACTGTATT
>JBBPDA010000013.1:8897554-8938463 GCA_037974385.1 Arnoldichthys spilopterus | reverse complement strand
CTGTGGACTCTGCCAAGTAGGCAGTATTACAGGGGTATAAGTCTTATTAAATTCCTTCACACATTACCACCTTGTCTCTCGTTCTTGCAGTGATTCTCACTCACTATGCAAGGAATATGTGTGTGTGTGTGTGTGTTTGGGGCAGGGGGGTGTATACATCCTATTATATTTTCAAAAGGTGCTTCTACTGTATTGAAATCTATTGCTTGATATAATGCCAGACTCCCCTTTTGTGCGAGTCATTTTACAGATGCTATTTCATTCTGTTTCCTTCGTCTTAAAAGACAGGCCTTATTATTGATAGGAAATAAAGCAGTGCTGAAGATATGGAAACATAATAGCTACATTTGAGATTCGTATGGCTTTCAATCTCAGGTTGCACGACTTCTTTTGTACTCCAAAAAGAAGAAAAATATCACATATTGAAACGGAGCGCTCGTAATGACTTTCTCTATAGCGATTTTTCAATTATACAAGAGAAGCTGTCACAATAAATAACCACTATTACTTTTTCAGTGGCTGGGCTTCAAAAACTTCACATTTCACAAGTAGCCATTTCATGTCCTGCATAGCACAGACCCAGAACCAGCAAAGGCCCTACAAGGCGCCAAAAAACTTCTTGAGGGGAGATGCAACAACTTTTGGTACCTTTCATTGAGTGACTTCCTGTTTTTTCAAAAACCACTCTATGAAAGATCCTTGAGAAAACCAGAAGTAGATCTTCTGTAGAATTCTTCAGCTTTTCACATGTTAGTGTTTCTCTCAACTCAATCAACTGATTAACATCCACTGCCTGAATTGAAGTGGGCATGCAAAAGCAAGACAAACACCAATGTGCAGAATTCCAAGACCAGGGTTGGTAAACCATGCTCTTTTATTTCTAAAAGTGTTTTTTTTTTTTTTTTTTTAACATTTTCTGCTATAACGAGCCAGTGTCAAGCTGTGTTGGTTCCAACATTTTGAAGCTGCTATCCAGGGCACACACAAAAGACGCATCATCCAAGCCCACACTATTGAATTAAAGTCACTTTTTGCTTCCCGGAATGCCCTGGGCCTAGCTCGCCTTCTGAGTGCTATGCTCTTGTGGATTCATCAAGCACTTTTTGCTGTTATTTATTATGCTGACGTGACAGGCGGTGCAGTGGGAGGGGACAGATTTACATAT
Source organism: Arnoldichthys spilopterus (assembly GCA_037974385.1). NCBI lineage: Eukaryota > Metazoa > Chordata > Actinopteri > Characiformes > Lepidarchidae > Arnoldichthys > Arnoldichthys spilopterus. The sequence goes on along the minus strand of JBBPDA010000013.1, from coordinate 8,937,298 downwards.
GACCTTGCTTTATACAATGGTGTGAGTGGGAACTTGTGGATAGTTTTATTGCTGAGAGATGATCGACTTTGTTGACTTTTCCGCTCTGCTAGAGATTTAAAGAAGTATGACGGGAGAGATCAGAAAGCTTAAATCAACTGCTTGTGTGCGTGTGTGTGTGTGTGTGTATTTGTGTGTGTGTAAGCGAGCCAGTGTGAAGAAGAAGGATAGAATGAAAGATAGTGTATCTGGAGTAGGATCCTGCTGTTAAGTTCTCCCTGGTGATTTCTCATCCTGTAGATACGTTGAACCCAAGTCAAAGATGAACCTCTTTAACCCTTCATGGAATTTCCTTTAAGCATGGCATTTCCTACAGAACCCTGTCTGTCAGCAAAGCAGTGCGCTATCTGACTGTAGTGGTGACAGCATGCTGAAAGAAAGGCCTTTATTCAGCCGGCTTTATCATCCTTTACAGTGAGCGAAACTCAGTGCAGTCGAGACTGCCTGATGGCATAAAAGTTTGATGCGGAAAATATCCTGTAGGTGTTGAATCTTTAATGAAATGGCAGCAGACAGAATTATCAGTGCCCCTCCTCGCTCTTCATGCCACGTTCACAGTCATTAAGCCCCAACCACCCCCCAAAACACCCCTAGCTAAGGAAGACATTTTCACCTCAACATTATCTTCCTACTTTCTTGATGTCTCTCTCTTTTTCTCTTTTAGCTCTCTGGATGTACCTTAGAACTTACTTCTGCTGCAACGACCCTCTTATCTTTGAGAAGTCACTATTATTGGCAGTGATAACAAAAGCATGGTCTAATTTTGGTATTAATTCTTTATCTCTTTAAAAGGTGTGGAGAAATTCTGAGCATATTTCAAACATTTTTGTCTTGTTCCTTTAGAAAAAAGTAATCGGGAGACACAGAATGTAACTGAAGGTCATTAAATATAGAATTAAGTAATCAAAATTTTATCTAAATTTGAAGTAATGTAACCACTACCCAAATAATACACTGAGAAACAGGTGATACCTTCTATTTCATTCAATTTTACCCAATGTTTACCCTTCACAACTTCGTCATCTTCATTTCCACCTATTAGATAGGTCTCTGACTATCATACAGAGCTACTAAGCTGGGGTTTTGGAAGCTAGCCTATTCTTTTTTTGAATAATGGGAAGCCTACTGCTGTACTTTCCCAAACTGCCATTAATTGAGTCTTTGGAGAGCTCAACCTGCATAAAAGCTACCAATACTGTTTGCTAACAGGCATCCTTAACAGTTAGCATCATGCTGGGAGATAAAGGACCGTCCTTCCTACTAAGAGGACATGCTCTTTTGCAATCCTGCCTATGGATGGATGTATGGGTGTGGCCTGGCCTAGCCTGGGATCGCCCAAGCATTACTTCGAAGGTTATACCATTCAGGAGCCATTAAAGTATTAAGAGAGATTTAGAAAGATATGAAGAATATGAGCAAAGCCCAATTTGTACTTGGTGGAGCTTTCTATTTGCAGGCCTATATTGCATAAAAATCCCATGTATAGTAATCTACCACAGTTTAGCCTTCCTCATTGGAATATCATTACAAGTCTTCTTGGTATTCACACTTGCTCTCCGTATTGGCTCCCAGGCTGCCCATAGCTGATTGATATTTAGAGACGTTTGAGGGACCCAAACTGTTTGAACTGCACCATTCATAACAGACTCATCAGCCTCCTCGATCAATGTGGATAAATATTTCCCACAAGCCATCAGATTTAGAAACAGCCCCATGCTCTCACTAAGGGGAGGGTCAAAATCAATCTGCTGAGTGAGAGAGGGTGAGAGAGAGACTTTCAAACACATTAGATAACCAATCCCATTTCAAGGCTCTTTCCAAAGGGTCCTGGCAGCTAGTGTGCGCAGCACCGACAGTGTAAGCATGTGAAATAGAGTGTAGTGAAGAAATACAGTAGCTGTGAACGCAGGCACAGTGGTAATGCTGTGTTTGAGTTTGGAGAACGCCTTTTTGGCAAGATGTTTTGAAGGCAAAAGAAAGAGGAGGGGGGGTCTTTTCTCTCAGGTTTATTCTGCCACCATTGCAGACGAGGGACCAGAGCCTCCACAATTAAATCCCCCTTCTTTTTCTCTCTCTTTCTTTTTCTCTCTGTTTATTTTTGGGTGGGAGAGAGACGGATTTAACTGAATCACTTTGTCAAGAGGAATGAGAGTCAAGAGGAGGGGAAGAGGCACAGCGCATCGCTTTGATCGCGCCGGAGACGCCGGCGTAAACCCCCATGTGAAAGTGCATTTAATAAAGCATGCTCTTCTTTCTGATGAGCCCGGGCGAGAAACGACAAAACCCGGCGCCCGCCCGACTGCGTTTAATAATGCACTCTGCGTTTCCCAAGCCCGCTGTTAGCTTAGCTAGCATTAAACGCCATCCTGCCTCAGAGCAGAGGATGTTCCGGTTAAAGGCCCCGCTTGTGCTCCTTCTCCGTCCAGCTCTCAGAGTTTGTCGAAAAGAAAAAAAAAAGAGAGATGGAAAAGAACTTCAGTAGAAAAGCAAAGATGAGTTACTTTCAAACAGCGGCACGCAGTTATGAAAGATGAGCGTTAATGGGTCCACGGAGATGCATGCATCAACACGGAGGGTAGGGTGTATATGTGTGTGGGCGGATGTAAGATTCGAAGGTTTCGCCTGTTAGCAAGAACGACTCCGACTTTGAATTTGAGTGCTACACGCAAAACCTCTTAGCAGGGTGTGAAAATTACAGAAACGCTCAGTGACACACACGTGCGCAACCACACACACACACATTCTCATGCACACAATATGAAGATGCCAACATTATAAATGCTACATGCTCTTATAACCCCACACCTGCACACACACTCTCGATGCAAGTGCTCGGTCCTCTAGACTTATTTATGCAGATGCAGCCACACACATACACTGTAGACGCTAGCACCAGCAAAGCTGCATCATTGCACATACATTTGGGCCTTCCACCCTCACACACACACAGATGCACACCCTGGCACACAGTGAAGCGGGTGGCCTCAGTGTTTTGTGTCACTCCCTCCCCTGCTGTGCCTCAGGTGAAGTAAAGAGGCTATTGATCGTTTAGTTCCAGCCCAGGAGAGCGCTGCAATGACAATGCACCGTGAAGCCAGCCTTGATTTAGCGCTAGCTGCCGCTGCAAGGGGAGGGAGAGGCACACGCTGCCACGTGCCCAATCATTTCTGATAACACAGCACTACCTGTAAATGCCCCGTGCAGAGCTAGACAGCAATGCGGAGACTCATCCGAGACTCATTGCAACGAACTCTGGTTGCGAAAGGATGCGTTCCGAGCTGGCTTTCGCATTTAATACTTTGGATTCAGCTCAGGGCTCAAGTCAAAGTGGAAATAGGTTTTGTGGTTGGGAATTTCCAGCGAGGATATGCTGTAGCTTTCTCACTGCCCAGTGTTTGTCTGGTGCTGCACAACCCTTATTTATCATGCACTAACTAATTCAATAAGGAGTCTTTTGAGTTAAAGCCGAGGAACCTGTATCATGAGAAAGCAAAATGGTTGTCTTGAATGCACAATGACCACTGGTGTACTGACTGGAAAGACGTGGCATCAGGAGACATCAATTCTGTAATCGAGGGCCATGTACCATTTGTATTGAATTAAACGATCTCACTTTACAACTAAATTGGTAAATACCTTTTATGTGGCATGTCTTTGGTTCTATCTAATTAAAATGTGTCCACCCTTAGCACAAAGAAAGCACAGATTAAAACAAAGAAAGTTTTTTTTTTTTCGGAACTTAATCATGAGCTTTAATTGGGCCTGGGGAGTGCTTTCATAATTATCTGTTCCCATGCTTGCACATCTAGCACCTGAGAAGGAAAAAAAAACAGCCAAAAATAACGTGAAGTATCTCGTGTTGCCTGGGGCGTTACATATTTGCCCTCAATTTGGCCCTTGCGCTTAATCTTACCGCTGAAAGTTGTGTAAAATATTCCTCACAGACCGGCCGCCGAGCTGAACATTTTGTATATCATAGCCCAATTTACCCGGCCTTAATGAGGGTCCAATCCCCTAGCAGTGTGGCGGCGCTGAGAACTAACTCACTCCGAAAGTTCACCCGACTTTGATGAGGTGCAAAACGGAAGAGCAAGAACGAGCTGGATCGGGCCTCACGGCTTAATCCTCGGGAAATATGAACCGGACTAATTTTCGCAAGGTTTTAGCTCAATTTCAGCGGGCCCTCAAGGGCCAACACACTCCGGTGTTTGTCAGGGATCTTGAGCAGCCCGTGAGACCCTCTCTCCCTCCGGTTAACTTAATTAGCCTCTCACGCCCCTGGGCATGCTGGGAATTAAACGTGGTGACTCACCGAGCACTCTTCGTCAGGAGTGCATGCAGGGTTCTGAGCATACGTGCAACATCCGACCCACCGTGGCAGTGTGTGTGTGGGCAGCTCGCTGAGGTAGCTAGGAGGTTATGGGTTCAATGATCATGCTGTAGAATGCAGGGCAATGTCGCAACCCAATGCCAGAGGGAAACCTTACAGGGAAAGCTTGATGTCGGTCACCAGGGCTAAGTCTAAACATCATTTTGTGTTTGTTGTTTTGTTTTTTTTTCATGTTACTTCTCATGCTGTGGTATCAATATTGCAGTAATGAACAGACCTCGCCGTAAATCCATTATTTATCATTCGAACGCAGTATTCGAACCCAGTTAAAATTACAGTGCAGTTTGAGCACTTTGTTTCAAACAGTTCCTTTGAATTATTCACTTCTTTTGTACAATTTGTGAGCAGACCCTGCATCTGTGCTCCAATCCCAGTGACAGCGACTGTTGCTCTTTTTTTTTTTTTTTTTGGAATTTCAGCGAATCAGCCAAACTTCATTGTACGATTCAAACAATCTGGTGCCTCTCTTTTCCCCATATGTGTTTATATAGAGATAGAGTTATTCAGGCCTTTCTTTCTTCCCTCCTCATTTCCAGTCTCTCAGTGGTAAGTGGAGCAAAGCACAAACCGGCAGGTTTGCGGGATTTAATTGAAATTGTATTTTGACAAATACGCATTTAATGGTGTAAAATAGGCTATTGTGTGTGTGCGTCTGGGAGCGTGCGATAAGGCGACCAGCTCTGAGCCAATGAGACGCAGTTTAAAGACCGACAGTGAGGGGAGAAAAATAAATAAATAAGCAAATACACACGCGTGCGCACACACACGCACACACACGCACACATACACACACATACACACAAGCACATATTGGAGATTTTAACCCCTGTCTGTCTCTCGTAGTCTCTGCCTCCCTCAGCAGAGTCAATCCTAGCTGAAGCCCTACCATTTTCTTACACACATTGCCTGTTTCACAGTGTCTGTCTGTTGAATGCCTCATACTCTTCTCATCCGTCTTTGCCTTGTAATCTGTGAAATGTAAGTGTTGGTACCTGCTATGAATAATTTTTTGGGGGGTGAATGTGAGGGAAAAGGCATTAGCTGTTCTCGCTCTACATTTTATGTTTCTAAATGTCATGTGTATTTCTGTTCAGCCCCTGCCGGTTTTGCTGATTTGCTGGCATTGTGGTGGCATGGCTTCGATTTCAACAATGTATCGCTGTAACAGAAGCTGCAGGAAAGCTTTGTTTTTGTCAGTTTAAGTGCTAATGTATGTAGATGAGCATGGGGTGTGTGTAAGAGTGAGGAAAAAGGTTTAGCACCATATTTATACAACCTCTAGCTTTTAATGACTGCTGCTGATGATGAGACGGAGAGAGACAGAGAGAGAGAGAGAGAGATGGGAAAACAGAGAAGAGTAGAGAAAAAAAGGAGAACGCTGAAAAGGGAAACGGAAAGGAAGGGAAGGGGTGTCTGTTGCGTTAGGTAATTGGCAGCCACATCATCACCGGAATGAAATTATGCTGGTTAATCTCTCCTCAATTAATCACAGTTGGAGTGGTCTAACCATACACTAATCATTTCCCAAGTACTATTCCCCATCATAAAGGACCATCTCTCCACCTATTTAGCAGCCTAAAGGATCTCCAGCAGCTTTTTACCGACTATATGCCATTTACGCATTTAATACGAACGGTTACGGTTAGTGTACGTTTGTATTAAAATATGATAATTATCTATTAGAGGCTTTATCAAATTGAGCAGTAGTCATGCATTTTTTATGGAATTGGCCCAAAGCTCTCGGTAAAATGTCTACAGTAAGGCATTTCCAAAATGCACAGCAACACAGAAGGCCACTCAGGAGGAAAAGAACGGAAATGAAAAGGAAAAGAGAGAAAGATACACACACGTCCGTCTCGTGCTCGCTGTACCGTATCAGACATGGCCCTTGTCCCTGTGTTGTGTTGCGCTGCGTTGTGTTGTGTTGTGTTGTGTTGGGTTGTTTTATGCTGTTGCCCTGGCTCACTGATGCGACGCCACTGAAAGCATATGCAGCTGGATGCTGAACTTACTGAAGCAAACCAGGTCAAAGCTGGCCTCTGCCATCTTGGAATTCTACCAGCATTCTCCTTCCCATTCATCAGCACAGCTCTAGCGGGAGGCTAGTGCTACTTTACTCGGCTGAAATCACCCACGGGCTGACGGATGTGTCACTTTTGCAAATAGGATATGGACATTGTTGCTGTCACAAGAAAACCTTGCCTCTGAAATGGTCCAAAAAAAAAAAGTTAACATTAATGCACATTAACATAAGGTTTTATTCCATATCTGTGGGTCCATTCATCATAAAACATCCACAAAGTGTCAAGCGCAGCTGATGTTTCTGAGCGCTTTTGATATAATAGTTGCCATAAACAGACAGCGGTATCATTAACACCCTCCGTTTTAGCAGCATTAATTTTGCAGACTCTCTCTCTCTCTCTCTCTCATTGCAATCTGTCTGTGGAATTCATCCATGGATGTCTCACCTTTCCCATGGGTTACAGTGTGTGTGTGTATTTATGTGTAAGAGCTTGTCTGAGAGAGTGTGTGTGGGTAGGGGCCTTTGATGATGCCCGTTTCTCTTTAGAATGCTGCTAGGCTTCCAGAGTTCTAGCCAAGGATGAAGAGCGAGAGACTAGCACATCATTCGGCCAGTAATGAGTCCTCCGACTGGGCCCAGTACAAGCCAATCAAGCTGAATCCCCATAGAAAAGACAAGAGAAAGTCAGTCTCTCTCTCTCTCTCTCTCTCTCTCTCTCTCTCTCTCCTCATATCAAACGACCTTGTCTGAACGCTAGGTTAAAAGATCCAGTAAATATTACACCCCCAACCACCCCAACCCCCCCCTTCCCCGCACTTACAGTAATCCTTCTGACACAGCATGTAGCCTATATAAAGCTCCTGCCTTCTCCTCACAATTTCCTCTCCTTGCCATTCTTGAGAATTCTTTGAGGCTTTAGTGTTTGTAGCTATACACCAATCAGCCATAACATAAACACCACCTGCCTAATATTGAGTAGGTCCCTCTCGTGCTGCTGAAACAGCTCTGACTGTGGTGCACTGGTGTGTTCTGACCCCTTTAATAAGAGTGAGCATTCCCCTTTTAAATTCTGTGGAATTAGACCAGATGAGCTAGCCTTCCCTCCCCACATGCATCAATGAACCTTGGGTGCCCATGACCCTGTTGCCAGTTCACCAATTGCCCATACTTGGATTATTTTTGGTAGGCATACATGGAACACTCCTCAAGACCTGCCTGTTTTGGAGATGCTCTCACACATTTGTGTATCCATCACAGTAAGGCCCTTGTCAAAGTGGTTCAGATCCTTACACTCATCCATTTTTCCTGCTTCCAGCACATCAACTTCAAAAACTGACTGTTCACTTGCTGCCTAATATATCCCACCCCCCTGACATGTGCTATTGTAATAAAATAAATAGAGAGTCAATGTTATTCACCTCGCCTGTCAGTGGCATTAATGTTATGGCTGGTTGGTGTATAAGAGGTTGTGTCCATAGTTGTTCTCAGTAGGAAAGAAGGACAAACAGTTCTTTTTTTGGTGTAGATAAATAAGAAACATGTGAAATGTCCCAAGACTAAGATGAGCTAAAGAGTGAAGGTTTTCAGCCTGCTAAGAGGAAGAGTGTGATGTGCATTAGACATTTAGTAAAGAAAGAAATACAGAGAGAAAGAGACAGAGAGAGAGAGAGAAAATGAGGGTGTGAGAGATAAAGGGGTTGATGCTGGAAGAGTCAAACAAGCTTTGTATTGTGAAAGTGGAATGTGTGGAGAATGTGAAACCGTTGATCTTTCAATGGCAATTAAGGAAGTGCGTCTGTGCTTAATTTATTAGCTTTATTTTTAGGTCCGTAGGAGACTCATTGTGAGGGTGTGTGTCTGTGTGTGTGTTTGTGTATTTGTATATTTTTAAGACAGAAAATGCCAGGACCACAAAGACAAAATTGTCTTGAAAATGGTTTTCAGTTTAATGCAAGGTGAATGTATTGTGGTTTATTGCCGACAAGGGCAATTTATTTGTGGTTATAGAGGTTATGGTTATAGTTATGTTTAAGGTTAGGCATAGAAAATGCAGCCTTTTCTGAAGGCCAGAATTCCTAAGGCTGCACAACACATACAAAAGCCTAATGACAACTGACAAAAACCTGTATAGACTTTTGTAAATGCTTATTCCAAAATTGTTTGTTCTCATAACACTTGCTGTGATGGAATGACATGAAAATGGACTAAAGCAGCCTTTATGAAAACGGATGCTTGTTGGAATAAGCCTTTATAGAAATGTATGTAGTGTATCAGTAGTACATTTGAGAGTAGTTGTCTTGTAAGCTTATACTGTAAATGTTGCCCTTCAAAACATTTTGTATTATAATACATATATAATGTTTATTGCAATATGTAAAGTATAATTGCACATATTTTTAGAATAGAATACGCATATAACGTGTATGAATCCATGTCCTGATATTGTATAAAAACAAGCCTGGGTGTATGTACAGGTGTGTGTCTGTGTTGTTGTCCTTGGGGTGGCCAACCTGTTCGTCATGTACCTGCAAAAGATCGACTTTTCTTAACCTTCTCTTTCTGTCAACACCCAGCACACACCACACACACACACACCACACATACACACACACACACACTAGATGGATGGGTCAGCTTCTCTCTCAGGTCTGACTGAAATGTTTGGAGAACCTTCCATCCAGATCTTATAGTCAATGGAAACAAATGTGTGTCCACACACACATATACGCATGGTACACACACACTACAAGTTTGGCTGTCAATCACTATGGGTCTCTGGCCCACATACAGCCTCCAGTGCTCTGTCACCAGCCTCACAACAGCAGGGAACCAACTGCGCCAAAGAATCCACTTTTGTCCGTATGTAATTAACTCACAGAATAGCTCCGAGCCATCTCTTCCGCTGCCCCCATCCCTTATCCCTCGTTCTCAATCCCTCCGTCGGGGAGAAGTGGATGCCTCTTTTGAGTGTATTCAAAGGGCCTGGCTGAGGAAAATGGCACACATTATGTGCTGAGCCCCCGTTGGCAGAAAAGCCCACTATATGCAGTGACAGTTAGTGCGCTGCGGAGCTGCTAGCATTTCCGGGCTCTCTGCGGCCCAGCTTCGCTCACCCTGCCCCCAGGGTGCTGGCCCAAGCACAGCCATGTTGTTCAAGGCCTCCAATGCCTGACTGCTGTGAGCGTGTAGTCTGAAAAGTGGCTGGGGGTCAGATTTAGGGTCAGTGGGATTTGGAAACCCCAAAGAGGAAAAAAGTGCCAGACTCTGTGGGGGTTTGGAGCCTTGAAATGTGTCTATTCCTCAATGGAATGACCTTTTATTGTAAACCTCTATGCTCCTAAATAAAAATAGCTCTTGGCTATTCTCTTAAATATTTCTTAGCATGTATGGTTTAACTGAATATATATATATATATATATATATATATAGTCACTGATCAGCCACAACATTAAGACTTATATTATCTTGATAACCATTAGAATGCCACCTGCCACCTACAGTCTGGGAAATGTTAGGTGTCAGGTGAACAATCAGTTCTTGCAGTTCTTGTGTTGGAGGCAGGTAAAACGGGTGAGCATTAGAATCTGATCGACTTTGACAAGGAATGAATTGTGATCACTAGATGACTGGGTCAGAGCATCTCAAACAGCAGGTCTTGTGGAGGTAATCCCGGGATACAGTGGTTAGTGCCTACCAAAAGTGGTCAAAAGAAGGACAATCAGTGAACCAGAAAAGGGTCATTAGTGGACAAGGTTCACTGATGCATGGTGGGTGGGCGAAATTTTGCCTGTCTGGTCTCATCCCACAGTAGAGCTACTGTACCACAAAAAGTAAGTGCTGACTATGATAGAAAGTGTCAGAACACACAGTGCACCACAGTTGGAGCTGTTCTGGTGGCATGAAGGAGACCTACACAAAATTAGGCAGCTTGTAAAGTTTTGGCTGATCAGTGTTGATTTTATGTGTTGATCAGTTTTATTTATTAGAATAAAAGATTATTTAGGGTATGAGAAGTTGTTCTGCTGTGGTATTACTAAAAAGAACTCTTTTTGGCACATTTACCTGTTTAACACTGTACACATAACCAGCATTTAGCGCTACATGTAAACAACTAAGTGCTACTATGACTGTTGGCACTGTTTGGCTCCTTTTCTCCCTTGGAAAAAAAGGCACAAATGTACAGTGAGAGCTGACATTAGTGATTTAATTATGCTCAGTTCATGTTAATCTAATACACATAAACCATATTGGATTACTACAGGTTTTGGAAAAATTAGATTTATGTTTCAGATACTCTCAGTGTTATGCATATAATAGGATGGAAGAGAGACATAGGTTGTGAAAAATCACAATTACATGCTCCACTATTACCTTCGTCTGACCCGTGTCTAAAATAAAACAGTGTCCTGTACCCAGCCCCAATCACATTATCAGGCAGAAAAGACACCCGTGGGCCCACAGGCTTAAATAAGAAACATAAACTTTAAATGGTGGAATTCAATTAAGGCCAGATTAAATATAGACACCGCTGCCTGTATCTTTGGTTTGATAGGGAGGGAGCACAATGATCATTTCTAATTTGGGACTGTCACGCTTACTTGAATAAACTTGATTACGATCAGCCATAATATTAACTCCACTGACAGGTGAAGCGAATAACATTGACTATGTAATTATTTTATTACAATTTCACCTGTTTGGAGGGTGGGGTTTATATCAGCAAGTGAACAGTCAGTTCTTGAAGTGGATGTGCTGGAAGCAGGGAAACTAGGTGAGCATAAGGATCTGTGCCACTTTGACAAGGATCTTATTGTCATGGCTAGTCAGAGCATCTCCAAAACAGCAGGTCTTTTGGGGTGTTCCAGGTGTGCAGTACATATTACTTACTAGTAGTTTCCTTTGTCTTAGAAGTTGCTTTGGAAAAACATGTCAGCCAAATGAATAAATGTAAATATAAACTTACATACAAAACAAGTGAACCAAGGAAGGCCAACTGCTGAATTGACAATAGGGTCATAGGCACCCAAGGCTCACTGATGCATGTGGAGAGTAAGGATAGAACTGACATTGACTACAAAGCACTGTTGTACATTGCTCTGGATAAAAGTGTCTGCTAATTGCTGTAAATGTAAATGAGTGAAGACTAGCATGTCTCATCCAATCCCACAGAAGAGCTACTGAGGTGTGTGTGTGCTCGAAAGGAACAAATCCAAGCAAAGTTTTTGTACACACGGAGATACCTTCCTTGCCATAAAAGGCACTATGGCCAAAAGGGACAGGTGCTAGCCCACCACCCCTCCGCCCCAGCACATGCCTGATGAACCTACAAAATAGTAGATAGATTACTAATTATAATTGATAGTGACAGCCCTGGTCTCCTTTAGCAAGCACACTACTACACCTCGATATGAATCTCTTTTGCGGCACGGCCCGAGCGTGAAAATCTGGCTTTGCTTTCCTCTGGCTTGAATACGTTGAATATGGCCAGATGGTTTTGTTGCGGTGACTAGATTGCTCATTTGAATGGAAAACAAAATGAATATGTTGGCCTCGTCTGCGTTTGATCAGCAAAACTGAATGACTCTTCTTAGCCGAGATTAAACCAATGGCACTGTTATGAATCATAGTCCCTCAGAGACCTTCACATGGCATTTGGATGCGCAGTCATCTGAGGTTTTACACCACAGTGACTGAATGAGAGGCCGTGGTAGTGTGCAGCAGCGGCAGCAGGCAGTGGACAAGCAGTGCTAATAAACTCACATTCACCCACACGCCGCTTCTTTGTTTGCTCTCACTGGGAGGAAGCGGTTGTCAGTGCGGGCGTTGTGAGCGCTAGATGAAAGGAGAAAACGGAAGACCCTGGGGGTGAGGGGGGCATACAGACAAGAGAGGAAGAGAAAGAGGGAGAGAAAGAGAGCATGTTGCACAGGATCACAGCGGGAAGGCAGAGGTGGTCAGATGGAATGATTGAGGTGATGCGGTCATCAGCTGGACTCTGACACTTTAACCGATGGCCAGTGGTCTGGACAGATCAGGGGCCCCCTGGAGAGAGCTCACAAAGCATTCTGGGTAGAGGCTGAAAACAGCAACAAGGCCGTGATGGCTTAATTGTGCTAGAGAAGCATGTGTGAGTGTGTGTTGGTGGGAGAGTGAGAGAGAGAGAGAGAGAATAGGTAGGAAAGGTAAAGCACAGACAGATCCTCGTTCAGATGATCATTATACACTAGACAGCAAAGTGTCAAGCAGGAGAAGTAAAGTCTTATTTCTCCCTGTGCCTACTACTGCACAGACTACTGGATAGAAGGCTTTATGGCACTGGCTCAATCACATCTTGCTTTGTATACGTAGATTTTTTTTTACATCTTACAGTGACACCTGGCTGTTTAACAATTACAGCATGTTCACAGTTTGTTCAAACTTAGCCTTAGGCCACATTCTCAAGGACATTTCACTATCTGCCATAAATGCACATCTTGCCTCAGATTTCAGTGAGAACAATGAGTATTGACTGCAGACACAAGCGCATGGCAATGCATAAAAATTGCATCAAGTTTTCAGTTAAAGTTCACCAGAGATGAACTTTTTACAGATCCTGTTCTGACATAACCATCTGTCAGCCAATAGGAGGCAGTCTAGATTGGGACTTCAGACTTTTTCAGTCTTTTTGGTATTGGGCTGTGTTGTAGATCTATAGGGATGGGCGATACCAATATTGGTACTGATCATTTTGGTGTAAAGAGGACTATTTTGTCTACAGTGAAAACCAGTAAAAATGTGGTTACTGATATTTAAGAGCCTCTACATCAGATTGTTTAAAGTAAGTAATCAAGTCCAAACTACTCTAACCACAAGAAGAAATGCACAGCTAACAAATTAACATGATGTGATGCAGCTTGTTTCAGGCTAGATTAGGTACAGGGGAGAATGGGATTGATTATTGGATATCGGATCTGGCATTGTCTGCTGAAACTGTCCCAAAATAATACCCAACTTTTTTTTTTTTTTTTACTTTCTTACTAGTTTTCGTCAGATTTTTTGCCAGTTTAATAAAAAGATGCATATTCCATTTATCAGTATTTTTATGTGAGGACAAGTTCTCGGAATGAAGCATCAAGATCTCAAGTATCAATATTTCAGCACAAATATGCCCATTTCCACTGATAGCTGCTTTGCATACAAGGGTTTATGTTTGAATGACTTTCATGCTTAAACCTCACGCCTACAAACAAACCAGTGGGTTTTTGTCTTTGCCATAAAAAATGAAAATGAAATGTTATTGCGAAAGTAGCCTTAGGCCCTGTAAGGCAAAAGCTCATCACGCCGCTCAGTGTGCTTTCTATGCACTAAGACATCTACTAAGTCTGGTAATTACTTGGTAATTATCTGTTGAATCAGAGTGCATGAGCACAAAAATCACAAACTATGATGGAGTCAGACCCTTCAAGGCTGTACTTGAGTGCCCATGATGTAGGATGTAGATTTGCTGTCAATCTGCACCTGCCCACACTCATCAGGGTGATTAGAACTGTTGAGGTAGCGTAGCATGACTGAGCATGCATCAGAGCGTGGCCGAGCTTAGCGATCGTACCACCACACCTCTCCCCTGAGCTGCCAACCAGTCTCGCTTTTTCTTAATATGAACCCAGCATGAATGCTACTGTTCTCTTACTGACCCACAGTGGAGCCAGACTTCATGGCAGCTAAAGCTAACCCTAACTCAACTCAGCCCATCACAAATCACAGACTAATGAGATCTCACATGGGAGCATGTTTGCAGCAAACTAGCAACAGTCATTCAGGGCTTTAGAGGGGCCTGATGCTATGCCAGATAGGCCTTGAGGTCAGATGAACATGTGGGGTAGTGGAGGTTAATGTAAGGTGGGATCTGGGCAGGGATTTGTGAGAGAAAGAGAGAAAAGAGGGTCTTACAGGGTTCATCTCATAGCAACTAGTGTGTAACTAGCACTAGAAAGATTTGCTCGGTTTGTTGTGTTGAATAATGCACTACATGCTAAGACATTATGCCCCTATGCAGAACAAAGGCATCATTTCACTTACTTTAAATGCTAAAAATTTAAACATGGCAAAATTGTTAGCCAATGTTCTGTGTTGCTGTTAAAATTCAGATTTAGCTAAAAATTCTAAATAAAAGCTTATTTTAGTGGCTTCTTCCATTATTTTGACTTCTGTCTGCTATTTTCTTCTTTTCTTACAAGACACATCACTTTTTATGCCTATACAACGTAGCATGTAGCACATGTCACAGTGTGAAATCAGTAGACATATTTGCTGAAACTGATCAAATTTGCTATAACAGCAGTTCTGCTTTTTGTAAAGATACGAAACATTGTGCAGAAACCAAACAGTGATTCTATCTTATTCTTTCTTTACAGGAGAAAAAGAACAATAAAAGTAAGCCATGGTTAAAATTAATTTTCCTCTCCAGCCAAAGGCAGCATGCTTTATTTTAGCTTTACACTCACCCTCTCTTGCTTGTGTCATACCCCACATTTGGTCATTAACCGACCATCTCTAACATTAAAGCTCTGGCAGTTTGGCACTATGGGATAAAAGGACAAGGAGAGACAGAGAGCGACAGCTTGTGTGTGCACTTCCATTGAGTTTCCTGTCCAAGTCAGACTGTACTTTGGTCCATCTTTTCGCTCTTACCAAGTCATCTGGTTAATGAGAAGCCATTTCTGTCGAGCATTTGAATTTTGTTTTGGCTACATCCGGAAAATAAAAAATGACAAAGCGCCACATTACTTCAGGAGTGTCCAGCTGAGGAATAGTTTACTTAGTTTTGGAGGAAAATTGAAACACTTATCCAAGATTAATCTCTTTTTCTGTATTTTGCACTAAATTTTTAAAAAGTGCCTAATTTTAGATGTTTGGTGAAGTAAAGATGCTTCTCCTCTGCTGTATACTGATAATCAAGCTTTTTCAGAATGTACAGGGAGGTGATTAAATAAGGTTATTTTTACACTTACATCTACTCTCTGGGACTTAAATGGTGCGAGTTATTACTTTTGTGGAGTCAGCTCATTAATCGAAAAACATACACACATGCGCACACATGAACACACATAGCAACTAAACACACACCCCTTAGTGGAGGTTTTACACCATTAGTTTTGGAGGGAGAAATCACAGAGCAGAAGATTTGCCCCCACGTGTTTTAAAGCATGGAGTTTATTTATTTATTTATTTATTTTTGCTTTTTTATAAAAAAAAAACTTACATCACTTTTTTATCTTTTGTTATTTTATCTTCGAGTGTTGGTGTTTGTGTACCATTTCTATGTAATGTGGTATGTGTTGACCATGAGCTCAAAACATGACAGATAGGCTGATTGGAAATAATCAACTAAATGAGCAACAATGCAGCACAGTGTACATATTTCAAATAGAGGAAATTTCTTCTTGAAAGTTGCCATTTAAAGTATTCCTCCAAAAAAAGGCTCCATGAGGCACATACCACACCGGAATTGTTAGTCTCTGCGAGAATGTCTTAAATTCTCTAGCTGCTGGAGGTTAAATAGCTCAGCTAACAGCTATTCTCCCTCTCTCTCTCCCTTTTCTCTCCTAGACTCTCGGCCCCTGCCTGACGTAGCCATGACGGGTAAGTGCACGCGGGAGTGCGATGAGTACGGCCACTCCGACGCCTGCTGGATGCCGGTCCGCACCTCGCCCGAACGCAGGCCCAAGGCCACCCCTCCCAAACTCTCCACCTTCATGACCTCGCCCGGAGGCAGCGTCGCCGAGCAACCCGGCAGCCAGGAGACGCTGGCCGTCGCCAACGGAGACCCCTCGCACCTGCTGGGCGACCGCAACCGCAACCTCCTCAACAAGAAGATGGTCTCCTCCTCCTCGTCCTACGACGCCTTTAGCTCGGCCGGATTCTCAGCTGCCCAAGAAACGTCCCGCCCCACTGAAGAAATCCCTCTAGCGCCGACGGGTGAATACAAGCCCACGCAGTGCGGGACGCTCACCAGACGGGAGGTATACCTGTAAAAAATAAACATCCACCGACAGAGTACAGATTCAACCCGACAACTTCAGAGACACTGTTAGCGAACCAAACCCTGGTGTGAAAGAGACATAAATGCTCCTCTCACTGCTAGCTTGCGCTCGTTTAAAAATAAGCAGGACTCTTAATCTGTACGTAATAAAAGACTTTAAAAGGATGGTGAAAGGTCTCGCAGATGCGAGAAGAGGAGATGGAGGAGGAGGAGGAGATAGAGAGAAAAAGAAAGACAGAAAGAGTGAGAAAAAGAGCAGGACGGAGGTGGAGAGAGGGGGATGCTGGTGGATGAGTGCTGTGTTACTTTGCTGCTAGCGTTTCGGGCCCTCTGACTTTTTTCCAAAGTGCTGCCTGGTTCTGTAAACTTCATCATAAACAACATGCATGCATAATCTAGCCACTTAAAAGACTCGGACTATTCTCTTCTGCTTTTTTTGTTCCTCCTTTTTCTAAGTGATACTAAATGGATGGAAGCAAGCAAGACTGGTGCTATTATTTTTTAATTTTCTTATGATTTTTTTTGTTGTTCTTTAAATGGTAGGGGATCAGGATTGTAGAATGTTTTTTATGCATCATATCCGTATGCAATCTGTCCATGGACTGGACTTTTAACGCTGGACAAACCCATTGTATTCACCAAGAGACCAAAAAAACAAAACCCCTACAAAAAAAAAGAAAAGAAAAAAAATGGACAAGAATCAACGCATGAGATTTGCAGCGATGGCATGGATAGGTGAAGCCGGATCATCTGTGGCCAGATACCTGGAGCAGTTTGTTACGTGCCAGAACTTTTCCAATGACTGTAAAGGGGTCTATGAATATCACTTTTTACATCCAAATGGCGCAATGGGCAGCATACAAGCTGTAAGCGGTGAACTTGCGCTGACAGAAGCAAGCTGCGTGCCTAACCTGCTTTTCCGATGCACAAACGCGCTCATGCGCACGTTCTCATGTGGGTGATGAGTTGTACATAAATATTTCCAAACATATTCCGGACACATGCTTTATCCCCAAGCTGTCAGTCACCACACATGCCCCTCCCCCTCCTCCTCCTCTCTTTGTCCCCGACATGTCTGAGGTTGCCCGCTTTTGCTGGAATACGTGAATTTGGGTAAAACTTTTCGCTTCGTTTCATGACACGGAGGACGCGGACTCGGAATCTCGTCATCTCGGATTTAAACAGAAGCCCTTAGTGACCCATGGCACACCACGAGTTACACGCACACACAGTCACAGCACCTTACACAAACACATATTGGAGCTACCATCGGAGCGAACTGGCTATTAGGATCTCCCTTTAGATTAACAGATGACTACGAGGGAATCGATAGCGCCGACTCGGCCCAAGCGCTTGGGCTGGTCCAGTGTAACATTCTCTTAGTACGAGTGTTAAATTGAGCAATAAACTACTTAGTCTTCATTCGCAGTCACACATAGCCCAATACACAATACACTGAATACACAAGAGCTAATTTGTCAAAATCAACATACTGACACGCACATATGCTCTAGGAATGAGAATCTACCAGCAAAACAGATCTGTACAATCAGTAAATGGGTATCTCTAAGATGTCACTAGGCTACAGGCTGGCCAAGAGCACCTGTTACGGTTAGCAACAAATGTTGCTGTGCAAAAACCAAAGTTCCGGTAACAACTTCACACAACATTAGATGAGAAACAGCGCTCTGAATTAACTTTAATCTGCTTTAAATACCTGCACATATATAACTATACAGGTGGAGAGAGAGGAGAGAGATGTGCAGATGATGTCCTGAAGTAAATACATGTTTAAACACACACACACACACATTCACACACACGCACGCACATTAAGGTCCTATGCCCACAAACCGTCAAATAAACTTAGTTTGAGGTTGAGAGTACACTTGCGAGGCACAAATACTTGCCTTTAAAACTGAGTGACAATAACCAGATGCAATGGAACTTCTCTTTGTATGTTCGAAGCCCCTTCAGTTTAAACTGACTGCCCTTTTTTTTTTTTTTTACCCCTCGCAGCCTCCCGAATCTGTAGTCTGTGTGTACTACTTGTCGTTAAAAGAAGTGCTCTGATGCTTATCACCTGTATACAGAAATATGTACTTTTTATTGCACGTTTAAAGGGATTCTTCTTCACTTACTATGAAGGAAAAAAAATGTACAAAAAAAATAACAAAACAAACAAAGAAAAAAAACTCTTAAACTCTTACCCTGTGAACTTGGAGGTCCATTGCTTGCTTTTGTTATAAACGAACATTAGACATGTAGTATGGCTTAGTATATCAGTTTGACGAGGATGAAAAGTGAAACGTATATTTCAACGGCTCATCGGTTTATTAAGCATCATGCTTTGTTAAAAGTTATGTTAATGTTTTTCATTTTTCTGACCAAATGTCCCGTATTCACCCTTGTGTTTTTTTGTTTTTTTTTTTGCTTTTTGTCTTCTGTTTTCCACCTCAGACTCACAGTGGTGTCACTGGTAGAATACATGTCAACATTGCACATTTATAACATAAACCGAGATATTTCTTAGTTGGCATGATTTAAAATTCTGCCCTCTTTTTCCTAATGTAAACTTTGTTGGAACATTATCCACATGTTTTGTTATTTTCCTTATCCTTTCCAGTGCCACTTTGTATATTTAGAGTGCTTCTGTAAAAAAGGACAAAAAAAGAAAACAAATCTATAGAGTGAATGCAAAATATGCAACTGTGCCTTTTTATACCGTTATTGGTATGACTCGTTGTTGGTTTTGACTAGTATAAAAACCAAGATGCTTTCTAAAGTGGAAGAGGAGTACTTTCTGCTCAAACTATACACCCTGGTGAAGTTTATATGATAGACTCAAAAAGAAAAAGAAAAAAAAAAGCTTTTATCTTGTGGCTTCTTCACGTACGATTGGTCAAATGTTGTCAGGTCTATCAATAGGTAACAATTGTACACATTTTAGGTGATATCCTAGCATACAAATCCATCTGATTTCAAATTTTAGCATGGGAACTTGACCAAACGGCTGTTTATACACAGACTAATGTTGAGAACGAGGATCATCATAGTCACGACACTACAGATGAAATTATCAGTGAAGTCAATGCTGCAATAGTTAAGCTCAGTGCGGAATGAAGAGCTATACCAAGTATGTCTAGCATAGACACAACGCCAACGCATTCAGACGCTTGGCGGCTTTGTTAACCACTACCGGAAAACCTGGTAAGAACTGATAGAAGAAAAGAGAGTTTGAAAAGAAAGTTTGCTGGCATAACATACACCCCTGTGGGAGAGATACACACTTCCAGAGAACATCAGTTATACAGATAATAATAAAGGTCAATTTGCACGTCTGAGCAAGTGATAGAAAGAAAGAGGTAGCGACGAAGCAATGATGAGGTAAAGAAAGGAGGAATGCCTGAGGATAAAGATACTCAGAAATAGAATAGAAATAGATGCTTTTAGCATTAGCAGGGAAGGTTTTGTGGCAAAATAAGGCAAAATCACAACTGCAGTAAGCAGCTGTGATAACGCTCAGTGAAGTGTGTGTTCTGTCCACCTGACATTTCACAGTTAGTGGAGAAATGTGTGATATTAACCATATTCTATTTGTCCTGCGACTTGGGTATTGATGTAGAATTGACAAAATCAGTTTTAATCATCGTTTTATTAGAAGTCACTATGCACGCAGCTTAGCTGAACATGGCAAAATGTACTGAACGCTGAAGTCCACCTCTATTTATGAACTATTTTACATAATTTAATTTTTGCTTTTGTACAGGTATTTCTGTAAATAAATTGCTTGTCATTTTTGTCTTCTGCAGAAATTAAAATATAACGATCAAAATCACCTGGCTCCATGTTCATTAACTTTTAACATCCTACAGCGTGTCATCATTTTGAATAATTTATTGCACAGAATACACAGAATTTCCAAACCTAATGACTGTGATTAAGTACCTTAGTAAATGTGCAGCAATCATATTTGAAGTGTTGGGTTGACCAAACATTACTACCATCTGCTTTGTAGTTGATCAACCAAGACATGTTTGGTGTTTGAATATACTAAAAAGGTTATTTGACTTATAACGCCAGCAGAACCATTTCTGGTGCTATATGGACCCATTAAAACAAAACAAAAAAGTTCTTTAAAACGTCATTAAGAACATTTTCAGTCACACAGAAGAACCATCTTACCGACTGAAGAACCATTTATGCATTACAATGATTCTTTGGTCACTGTACTATATAAAATCTCACCTCAGAACCTTTGAAAAATCATTTTTGTTGCATATGTTACACTAAGATGGATGCTACTACTGTTTTTAGCTATGGAACATCCTTCTATTTGTTGTTTAGATAAAAGTACATACAGGGGAAGAAACTATTTGTCATTGTGAACACACTCAAGCACCACAACGAAATGTGACCTCTGCATTTAACCCATCACACGTGCACACGTGGAGCAGTGGGCACAAGGGTACATCAGTAGTGCCCAGGCCGGTATGCAGTTTGCATTGTTCTCTCTAGTGCAAACGTTGTGAAGCAAATTTCAGACCAAAAACACGTCTTTGCTTAAAAAATTAAAGCTGACTGATAGAAAGGGCTCAGAACACAGTGCACCACAGTCAGTGTGGTGTCAGCAACATGAGGGAACCTACTCAATATTAGGCAGATTTTTGATATTAAGCTTTTTATTAACAACTTATCAGTGCAAATCTGAAATCATTATACATTTTCCTCCCATATTGTGACTTATTCCCAAGTGCAACATGGTATCAGGGTCTTAGAGCTGGCTGAATCAGATGTTTTACAGATAGGCAAAAGCAATTGATTTCAATGAAGGACTACAGGAAAAAGGTCCATTAAATGACATGATGTGATGAATCATGATACGTATGTCCAGGGGCATGTACTTGCATGACAAAATGGACAATTTTCACTTCAGGCTGACTAGCTGAACACTTACCTATTCCTGAAGAAAATTAATATGTAACATCAGCCCAACTATAAGGCTCTTTAAAGACTTCAGCGGTGGGTTGTATAGCAGAAGCAAAACATAGAGTAACAATGCAACAGGTTGTGATATTGAAAAAACAAAACCAATTTTAATTTATTTTTTAATACAGGACATTTTTGGCCTTAGGAAAGGACTGAGTGAAAACCAGGACTCTTTCAAGGGAAATGATGAGGGTCGGTGAGTGTTTTTTATCTGTCTGCACTCTTCAGTTGATATATGAGCTGATTACCGGAGAGGTAATTAGTGTTGCTGTCCCTTCCATCCCCTCACACAGAGCCACACTTCTAGCTGCAGAGAAAAGCAGAGAGTTTTCATGTAATTAAAAATGATTTGATTTAAAAATAGCAGCACCATTCATATCAGTGTCAGTATACTTTTGATATTTCACATCACCTTACCCCCACACATCTAATTTAGTTAGCATATTATCAAACTTCCAGTGTTTTATAACATTAACGTCACAGGAATGTGTCTATCAAAGCAGCCACAGACACTCTCTATTTGGCACTTCCTATAAACACACAGAAATTTAATACAATCTAGTTTAAATTACCACTCCACCACACTGTTCCTAAGCACATTAAGAAATGTACCGTATTTGGGTTAATGGTTGTGCCCTTAAGTGTATTACAACATAAGTGATGAGCCTAACACTTGCTAATAATATGGGTTCATGCTGTTGCTTATATAAAACACCTATTTATATTGCATTATGCAAAATATAGAGAGGCCAATGTGAAATTTTCATCCAGAGATGTTGTAATCCCCCCCACCCCCACCCCCAAATCCTGCAAAGGCAAAATTAAAACAAATTTAAATGAATAGAGCATAATTAATATTTAGGCAATGCATTCCAAATGAATTGTTCCAAATAAAACTCTTTCTATGAATTAAACAGTGTTTGCATATTTAAACATGCCATGAATGATGTATGGATTATGCTTAGAGTAATAGATGCAGGAGAATTAGGGCGTACATTTAGAATTGCAAACCGATTGTCACACTGGAAACTGTTCACAGCTTCCTGACTTACAACAATCAGACATAACAGTATGACCACGGACAGGAGTAGTGAATAACCTTGACTATTTCGTTTTTTCATTACAATGGCACCCGTTGGGAGGTGGGATATATTAGGCAGCAAATGAACTGTCAGGTATTGAAGTTGATGTGCTGGAAGCAGGAAAAAATGGGTAAGCATGTGGATCAGAGCCACTTTGACAAGGTCCATATTGTGATGGGTAGATGATGGAGTCAGATCTTCTCCAAAACAGCAGGTCTGTGTTCCAGGTGTGCAGTACCAAAAGTGATCCAAAGAAGGTCAACTGGTGAATTAATGACAAGGTCATGGGCACCCAAGGCTCACATGTAGTGAGTAAAGGCTAGCCCGTCTGGTATGATCCCACAGAAGAGCTACTGTGGTTTAAAAAGTGAATGCTCACTCTGATAGAAAGGGGTCAGAACACACAGTGCAGCACAGTCAGAGCTGTTTCAACAGCATGACGGGGACCTACTCAATATAAGGCAGGTGGTGTTATTGTCATGGCTGATCAGAGTTTATAGACTGTAACAATGCACGCAGAGGGTTACAGAAATGGGCTACACTTATCATTACAATTACAGTGCATTTATGACATGCCATGTGGGCAGTGGTGGCCTAGTACTCACCGAGCACTGTTGATAGCCGCCCGCTGCTCCATGTGTGCACGTGTGATGGGTTAAATATAAAGGTCACAGTTTGTTGTGGTGCTTGAGTGTGTTTACAATGAAAAATAGTCACTTTTACATTTCTGTTGGTTTATGTACCATAAACGCTCCTAATTTTTTTACCTCACCATATTACAACCTCTTTTTACCCCAGAACTAAACAGGCTGTTACTGTTACTATGCCTTCAACAAGCTGATCTCTGCTCCGATTGGTCACCCTGTATTGGTTGCCTTCAGGCTGTACCCCAGGCTGAAACACACTGTGAATGGGTGGTCTAATTTACTGTAGGCCAAACACATGAACATAAGTAAACACATTTGTTTTTGTGATATCATAAACATAAAATAATTAGTCAAAAATGAGGACATGGGCTATGTAACACATTTTTTTCTCAGTTTTTTCAAATTATTGACAAAATAAAATATTCTCTTAATTGCAACATTGTAGTTTTAGAGCTTGCATCCTGTGATAATAGCTCTGTGATCTACTTGTGCTGGTTTTAAACCCTCTGGAGTTTTCTGGTCTTTGCCTGGCTGGATGACATCTCGTTGCCAGTGTGATGGATTGAGTTCTCACTATAAACTGACCCCAGGACCAGTGGTCCTCAGCTGGTTTGGTGGCCAGTTGACACACAGGTCTTAGTGCTTTGGCTTTTACATGTTGTTCTACTCCTGGTCACAAACACCCACACTCTGTATAGCACTATTTTTTAAAACCTATTGACTTCATGTAAATGGGAATGTTCCACATTCCTACTACAGTGTCGGAAGGACTTTTAGATGCATGCTCCATTCCAGGGTGACCACCTTTTCAGTGAAATCATTTCTAAATATCTTTGAAAATGGAGAAAGCTAGAGAGAGAGAAAAAGAGAGAAAGAGAGAGAGAGAGAGAGAGAGAGAGAGAGAGATCTAGGCTAAAGCAGGGAGTCAATACACTGCAAAAACAGAGCAGGTTGAGCAATTAATAACACCATTGATCACCTTTCATGGCCAGTGCATGCAAGATGGCTTTCTGAAATGAATCTTCCCCTCATATTTAACTCTGCTAATGTCAGCCACTGATTGAGAATTATACAATCAACAGAGAGAAATGCCAAAACACACAGACCCAGCCCAAACCCAGTCGAAGTACTGCTATATTTTCCTGGGATTTATGATTTTCTAATATTCTTTTCTATATTATGGGGAAATTCAATCACAAGCAGTTAGCACTTTGTAAAAATTGACTTTGGTGATTGTGTGTACAGTCAATTCTTTTTTCCTCCAGTATAAAATGAGAGAATGAAATCAAAGTTTTATGTGCTGTGAAAATGAACAAATAAACACGGTGATGAGAAAAGTCCTGCAATAACTTTTTATTTAATTGAGATCATATAAATTCTATCACAGTTTATTTGAGGAGATATAGGGCCCGGGAGATGATATTGTTACAGCGTATGATATTGTATTAGACCTAGAAGAGGAAATATCCACAAAAAAAAAAACCCAAACAAACATCCAGTACACACATGACCTGAAAACAGAAGGAGATAGAATTTGCTTGAGCTGTAGGCAGTTTTTCATAAATGTCTACTTGAGGGTAAGTCATTGAAGTGCTCTTTGGACAACGTATATATTTCTGACATATGTCTATAAAGAAATGTCACTTCAGGATGTCTGTAATGTTTCTGATTAGATATATATGATAAATTACAGACACTGGGGTTTTTACTTAATTTACATGTTTACTATTTACAAATAGTGGATTTGTGAGTGAATAATTTGGGCTTGAAAGGTTACATGATAGTTATACAGGTCATATGCCCCTGTATGCTATGTCTGACAGAAGTATTACTCCTCTGTCAAGTCTGTCTTGTATTATGTTTTCTGTTTTGTGCAAGCACTTGTCAGTACAGATTTGGTTTATTGGGATTTTGATTCTAAACTCCAGTGTCATCAGTGTTGGCTTAGGGGAATGTAATCTGGAACTGATTACAAGTTCAATGACTAAAATGTCATTAAAAGTAATGTTTTTAGTTATATTAATAGCTTGCTTTTGGACTATTTCTGACCACATCAACCCCCACCCTGCCCTGCCAAAACATCTTCTTATTCTATGCTATTTAATGTGTTTATATACATTTTCAGTTTATTCATACATTTTCACAATCTGATTACAAAAACTTGATCTTTATTCCTTTTACACATTGAATATTACTAAAAAAAGGAAGCATAATATTCAAAATGATACAACTCTTCCTTGAGTGAAGAAGGGAAAACTTTCTCCTTTCCCATAGTATATGATCATGTGATCAAATATTTACCAGCATATCAAGGCTTTATAGTAGGTAAAAGTAGTACAGTGCCCAGTCTGTGATACATTTTCAACAATTTTGGACAAACTACAATCATAGAGACATCTTTATAATAATTACATTGGCACACTTCTTCATAGAAAACAAATCCCATCATTAGGTTACTTAATCTAATGTTGCTGAACATGCTTTTGCATATCTTTTCCATATTCAACAAAGAGAGATGGTACATTTCCTGAAAGGCATCTATAATGTTATATTACCACACAGTGCTTAGAGAGTCAGGGTCCAACAACATCCCTGATGACTCAAAGGCCCTAACCCCATTATGGCTAGCCCGGCAAGTATCTATCACTGGAGCCACGTGAGAGTAGGCGTGGGTGAGTTATGAAGAAGTCAACACACATACCATCCACCTACCGCCACACTGCCCTTGAGCAAAACACTTAACCCCAGTGTGCCCCAAGGGCCCTATAATATGGCTGACCCTGCTCAGTGCTCCTAATATTCAATACAGATAGGCGAGAATGAATTATACAAATGAAATGCACAAACAGCAGCTGCAAAAGCAAATGTAGAAGTAGTTGCACTCTCTCTTGATTAACCAAAATAGTAACCATACAAGATCAAATGATCTTTACATTTCTTTATGTCATTCTCCACCAGTTGTCCTTCCTTGGGTCACTTTTGCTAAGTACTAACTAATGCACAAATGGAACACTCCACAATACCTGAATCATCTAGCCATCACAATAAGGCCCTTGTCAGAGTTGCTCAGATCCTTACATTTGTCTATGTTTCCAACACATCTACTTTGGGAACTGACTGTTCACCTGCTGCTTAAAATATCCCACTGCTTGACAGATGCCATTTTAGCAAGATAAGATAATTAATGCTATTCACTTTATCTGTCAGCGGTGTTTTTGTAGTGGCTGATCAGTGTATGCAGACATAAGTCAACTTGCAATGTAATCTTTAACAATGCATTTATCTTCTTTCTAGCACTTATCTTTCTGAATGTATATAAATATAAATGTTTGTATAAACACACAACCCATTTTCTACATAACCCCACCATGTTAAAAAAAAACATGAGTAATTGTACTGAGAACTCTTGCAAACATTGTCCATTTTTGTCAATGTGCCAGAATTTCTGAATTGTTAAACTGAATTTTACTTTACTTTGAGACACTACAATCTCCCATAATCAATAGTAACTTTCATTAGACCAACATTAATTGCGAGTGCCTGGGGAGTGGTGGACCAGGATGATAACTTGCTCAAGGGTACCTAAGTGGTACCTGGGTCAGTACTAGAACCTGTGACCTTCTCTTTACAAGGGCAAGGTCCTAACCACTAAGCTACCACTGCCCACCTGAATGACCACTGTCCACTCAAAAAGAGCCATTTTTAGTTCCCTAGAGCACATTTCAACTGATGTAAATTTAGAAAACCATTTCTGTAGATACGAGTGCGGAAAACATCATACTTTTAAAAGGTTCTTCACACCTTTTTTGTCAAAAAATGTGACCCTGTGTCTGTTAATACAGTCATGTGAAAAAAAGTACATCTCATGGACATTTTCATCATATTTGAACCAGCAAACAAGCAAATCGTCTTCTGTGGAGAAAGTATTCCCTTGGCCTCTGAAGCTAGTAGCTTTAGCTGAAATTACTTTTTGGCAAACTGTAGTCTGCTCTAATGTTCTTTTTGGAGAGCAAAGGCTTTTTCCTGGCACACCTCCCATTTAGGTTTTGTCCAGTCTCCTTCTTATTGTATATGTATGCACTTTCACACAATCAGTTGCAAGAGTTACCTGCAGATCCTGTGAAGAAATGTTGGGCAAGATGACCAGACCCTACATGTCAGGTTACAATAAGACAGGTTTCACCTGCAAGACATTTTAATTAAAGGCACATAATCTGTAAAGCCTCTTTCTAATTATAGGGACTTGAAGGTGTGATAAATGTAAAGGTGTACTTGCTTTACCTTTGACTACAAAAATTTGATTCTATTTGATATTTGTACATATTTGTACATTTGTACATTATCTTTATCTGTAGGCAATGTATCAAAAAGAACAGAATGTTTGCTTTTCAAATTTGTTGAAAAAATCCATCCAAATACATCCATGCAATGTATTTATTTTTTACATGACTGTATCTGTGGGTTTCCTTCTTAAAAGCACTCGCAACTTTGTACTAAACATTTCAGCTTTATTTATGTTTTTTTAATTTTATTGTTTTTTGTTTACAGTAGGATTACATTAGGTTATCCAGTTATGTGAAGACCCCTGAAATGTAGTCATTATATATATCATTATATATAAATATGTCTGTAATTCTTATAAATTTGACCAGCATTAGATATAGTCCTGTTTAAAAAAAAATGATATTCAGACATGCTGCTGACAGTGTACTGGAGTATAAATGTTTAAAGGGCAGTATGTGAACTTTTTGAGGTAGCTCTGCTGCCATACATTTTTAAAGCATTGAAGCACAAAAAAAGAACAAAAAATATATAATAATAATACATCTGAAAGATATTAATTAATCCCAACAAGTGGAATAATTTGACATTTTAACTGTGTGAAACAGAAGCAAATTGCAAAAGGTTTTTTTATTGAAAATGTTGTAATGGTGATAATTTGTTTCCTATAATTAAGATTCCCCATGAGAGAGTACTATTAGCACTGAAGTAGAATTTTTGTGCATCATCGATCATAGAGAAACCTACTCCATCAATAGCTCATTAATTTGCCGCATACAGCAGTATTTGTGTATGATTTTTTTCCTTATAAACTACAGGTATCATAAACGCCGGGATTCACCTTGCATTTGCCCAGCTTTGCTTGAAGAAATCATTTAATTCTGTTGATCATCTGTTGCATAGTAATATGTGCAACTTTGATCTTTTTTATTCTAAAATAATACATCAATTTATTTATGTTATATTGTACAGTTCTGATTTAATTAAATTAGAAAATATCAAGAGCTGGAAAACTGAAAAGAGGTCATTGGAAAGAACATTGAACTGTGCACAGAACAGAATAGGTTACTACAAGTGACCTTTTGAGTACAACACTGATTCAAAATTGTGAATATTATTTTCTGTTCACTGTAAAAGCTTTTACACTCTAACATATGTCCATGGAATATGCGTACCTCGAAAAAGCCTACAGAGTGTATAATCACCTGTAAGAACTTTTCCTTTTTTATTACCCAATCTACATGCACTGTCCGCAGTTATTGTCCGGCTACACTATGGTTGAAAGCACAAGCATTTTCCCCCGTTCACAGTGTTTTCTCACAGTTTGATTTCTCAGCTTACTCACTAATCTCAGGCTTGCCTATAGAGGCGATAAAGATCAAGTCTTTAAAGGTTGGCTTTTCAGATAAAGATTAAGCCTAATCTAAGATTAGTTTCCTAAGTCAATGAGAATTCTCCCTCAGAAGTCCATTTTATTTCATGACTAGGTTGGAAATGCATGCAGAAAGGCAGGTTTTGGCCTGTTCCTCAGTATTTCATGCCATGTGGAATGCATATCATCACTGAGACCTTGAACGCAAAACCAGAGCCACAAGAATTGTGTTATGACAGCGAAGATATAAGGCACAAATGTAAATGTGCCTCCTTGATGTATGTGTGGTTACCCGATTACTGGCCAACAGGGAGCAACAGTTTCACTGTTTGCACATTATGGGTTCACGTGTTCGTGTGTATGCAGGTGCATGTTGTAGAACCAATACCTGTCGTGAGTGCCCTATTAATCACTCTTATTGGATAATGACCTGTGACATACAGTTTCCATGGAGATGGAGACTGGGGGTGGGTCTGTGTGAGTGTGTGCACATGTCAGAGAGAGAGAGAGAGAGAGAGAGAAAGAGAGAGAGAGGGAGAGAAGGAGAGAGAAAGAGAGAGAGAGAATGGCAGGTTGCCATTGTGTCCACAGTAGGTCAGGTGGGTCACTGGTTATTACAGACAAGTGCTGTTTTCCCTCTGGACAGATTACCAGGCACTGTCCCAGAGGCAGTGAAACTGAAGTATTAGACAGAGTGATCACCTAGAGATGTTCTGCAATATTTAGCATTATTAATGATCTCTCTCCATGTCTTTTCACTGACTGTTGACATCAAATCTTTCCACTAGAGAATGAAAAAAATACTTTTAATGGAAAAGGGCTGGTGTCTCTGATTAAGTCTATTCCCGGGCTACAAAGAATTTAGAATTTTTCAATTAAAAGAAATGCTTAAAAAAAGTCCCCAACTAGGCTAAATCCTTTTCCAGGAAACCAAAATGTAATAAAACAAAAAAGTATATTGTTTCAGATTTTTAAGAGGAGACAGATCTAGATTACTGGCAGGTCAGTTAAGCACACACTGTGTTTATATAGCCACACTGTTGTAGCCTGCCTACATGGCAAAATATTTCTGTCTAAAATCCCAATATACATCTTTGTGTCAATAAAAACACACATACACATTTCACCTATGGCATATGCACCCCATTCCATAACAGATGTTAACTACTGCACCTTCTCACTAATAACATTCTGGATCCTTTATTTTGTCTTCAATATGGAGAAACTCACATTTATTTTTCCCAAAACTATTTGGAACATGAACTTGTCTGACCACAGCACAGAGATGAACTTGGAAAATGAATGTATGACTTTCTATTTGTGTAGTAGTGTTTCAGGTTACATTTCTTGATGAGGCAGTGAGCTGTGTTAAGTGACAATGGCCTTCTGAAATGATTCTAGGCCCATGTAGATGTACTTATCACAGTACTATGACAAGTACTATGTTTCCCAAGCAAGGCTTTCTGAGAGCTTAAAGGTCATGCACAGTTATCATTATAGTCTTGCCCTACACAGATGGAGATTTCTCTGTGTTGCCTACATTTACAGCATTTTACAGCATGTAGCAGACATGAATTTGAATCTTTTCACAATAATATTCACTGTAGATGGTGAAAGTCTGAACTAAATTCTGTCTAATCTTATTTTGATAAATTTTATTTTTGAAGAGACAACTCTCTCATGATGTTTGCCACAAAGTGGTGAGTCACGTTGACTTAATGAGTGCTTTGTTTCCTTTGTTTTACAGCCTATTATTCTGTATTACATTATTCAGCATTAACTGGCAGCTATGCTGACTGGCTACAGTGTGAGAGAATTGATTTTATAAAATAATTTCCATTACACATTTGGAGCTATGCCACTGATGTACCCTCTGAGCCAACAGAGGCTGGCTTACAGTGATGAATGTGGACTTCTTGAATGGGTTCTGGCTGTGTTTGGAGGTAGCAGAGGGTTACTGCTGTATCCTGTACAACATTGCTTTGGAACACACCTGCCAAACCCTGGGCATCTATTTCCACCTCAACACATCATTCTACCTTCACCGATGCCACTGCACAATATAAACATTATATTAACAACAGCATACCGTGGTGTTTATCACAAGTCTCAAACGCACACACACACACACACACACACACACACACACACACACACACACACACACACACACACATAAAATACAGAAAATTAACTAAATGTATAATTAGAATAATGTGTTTGGTGATTTATTTTAACCCTATATTATCCAGAACATCTTCGTCTGAGTTACAGCCAATCCTTGCAGAGTACTCCAGTTCTAAAAAAAAAAAAACACTTAGCTTGGTTTTCAGCATTACAGTAGGCTAATTTTCAAATCAGCAATAAGGTACTACGAGGATGGCAATGGCTGATTTTGGCTTATGACATTTTACATGTAAGTTTAAACAGCAAACGCTAACCACATAATGGTGCCCTCTCATTTGCTGCCTCTATGCTATGACCGTGGCCAACCACAGCAAAATGACAGCACATACACACCAAATCAGCCACAACATTAAAACTGACCCATTGAAGATTTACTGTAGCATAAATTGTGGACAAACTTAATGCTGGCTTTTAGGGAAAGGTGTTGGAACACACAGCAAATGAGAAGCTTGTTGTGTATGCAGCTGCATAGCAACAGCCCAGTAAGCATGCAAATCCTGACCACTGTCCACCTTACTATTACAATTATAAAAATGCATTAAATATCTACTTATAAAAGCACAAACAATGGACTCTTGAGTGTATAACATTGGTTTTTATATTAAATATTGCCTTCCGTGAAATAATGGTTAGTAGTTTGGCCAAAATAACAATTGCAGTAATAATTTAAAAATGTAATACAATTGAAAGTTAAAAGTATGTTTTTGTTCATTTTTTTTTTCTTTTTCATTGACCTCTTGTGTAAGCACTAACTTCAAAGGGCCAATAGGTCTTAGGGGCTGTATTATTAGGATGTTGAGGATAATTAAAGTAAAATAGGATTCACATGAACAATCTAAAAGGCATAACAACAAAAATGACCTTCATCATATAATTCACTATAACACAGTAAATGAAACATCCATTTAGATTTGTTTGCTAAGTAGCTTATATCTAAACTACAAAAATAGGTTTAAAAATACATATTTTGATGAATTTCCTAAGTTTATAGTGGTTTTTTTTAAGATTGGTTAACATTGGCATCAGCAAACATCATTTTAAAGAAGGCTTTCTCCTGGTTGAAATTATGTGCATATATTCAATTTGCTACAAATCATGAGGAATATGATATCTTTGAGCATGAATAACTGGAATTTAGTAATGTTTTGCAAAGAAACATGCATGAGAGGGCAGTGGTGGCCTAGTGATTAGGACATTGCCCTTGTGAACTATAGGTCGCAGGTTCAAGTCTCGGCACTAGTACCACTGAGGTATCCACATGTGATGGGTTAAATGCAGAGGTCATATTTTGTTGTGGTGCTTGAGTGTGTTCACAATGACAAATAGTAACTTTCATTTGAATCCATTTTCTAAACCTGTGGAATTCTTGACTGGCAATCCATCCATGTTTCTCTGCTAATGGTCCCATGTGACCACTGGGATAGGCTCCAGCAAACTCGCAACTCTGGTTTGCATAAGCAGCACAGAAAATTGAATGAAAGAATGAACGAATTAATGAATTAATGAAATTCATTAACATACACATGTTCTACCAACAAATCAGGTATAAAATGTCTTCACAGACACCACCCATCAAAAACTTTAGAACACTCAAATTTTCCAGTTTGATTACAGTGAAAAATTTTAAATGGTAAACTGTCAAGGTAAATAAATAAATAACACTCTCCCTGTGTTTGCATGGGTTTCCTTGTGCTGTCATGATTTACGTAGCTTAATTGAAACTCGTAATTGCCCATAGGTGTGTGTGAATCATTGTCTGTCTCTGTGTTGCCCTGTAATGGGTTGGCCTCCTATCCCGGGTGAACCCTGCATTGGTCCTATAGTCAGCTGGGATCAGCTTCAGCTCCCCTGAGACGTAAAATGCAAAATGCGGTATGGATAATGAAAGAATGAATGAATGAAAAAAGTTACCAAAAACAAAAAACAAACTAACAAAAATAATAAAGTCTGAGAACTGTGTTTCTTTTGAACTGAATCTGCTGCTGAGTTGTTCTCTTCAAATGTTTTGGCTTTTTACTGTCTGTCTTTGTTTCTTGCCTTTGTCTCACCATTCCGATAGTGATACACAGTACTACTTACTGCAGTACAGTATTGTTGAAATACAGAAGTTCTGAGTACAGTATTCTGAGTACAGAAGTTGGAGAATTTGTGGGAATTGTCTGTATTAATTGCCAGGGCTAAATTTATATTCATTGCTGAAGGAAAGGTGTAAAGTAACCAGTTTCTAATGCTTAAGGGAAAAGCTTGTTGTCCATGAAATCGAGATAATATTTTAGTTGTTGGTGAACCAAACTTTATATTTATAATGTATTCATTTATCAGTGCGACCACTTAGCTTTGCACTATTTAAAGTTTTGACTGGTAGTGTACAAAATGAAAGCATTTTTTTAGAACTACACATTCAAGCTAAAAATCTTTAAAGAACATTCATTTTTTTCAATGTGCAGCCAGAACGAAGTTTCCAGAGGCTTTGTCTTTGTCCCTGCACAAAGCATTTGAGCATGACCACACAAACTGCAGAAGATGATTTTTTAAAAATCACACCAGAAGAACCACCAACGGAATCTGCAATATTTATTTATGACAATAAAATAAAGCCACTCAGTAGTAGCGGTAGCATCTTGAAAGGCAGCTTAGCATTCATGGGAGAGGATTTGAAATGCAGCACTTTCCTAACAAGCCCCTGGAGTGGAGTCTTGCTAGGAATGTTTTACTTTCAGCATGGCCGCCAGGGGATCAAATGAAATTGGCTACATTTAGCTTTTAGCCAAGGTCTGAAGAATGATCCGAATGCCAGTGTCTACGTAACTGTAAGTGATATACACTGCTTGACCTTGTTGTCGAGTCAGTGTGAAGATGAGATTCAAATCTCTAGCTATGCTCTTTTATTTTTTCCGACACTCTTTTCTTGTCAGTGAGACATCCATCTCTTTCACTCTCTCCGCAGTGCTTGGTCTTTGACTTTTTGTCATGCACATACAGGTTTCTTTCTCTCACCTCCCATTCTTACACTCTTTCTCTCACTCTCTCTCGCTCTCTCTCTCTCTCTCAGTGGAGACTTGATGAATTCAGTCCACAATTTGATTCTGAGGTGCAGGTGAGCTTAAGAGACCTAAGAGCATGGCAGAACCTCAAAATATGCTGGCATTTCACTATACAGCACACACACACACACACACACACACACACACACAAAGTCAAAAGCCTGTGGTTTACCTCCATAGGTGCAATAAGCCTAGACAGTTGCAGAGTTGTGCAGAGCTTTTCTGACACTTGCGTCTGCATATAAACAGTTCAAAACAGCTCATACAGTGGCAACACATGCACACACACACTGTGAGCAAAAGCTGCTCCTTCCAAAATCTGCAAATTTCTCACATACCCCCCTCTTGCCTATACTCTGTACTGAAAAGGTGATGCACTGAGTTTACTGCATTCATATATGTGCCTTATTTCCACAAGTATAAAATAAATTTACCTTACCAATTGTCCTTCAAGGGTTCTTTACTAAAGCCATTCTATATAGAATCATAAACCTTCACAGAGCCACATGTTGTGAAGCTCACACAAATTCAGTGGTTTCAGCCTTGCACTACACATATTAAGTGTACCACATACCAACAATCTGACTGAGTAATGCTTCTTTTGTTTGCATAGACATCAGGCTGAGCATCTGCAGTTTGGTATGTCAGTTATTCATGACATCTCCATTTGGCAGATGCACTTATCCAGAGAAACTTACATGTTACCGAATGTAGTATTTGAAGTCTTTCCCAAGGACTCTTACTGGGGTCATGTGGTGTGGTCTTCTGGCCAACTGCATTACCCACTCTGTTATATTTTGATGTAAATTACCCAAAACATTTACCCAGAACAATTCCCCAAAAGCATTCCATTTTGGATGATGTCACTGTGTATGTCACAGCTATGATGCTAAAAATCAGCACCACTACCAACACCTTCCCATGTCCCTGCTTCAGTGTAACTGCAAAACATGTAATGCTCCTCTCATATAATAACACTGATGAATTGGTGGATTTTGGAAAGGAGATAGGGCTGCAGAGATGAATCTGGTGGAATGGTCTTTGGGGAAAAAGCCTTCCACTTTATCCCTTTAATTACACTATTGGATCCAGTATAAGGATCAATTAATTGAAGTGGCTCTGTGCACACTGGATTAGGCTGCTTGAGGATCATAGAGAGCCATAAAGCAGATAATATGAGCGCTTGAGTGTCTCAGGGGAAGAGAGCGCTTGTACGTACACACACACACACACACACACACACACACACACACACACTCACACTCACACACACATACATACTTATACTATATACTTAACAAATTATATAACTTATCGAAGACAATATCATGTCGTAATGTGATTTCAAACATTTGGCACTGAACAACAAAAGTACTATAATGCTAAAAGGTTAGTAAGGTAAGTAAGTTAGTTTAGTAAAATTAAAATGAAAAAAATATTTGGATTAAATGACGTGTGAAAGGTTGAGAGATTGGTTGTGTCTAATAAAGCAATAAGCCACAAGAGGCTGTGTACTACAGTGAATGCACAGTTAATGAGAAGGTTGTATGTGTGTGATAAAATCCCTAATGGCCAGCTTAAAGCGTACCTTAAATTCCTGCAAAATGCAATATGTATATACTTATGTACCACCAATTAACTTAACAGTAGATTATGGTTGCCAGGCAGCAAAGTGGATCCTTCCATGATATAAAACTTTGTATTTTAATGACTTGTTCTACTGTTATATAATTTGATAGTTGTCTGTACATATGAGATATTTTACAATGACTTTGAATGTGCATTAGCCGTTTACATTTTTAAATTCACATGGGTTTTACAAAAGACATTGAAATCTCCCTCAAAAAAAGCTTGTAGATTGACATCTGTTGTATCCTACTGCAGAGCTTCAGTCTTCAGACTTGCACTTTCAGATCTCTTAAACTTCTAGTGACATTCAGAACTGCAGTTGTCCTTTAAGCTTCAAAATAATGGTTTATTTAATATTAAATAAAGCAAAAACTAAGGCTAAGTTGCAATGTTAGAAAAATAAATGATGTCTTCAAATATTCAATTTTCTACCTACCCAAAATACAAACACCATCACTGGATAATTTACTTTATCATAAACCTTATAATTTCATGGATATTTGAGCAATCACTTTGTGTTTTCTGTTTTGTTTTTGAACATGTGAGCCACATGCATGACTAAAGTAAGGATAACCTAGTCATTTGGACATTTAGACACACCCCTCTGTAATCTTGTTGCTGTGCAGATGCAACAGTGGGTGGTGGAGTGAGCTCAGCTCGCCTGTGAGAATCCACCGAATCAAACAGGACAAATAAAATAATGTTGCATTTTTACCATCCGAAAAATCATTTTTGGTGTGGAAGACTTGATCAGTTATGCTTGTGTTTGAATAATTTTATTGACGTCTGAATAAACCGTTTTTGCTGTATAAAGGTCTTTAGAGTGTGTAAAAATTCACGAATGAGCTATTGTCATACAAAAGAGACCACAGCTCTATTTATAATATCCTACATTTGTAAATCTGTCTGCGCTCCCTGAGGATTTGGGTCCCAAGGCAGAGCCAGGCCACACACATACACACGCACACACACACACACACACACATACAGTAGCACCTATCTACACCCCCTCAACCTCGCCTGTCTGCATGGTTGTCATGGTTAATTAGCCATGCTACACACAGGCACACTTGCATGCCACACATGAGCATATGAACAAATACATAAAGACACACCAGAGAGAAAATGTGTTTTTGTTGCTTTTGTTGTTGGTTTTAATAAACAAGATGACGTGTGGACTGACTAAAACTGCCTATAGTTAGTCTTCATTTCTGCCTATATGTAAAAATAGTTCATTGACTCTACATTGCACTCGTGTTCACAGCACAACAACTGAGTTCAACCCAGCAGACTTGACAGCCTGTATTATACCAATAGGTCAGTGTGGTACCACAGAAATTTAATTAACACTAACTTGGGCTTCGATGCATGCAAGTGATCGTTTATACTTAGAACATTGCTCATTACATCCAGATGGCTTATACACAAACCCTAGTTAACCTAAGTTTTCCAGAGTCAGTGAAAAACATTTTAAGACATTTTTTCAGTACACTTTGATCTGTTCCCATCACTTTTCAAATAAAATCACTGCTAATGTGGAAAAAAGCAAACACAAAGGCTAGTCAGATATACTGGGTTTTTTTCAGTCTAACCATTTTTTAAAATGAAAGTGAAGTAAAAACTGAAATGGAATATTTGTAACACACCCTATCACACAAAGTGCACTGGAACTACTGTGTTACAGTACTCTACTTGCCTCTGGCTATAGAAAAACACTTGAAGCATTTTTGCCAGTTCAGAAGCAATACAAGGAAATGATTTGACAGGAATTAGGTCAAGTATTTAACCTTATTTACCTTGTATCTCATAGCCAAACATGTATACATAGACACTGGAAGCTAAGCATTGCTGGTTTCTGAACTGTTACTTTTTAAAATGCAATAAAAAAAACAGAAATATGCAATTTGTAAATTCTCTTGAACAAAAGTATAAAGAAATGACTTCTAATGTTTTGGCTGAGAGGAACCTGATTCTATGCAAACATAAACAAAATTTGAATATACTTAAAATAAAGTTGGCAAAAGAGTAGACCATTTATAGAACATTCAAATTAAGCAGTAAAAAAACCCCACAAAAATGAGGTAAAATGGTAACAGGTGAGGGTATCATAACTGGAAATAAAAGAAATATCCATCAAAGGCACTAAGATTGGATGTGGCTCACTTTGCACCAATATTGAGAAAGTATTGTTTGTCAGTTAAAAAACAACTCAATGCAATATTGTAAAGAAATAGGGCCTTTCATCATCTAAAGTACATACTATTGTGAAAAGATTCAGAGAATCTAATTCATGTAGGGCAATGCCAGAAACCACTGTTCATTATATGCAACCTTCTAGCTCTCAGAATGCACTGCTTGAGAAACTGTCACGACACAGTGATAAATATAGCTAACTTGTTTTTTTGAAGAAACGGATGTTGAGTTGTCAATGCCAAAGATGAAATGGACAATCCAGACTGTTATCAGGGACAGTTGCAAAAGCAACATCTGTCATAGCATTAGAGTGCATCAGTGCCCACAGAATGGGCAACCTGCATATCTGTGAAGGTAGCACTGACATGGAGGTGTATAGTGGGATTTACATATTCTGTCATTAAGGCAGCCGGCTTTGCTGTATAAGAGTCCAGGTGCTGAACTGACATGTCTGCAGATCAGACCTTTCACTAGCTGAAAACATTTGGCACATCATAAAATGAGAAATATGACAAAGACGACCCAGGACTGTTGATCAGATTGTATCCTATATCAGACAAGAATAGGACAACATTCCTCTCCCAAAAGCCCAGCAACTGGTCTCCTCAGTTCAATAGGGGATGTTACTCAGCAGTAAACATGGCCCTGTTCCAATTTGTTTGAGATGTGTTGCTGCTATTATTTTCAAAATATTTTTGAAAATAAAAATTTAAGTAAAAATATTTACTTAAAATGGTACATTAATTCTGTCTAAACATTTGATGTTTTCTATGCTCTATTGTGATAAAATATTGTTTTTTGAGGTTTTAAAATCATTGCATTCAGTTTTTATTTACATTTTACACAGCATCCCAACTCTTTTTGCATGGGGGTTGTATTTAAGCTTTATAAAAGTAGCTTGGTGTGATGTGACATGACATAACATGATATGAAGCATTGACACATGTACAGCCATGCGCACACACACACAAACACACATGCGGCAGGTATATAATTTAACCTGTTTTATAGCAGTGCTGGCAGATTACTAGTCAAGTCATAGTTGTTGTAAGCCTGTCAGTTAAACAAACACAGACAAACACACATATGTGCAATCCTGTCTAAATGAGAATGCTGAATGTTATTGGTCAGTGTTCTAAGTGGCACCATGTGTCGGCAATCCAATGAAGCTTTTAAAAAGATCACAAACACACACACACAGCAATAAACAATGCAAGGTGATACAAGGCCTTGCAATCCCTCACAAATAGTGCACCCTGCTGCAAGACAGAGAAAGATAGAGATGGCAAATCAAAATGAGAAGGACCAACAGAGACAAACTGATATTCTAGCTACAGTGGTGCTTGAAAGTTTGTGAACCCTTTAAAATGTTCTATTTTTTTATATGAATGTGACCTTAAACACCATCTGATTTTTAAACGAGCATTAATTGGAAAATTGCATATGGCAGAAATAAGTGCACCCTGTTTTACTGAAAGAACAGGGATCCAGCAAAGCATGATCACACATACAACTAATTTGTATAAGTGTATTATGGTTCTAACAAAGGAGGTGTCTAAGAACAAGAGTTGTTGATGTCCATAAAGCTAGAAAAGGACAATTTTAGATCAACAGTCAGGCAGATTGTGTACAAATGGAAGAAATTGAAGACTGTTAAAGACCATCAAAGATAATTCCAACTGCAAGGCAGTAATAATCTGAGAGGAACCCATAGTAACTTTTAAGCAATTGAAGGCCTGTCTCATACTGGCAAACGTAGATGTTGATGTTAGTGGGCAGTGGTGGCCTAGTGGTTAGGACACTGCCTTTGAGACCTGAAGGTCTCAGGTTCGAGTCCTGGCCCGGGC